>OX421845.1:8928557-9513557 GCA_949127995.1 Suillia variegata | reverse complement strand
TTATTTCCCGTATCAATTAAAAAGTCAACCTATAAAAAAATAATTCACTTTGAAATTTATTTTGTTGAGATTTTAAACACACAAAATCCCAAATCGCAAACAAATTGAAAAATCAAATGAAATTATAAATTGGACATTTTTATTTGTTTACTTTAAAGGAAATGTGAAAAATTACCGTGAATAAAATTAATTGAATAAACTTTGTGTAAAAATAAATCAAGCACAGGCGTAAAACAAATTAATTAAAAAATAAATAAACAAAAATGCTTCGCAGAATTTTTGAGATTTTTACTATCGAAAATTGCATAAATTAAAAACAAAACAAAAATATTAAATTGAAAATTCCTAATGTAAAAAAAATGTCGAAAATTTAAGTTGTTATTTAATTATTAAATTACATTTAATTAAAATTAGAAATTACAAAAAGCTTCAAAATAAAATATTTTTTTTGCCAATTTTGTTTTTATTTGAAATATTTTTTTAGTTCATAACTATTTTATTAAAAAAAAAATTAATTCTTTTTAATTTTTTTTTTTACAAATTTTCTCAATTCTTAGAAAAAATTAAAAATTAAAAAAAAAGTTTCTCAAATGTTTCTAGTGTAATTCATTAGAAATAAAAAAAGTAATAATTTAAGTAAACAAAAAATGTTTTCCAAAATCTTTTATTTTTAATAAAAAACTGAATAAAAAAAAATAATTGTTTTTTAATAAGTATTATTTTATATATTATTATATTTAAAAAAAATTTGTGTTCCCCAATTTCTAAATTAAATTTTGAATTTCGGCGCATTAAAGAAAAAATTTCACAAAATTGTGTGCGAAAATTGCTTTTGTAAATAATTTTATTAACACTTTCAAATTCGAATTTAGAACACAAAAAAGTTCGAAATTTGGCGTGCGTGGCGGCGCGCCGCGGCGTGACTATAAAAAAAATAAAGAAATAAAAAAATATGTAAAACAAAAAAAAAAAAGTTTGATAGAAGCCAAGACACGAAATTGAAATGTTTTGCAAATATTCGTAATTGAAATAACAAATAAGCACAATTAAAAAAAAAATTACTTTGCCTGTATACAAAAAAAAAAAAAATAAATAAATAAAAATAAAAAAAATCGTTTGCTTTTTGGCAAATTTTTAATTTACACGTGGCCATATAAATTTTATTTCGAAGCAAATTAAAGACACAAATTGGAGCAATAAATAAAAAAAAGTACAAAAATGCTAAAAAGAAAAAAAAACAAAAAAAATCGAAATCTCGCGTTTTTTTTTATGGTTTTGTGAAAACGTGACAAAATTTTATAATTGAGAAATTTTTTCGATTACCTTTTCAAGTATTTTATTTCTATTAATTTTATTTGTTGTTGTCTTTTTCAAGCAATCACAAAATACTTATACAAATAAACAAAGAGAGTAAATAGAAAAAATTAAAAAAAATTCTTCAGTGGTTTTAAATAAATTCTAAAAGTGCTTTAAAGTAAAAAAAATAAAAAAAATTGGAATTTCAAAAGTTTGGAAAATTACAAAAAATACAAAAACTACCAAAATCTCAAAAGTGCAAAGTACTCAATTCTCATAGAAAAGGTAAGTTTCTTAATTTTAAAATTTATTAAATACATACATATATAAAAATAATCGCTTAAACTTCTTATTGTAGTTCTTCATATTTGTAGTTAAATTACTAATTTTGTAGTTACTTTTTAGTACTTTTTATATATTCCCTAGGAGCACAACTGGGCACGAACTAGTTAAAAAGTTAAAAGTTAATTAACGAAGTTAGATTTATTGCTATTTATTTAAAATCAAAAAAAGTTAATTAACTCGCGTTAAATTTCTTCCGTTAATTCAAGTTAGTTAAAACAAAAAGTTAAAAAATAAAAATCAATAACAAAAAAGGAAAATTTAAAAGTTGAATTACGGCAAATCGAATTATTTACTGACAGATCTTCCTTCTAGGATGCAATTAAATAAAACCTTAAATACATAATTTCTATAAATAAATAACAAAATAAAAAATGAGCAAAAATGTATTTTTTGTTTTTGCTATAGAAACTAAGTAAACTTGTACGTTAAATTTCTACCGATGTTAACTTTTCAACGAAATTAACTTAACGAAGTTAAGTTTTTGGTTAACTTTTATCGGATTAACGAAGTTAATTTCTTAATTGACGATGCCCACCTCCGCTTATATTGTATCATTTTTATTAATAAAGGCTATAGATGCACTGCGACCTGAAAGATCTATTGTGCAGCCTCGTTGCCCTACAAACACAATTCTAGACTATTTATAAATCTCGTAATTGTTGTGGGCCTAATTTTTACTATGTCACTCGGAACTAGAATCCCGTTGCCTTAGTAGTCAAATCTGCGTCTTGCCACCGACCTCCGCTTATAAGCTTAGCTGGTGATTCAAAATATGACACAGTAATTTTCGTTAAATGTCTCAGTTAGTTAAGTACGTATGACAACTGAACACTTGCTCGGTGCATTTGGAACTCAGGTTTAATTTCAACTCGAAACTCTAAGTAAAAAACTTTTAAGTTTTCTATTTGACCGTCACTGCTGCTGAGGTACTTGAGCACCTCGAATGCGACATTTTTGTTACTTATCTTTAAAATATGTAAAAATTTTTGAAAATGTTTCTACTGCCACTTCTGAGTTTCTTAAATGTTCAACTGCCATTTCAGATACATTCGCCCGTCTGTACTTTAATGTTTGGTGAGTGTACTTCAACAAGAGTAGCCATATAAAAGTTTTACATAATTACTTTACATGCAGTCGGGCAACATTTATCAGCTGATAATAACTGATTTCAAAATCAAATGTTAATATTAACATGACAATATGAATCATTGCTTAATGAAACTATTATAAAAAGTTTCCTAATCCGATTTTTTTGTGCATGGCATATTCAACTCCATCGACCATTGAGAGAGAAAAGAGTATTGAATTTATTCAGTTTTTCAAATGTGACAGTTTTGAGAAAATAAATCGACGTGACAATCACATTTGAGGATAGAGCATAAACTAATAAGAGGTCGAGAAAAGAAATCATAATAAGTTGCAAAGGAAACTTTTTCGATCTGTCCTGCTTAGATTTCGATTTTAAACGCTAAATCCCGCCAAGGGAAGGCAATGCATCCAGACATGTAAAAATTGTTTGTTATTTTTTTGTATGTGAAATTTAACGAAAACAAAACAAATCAATAAATTTCCAAGTTTGACCTTTTAAGATTAAACTGGCCAACTTTGACCACCACGGTCAATTACTAATACAAAAACAATGCTTAACTAATTTTGTATGCACTTTTCGCGTTTTCCTGTCATAACAAAAAATGACGATTTCGTGCAACTCTTCCAGACTCAAGACTTAAATTTTGACTAATGTCGAATATTAAAAAAAAATTTAATTAAACTAATTAATTTCATGACCACTGACATATTAACTAATACTCGAACGTTAAGATGTCACAAAATGCCTGCACAACTTTTGTTGTAATCAATTTCAATTTAAAAAAAAAAGCGACGTAAACGTTTTTCTGTTGATTGAGTGTGGTCAGTGCCATCAAAACGCATAAAAATGCAATCAATAATTTTTTTATTTACAACAATGATTCTGCTGTTGTTGTTGTTGTTTTTGTTGGCAACATTATCGCCAACAACAATTAAAATTACAACAACCACAAACAACTGTGCGTGCTTTAGACGCGCGCAAACAAACCGCGCCGCCGCTGTATGACCCAGTCCCACTGAAGCTTAGCTTAGCCCAGAAACGTAGTCGCATATACAGGCGCGGAGGGGTTATATGCAAGGGTAATACTGAGTGTCTGTTGTGTAGACAAAAGCGCGCTGCTGCTGCTGCTGCTGACTCACGCTCTGTCATGGAAATTCACTTTGTTTCTAAGGCATTGACGAATTTTGCATACCCTAAATGAAAAGTAAAAGAATTTGTCTGTATGTCAATAGAATCAATATGACCATTTGCATTCATTGTAGCGTCTTGGCAAAATATCAAAATGATTCGCTGACAAAAGGCATTTTATGCATTTTATGCATTTAATGCATTTTTTGTTTGTTGTTGTTTTTTTTGGTTTTGTCTTTATGTATTTTTAAGTTTTTTATGACATCTGCTCGCATGCGAAATGAATTTTAAATTTCGCTTCGATTAATTGTTCAAATTACAACAACAAAAAAATGCATTTACTGAGTTATTGCGCAAGTCAGCGGCGACTTTTGTTGTTGTTGTTGTTATTGCTGTTTTATCTTTATCAGCTTTGACATGATTTCTGTATGTCATTTTTGACACATTTTTTGGCACGCGTCAACTGTCACAAGCGGCAATTTGCTCAGGTCTAATTGGAATTATGTGATTTTATTTGTTGATTTCTTATAAATTATTTTCGTTTAGTTTTAAAAAAAGTTGATTTTAAAATGTTAAACTAATTTGATTAAAATGATCTGTAAGATTGATCATTTTGATCAAATTTTGATTTTGATTTGGTATTTTAACCTAAATGATTTCTTTACGAAAATATAAAATTTGTAATTAACACATTTTCGATTTAAGCCACTTTAACTCGAAATATCAAAAATCAATATAAAACTTTGGAGATTTTCCCATAAACCCGAAAATGCCTCGAAAATGTCGATAGTTTACAAGTTTTCGAGCCTGGAAAAAGAACTGTAAAAAATTGTATGAGACAAAGTTTTCGTATGCCTCGAAAATATTTGAAAGAAATTAGTCGCGAAAACAGCCTCGAAAACCTCTTCATATGTTACAGTGTTGCATGTATGCAAAGAAAGAAAACTACTAATGTCATGAAAATAGCGAACTTTTTTACTTTGGGTTATAAAATTGTAGAAAAATAACAGTAAATTCTTGTTTTAAAACTCGTAAAAAATAAACCATAAAATGAAAACAAATGATTTGCAATAAATATTTCACAGCTTCCATACTCGCTATAATCATAACAAAAAAACAGGCAATACTATTAAGAATATGACAATAAGCAACACTATTTTAAACATTTGATAAGACAACACTGACTTAAAACAGCTGACTGAACTGTTAAATTACTGAATTTCACAAAAGTTTTCGAGGTCGCGAAAAGTTACGTACCCGACAAGAGGTCCGAAACTTTTCGAGCTTTACGAAAAATCCAGTTTTTGCGTTTAAGAGAATACCCTAAGGAATAATTTTCTCAATCTACGCCACTGTGGCTTTCATTAAGTATTTAAATCAAATGCAAAACTAATGCAACCGCATAAATTCAACAAAAAAAAATCAACCTTGCACTTTGGGAAAATGCTCAACAGAAAAAAAGAGCATTAACAATTTTTTTGTTTTTGTTTTATTAGTATACAGAAATGCAAAACTGTGCTTTGGCAGTGCATTGAACCACTTTTTGTTTTGCTCGTACAATATTACAACGCTTTTGAAATCGTTTTGCTTTGCGGAATGCCGCCTTTGAGCCGTTACAAGGCTTGAATCGCGCCGCACCGCCACCGGCCGATAAGCGACGATGAGCGAAAAGTCGCCGGTTGCACTGATACACTTTACTACATTTTTTTTTTCGAAGAAAATACTTTATAAAGTTAATGTTTGTTGTACTTTAGCTGCAGTAACTACAACAATATTTTACAACGTAGAAGCGGTCGTTTGAATATTACTCGAAAAAATAGTAGTAGAAAAAGGCACATTTCATTGTCGGGCGTTTTCTCACGCCTCCAAATTGAGGTCAAATTTAATTTGCTATTTAATTTTTTAACGCCATTATGGCATAACGCTTGTCTGTGCCCGTAATCAGTCAATAACTTTTCGGTTTAAATATATATATTTTTGTTGTATTTTTACGCAAAATCTTTGTTGTTGTTGCTTATTTTTTTTGGTAGGCATTTAATGCTATCTTATCAGCGTCGCAAATAAAAGTAATTTTTGTCAGCAATCAGACCTGTTAAAAAAAAAAATATATATATTCACATAACTATATACTACACAAGTATATACATACATATGTACATATGTAGAAATATAGTCATGGTGTTGATTTTGAAGCGCTCTTATCCGCGAACCTTACCTTGCGGCAATAAATCAAAGTCAGCATAAGTGCCTAATTTGTTGCTCTTTTTTTACTACTTTGGTAGTTAAAAAGTACTACAAAGAGTTTAAAACAACAATTTAGTTGGATATATTTTAGTAGATTTTTTTTAGTTTTATATATATAATACTTTCGGCACATAGTTTTTTGTACACTTTCTTAGAACACACTTCTAGATATATATTTTTAGTACACTCTTTACCAAGTGCTTCGTGAAACAACCGAACAGAAAATTGGCGGACTTTATTCTAAAGTTAAGAAGAAATGAACTAAAAGTAACATTTTTAGTACATATTTAAAATATTTTAGTAAATTTTAGTACACACTTTTAAGTATTCATATATATGGTACATATATTTGAATACACCATTTTTAATAAACATTTTAAAAACACTTTTTAAATAGTTCATTTTTGTTAGTACATTTTTAAGTTTACATATTTCGATTCATTTTACATAAATAAATAAAATATTAATACAATATTTTTAGTACACATTTAATAAAACATCCTCATACATACTTTTGGGTATATATTTTTAGTACACTGTTTATTAGACAGACATTTCTAAATGAACTTTTAGTATTGTATACTAAAGTGACATTTTATGTACCCATATTTCAAAAAACTATTAGTACACAATTTTGTTTTGAAAAAAAAAACAACATTCTACTAAAAACCGTTTAGGTTATATTTTTAGTAGTACATACACAATTTTTTAGTACGTTGTTAAATAATACAAAAACTTTTTTTAAAACACAATTTTTATTATAAAAATTTTAGTACAATATTTCCAGTACACAATTTTTAGTAAACACATTTTAGTACACATTTATTAAAACTTTCTAATACATATATTTGAGAATATAGTTTAAGTACACTGTTTTTTAGACAGATTTTTCTGAATGAACTTTTAGTACATGTACACTTTAGTACACAATTTTAAGTAGCCATTATTTAAAATCACGTCGTTTTTTTAGTACACAATTTATATTGTAAACATTTTAGTACAACATATTTAGTGGACAATTTTTGGTACAACATTTTTAGTTCAACATTTTTAATACACAATTTTTAGTACACAATTTTAGTAAATAATTTAAGACAAAAGTATTTACAAAAGTTTAGTACCAAAAATATATGTATATGTATATATGTTTATTTTAGTTTTTAACCGCTGGTATTCTGCTGGTATTCTGGTATTCTGAATCTTTGAAATTGTTTCTTTTACTCTTTCATCAATTTTGAATGTTCAGTATTGAGGTCAATTTTGTTTTA
Organism: Suillia variegata; assembly: GCA_949127995.1. Taxonomy (NCBI): domain Eukaryota; kingdom Metazoa; phylum Arthropoda; class Insecta; order Diptera; family Heleomyzidae; genus Suillia; species Suillia variegata. Next base: position 9,506,186 of record OX421845.1, on the reverse strand, counting down.
CATTTAAAGAAATTACATTTTTATCATACCACATTTCCTATACATACTTTTATATATACATATGTACGTATGTATGTACATATGTATGTATTTCCCTGTAAGTGCGCCTGCATATCGCAATTCAATTTAAAAGTACGTTGGAATTTAATTAAACTTCTGCTGGCTGCCTGAGTCTGCTGCAGAGTGTGAAGAATGACTTTTCAATCAGCTCAGCTCAGCTCAGCAGGAAGGGCAGTCGACCCCATTTACCCTATACCGTTTACACCCACCAAGCGAAAAGGTAACAGTACAAAAGTTGGTTAATGGGAGCAGGGTCTGCGCTTTGGCGTTGTGAATTTATGTCGCTTATCAATTGTTTATAATTAAATTTGAGCTTGTTTGTTTGCTGAGTTATTGTAAAACATTTCGTACATACATTGTAAACAACACCAACAACACCAACAACAACAGCAACAAAAGTGTCACCCACCCACTCAAGTGATGAGCCAGCCATGCGGGTTGCCGCGCCGGTTAGTGTCATGCTTAACTGTTTTGTCATTTTTTTGATGACAGCTGCACACAGTCGGCATCTCTTTTTTATGGCTATCGTTAAAAGAATTATAAAAACAACAAATAAATTGCATTGTTAATTTAATTTGAAGAGCCAAAAAAAAAAAAATTTTACAAAGTGTAAACAAAACAAAAGCCATAAAATTGTTTTTTTTTAAAGGTGCACAAAACAAAAAAGTAAATAAAAAATGCACGTTTGTCGCTTTTGTCTTTTAAATGCGAAATGCCAAAACGGTTATAACAATGGCGGCGCAGCGGTGTGGTGGTTGCCACCTGCTGCGGTGATTTTGGGAAAATGTCGATTTTAGTGTTGTGCCTAAAAGAAATTAAATTGTATTCATTTAAAGTTAAATAAAAAGAAAAAGTAAAATAAAATACAGCAGGTAAAACTTTGTATCTGTGTCAAAATATATGTCCATTTACATTAGGCAATTTTAGTAGCGAGCAATTTTTTTATTATCTTTTTATAATTGCGCTAGCGACCACTACAGACAACCGTAAAGCAATTTTTACTTTGCAATACAAGTTTTCATCTTAGCTTCTTCTAGCATTCTTTTATATTTTATACTCTCATAATAATAATATTGTGTATTTGTATATAATCCGCAGCCAACTTAATGTTATAAAAACAAAATTGCAAATCAAAACGGAATTGTAAGAGGAGTTTAGCACTCTCCTTGCCAATTTTATCTCTCTTTCACAAACTTATTAATTGCCTGGTGTAAAGGGGGACAAAGTCTCTTGAATTAATTTAAATTTTATAGATGTTAGGTCAAAAATTAAAACAAATTTATTCCAAAATTAATTTCATCGGTGCAGGATAGTTTAAACGTTATAAATTACTACAATTTGTAGTAAAAATAACTACAACTGTAATTGTAAATGTAGTCAAAATAACCTAGAACATTATTTTTGTTATCTAATGATTGTTCGAGTGTAGTTCTGGCCTCTGCTTTCTTTGATTTATAGTCAAAGTTCAATTTATTTTATTACTCGGTGACATTAATTGATTTTACTAACTTATTTGTTTGTGTGTTAAAGTGGGTTTACATTACCGCCTCACTTCACTTGCACAAGCTAAACTAGAAAAGATCAACTGTAAACTGTATTTAAATCGAAAAAGAAACAGAGGCACAACTTTTCATATCAAACCATTTAAGTCTAGATATAAACAGGATTTGCCATACTTGTTTATTTTCTTCCTATAGAGTAGACCCTGTAAAGTAAACCTATCTTTAAACTACTTAAAACTATAAATTGTTTAAAATTTATAAAGCGATTTAAGTGGGTGATCCGATAAGCACCTAGGCTGGCTATTTTTTTCTCAACAAAGTCTCCTTTTAGCTCGATACATTTGTCCCAGCGATAATCCAACTTCTTCCATCCGTCTAAATATATAATATATAAAGAGTTCTCGCAGTTGAATTGAGAAATTTTAATAGTATTTCAGAGTTATCAACTAATTTTATTTTCTATTTAACATTTTGTATAAAACTTAATTATCTGGTACTTTCAATTGCCTTAAACTTAAACAATCATTAATTTCAATATCTCAAGAAGTTAACAAGCTATGGTAAAAACCTTAAAAATCTCCCCAAATCGAATCAAGCGAATTAACGTTAAACATTTTAAAAGATCATTTATAAAACTTGAACCTCACATCGCGTGCGATTCTTCTTCTTCAATTTCGCCGTTGATTTCCGGAAAGATTCAATTTTAGATTAAAAATAACAACAACGACGACAACAAAACTTACCGAAACACCGAAAAGTTTGTGTTATTAAAATGGCAACAACAATTCGCCCAATTCCACACTACCATTTCGAGTTACTACTTTTATTTTTGTGGGGGGCGGGGCGGAGGCGGTTGTCATAGGCACTAAAAATACCATTTTCCCGTTCAACTGTCTGCGCGTTCGTTCGTACAAATACGCTTCAATGGCGTCGTGACGGCACCGCCACCGCCGCCATTGTGGTCGCCATTGTTATTAGTGTTGCTTCTTCGCTGTGTGCTGTGTGCGATTTTTGACTCTGTTGACTGTTGAGAGTTGCTGCTCCTGCTGCTGCTGCTCCTGCTGCTACCGCTGACTGTTGTGCTGCTGAGCTTCCTTTGACATTATCATTATTTTCGCGCGCCGAATTTGATGCTTGTTTATTTTTACAGCATTTCTTGCGAGTAGTACGAGTAGTAAAATCTTTTTTAATAGCTTCTTAACGACTTTTTGCAATTTTTTCTTATTTATATGTACTATTTTTTCTTTTCTTTTTGTGGCGTTGAAAGCAAAATAACATTTCAAGCGGCTTTTCGAATTTTCCTTTTTCGCACATTTTTATTTCTCAATTTGTTTTGCACTTGTGTGTGTGTGTGGCGCAAGAAGGAGCTTATAAAGTTAATTTCGGTCATATTTCCTTTATTGTTGCTAAAGCTAACTGAAAACAGAAAAAAAAAACACTTTAAATTAAATATTAAATATAAACCAGATTAAGTGGCAAAGTTTTGTCGAGCGTGTGTAGAAAATGTGTTGCCACACGATTTTGTGTGTTGCGGGCGGTGGGTAAAAAGTTGCCCATTAATTATTTCAAGTTGCTGTTGTTGTTGACTTAAAACATTATTTGTGAGCGGTGCTTAATTTTCGCTTTGCCCCGACTCATTTGCCAGCCGACTAGCAGCGAGCTATGTGCCACCTCAGCATACTACATACTAAGCTAGTACTTAATTAGGCGCACGCGAAACACGAGACGCCCAGCACCCAACCTAATAATTTCGAATATTTAGTGCGGCGGCTTTTACGCACTTTTATTTACATGTGGGGGAATTTGTGTGTGCTTTGCAGGATATGCAAACAAGACATTCTGTGCAGGATATGTTAGTTTAGCTACAAGGTTTCATTTTGGCTTTTGCATAAATTTGCAATTAATTTTGTTATTTTGTTATTGTGTATCGGCATATTTTTGTGCTTTGCACATCTGTGGCGCACACGTCAGTGTTGACTTTTCTGCTTGATTTAATTTTAGCAAAATTTAATCACAAATAGATTAATTTTATGTATGAAAAAATTATGATTAAAAAGTAAAAAATATCCTAAACCATAAAAAATATCTGATGGATATATAAATTAACTCCATTTGATCGTTGATCGAGCTTTAAGGTTTTGTTTAGCTACAATTTGTTTAACCATGCTATTTAGCGATAGATGTCGCTATAATCCTTTATGCCTAAAGGCGTTATACTCTACTGCTAGATGGCGCCATTTGAGATAAGGTGAGATAAGGCAGTGCTCTTGTCTTTTATGCTTTAAGTAATATGTCGGAAGATATTACTCTTTTTTTGTGTGTAACTTAACAATAAACAACTAGATGGCGCCACATGAGATAATGTGAGGAGTTACTCTTGTTTATTCTTTGATATTTATTCTAATTAATACATATGTCAAAAGATATGGAAATTTTTTTGTAACATTACAAGAAATTAAAATGTTTCTTTAATATTACACTTTGTTTATCTCTCTAAAAGTTTGCAAGATAAGGTAAGGTACACAGTTAAAAAAACTACATGCCTGCACCAAATATTTGGTTTAATCGCCTTTCAGCGCTTAATAAACTCATTTAGTATGCGACTAAAAATGTAATACCACTAAAAACTTTTAATCGCAACCTTGCCAAGCGACTTGGAGTCACTTGGCCGCTTCATAGAAAATTTGAAATAGAAAAAGTACTAAAAACCAGAAGAAGAAGAAGATAAAATACGACAAATCTCCGTTTAACCTCCGCAAAATCTAAGAAAATCGCATAAATCTGCACAAACTGACATAGCGACATAGCGACACACCCACCGACACAGACACAGACGTGCGTCAAGTGGCAACATTTCGGCTAACGGCAATTTCTGTGGCAGTGTTGCCAACTGTATGCGGCGGCGGTCGTCTTCTTGTTGCAATTAAGTGCAACATGTGCGTCAACTTTTTATTTCAAACCGCTTTTTCTTTCTTTCTTTCGTTTGCTTTACGTTGGCGTTGTTGATAACTTTTAGAAAAATTTTGATTACACAAAAACGTGAACTTTATGAACGCTGGCAACAAATTGAAAAAAAAAACTTTCAACGTACTTGTACATTCATTTTTCTTGGTATAGCGCGCTCAGTTCAACTGTTTGTGACAGCGCGCGAGGGTGGGGTCATCTGAGATGCGAAGAGTTTGTAAAAGACTTGAAAATGCGTTTGGATGGAAAAGTTTCTTGTTTTTCCATTTTTCACATAAATTTTGACAGTCTTTCGTCTAATTTGACAATCATGCGATATGATGAAAATTTGTCAGCAAAGTGCGAACTTTTTTTATGCGTTGAATATAAATTTAATATTCTGACGGATATTAGATTGGAGATAGCAAAAAAATATATACGATGACACAAATAACGAATTATGTGAAGTTTCAGTGGTAATGAGAAAAAGTATATATAAGTAGATATGTGTATATAACATATTTTCCATTTTTAGTGACTGCAGAAATATACATTTTATAGAAGAAAACATAATCGTGGAAAAAATATTTTTTGAATCGGATATGTTCTATTTTAAAAAAACACTTGAGAATCATTTGAAAGATCCAAATAAATTGTTTAGTATAGTAAATTTTTCTTCGGTTTTTGTATCACACGAAATCTTACAAGGATCGAAACTCCCTGCACTAGAAACCCCAATCAAAAAGTCAAACTTAACCGCACAGAAACCGGAAATAGAAGCTTCTTATCAACAAAAACTTTTCTTGATTTCTACTTTTTTAATTTTACGCTTTTTTCCGTTTCTCTTAGTCACCTTTTTTTCTCTCTTCTACCGCATAATGTAACTAGCCAAGTGCTTTGTCATGGTTGCCAACATTCATCAAGCAAAAATAAAAAAATAAAATAAAAGAAAACAACAGAGGCTAAAAGGTGACTTCAGTGTGCCAAGCGCACCTTCGTCTGCCCTACATGCTGTTTCAAGTCAAAACGAAAAACTTGTGCAATGTGGCAGCACTGGCTGCCGCCAGTGTGGTCGACCATTAACGATATACATAGCAGTAAATGAGTGAGTGATTATTAGCCGCATTGTTTTTGACTTGTTTGACTTGTCGTCATCGTGGAGTTGACGTTATTTTTGTTGTTGTTGTTGCGTGTACCGGGTGGGTGTATTTATGTTTTTTGTATTTTTTTTTACCATGTTTACTCACACACTCATCATGAGCTTGTAATTAAAATGCATTTGGGTTTTTGACTGAGGGAATTTTCTTTGTTAATTAAAGAAGTCGGCAACAACATTTTGTGACGAATTTACTGACGAAGTTGTGAAACTTCATAATGAAAAAACTTCGAAAAATGGGATAAAATTAAAATTTTGTATAATAAATATTTAAAATAAAAGAGTTATAAGATGTAATTTTATCAAAAAATTTGGAATCAATCAAATTGACTTAAGTTAGGTTAGGTTGTATACGATAGATCACATATTATGTCATATTGGCTTAGGCCGTGTTTAGGAAGCCAGAAGAAGTTTCTAGAATGAAGTCGAAAGTACTACTCAAATTTCCAAAAAGCAGTCTTAAATGGTCAACTTAATAAGGTATCGCTAGGGACCCATCCGTTCTAAGTGTGGTTATGGCCAACCAGATAAATCTAACCTAACGTAGGCCGTAAGTTGGGCTTTTGTATATCCATTGTAAAATTTTTAAAATTTCTATTTCGAGAGTTCTGCCGAGATTTCAGTTGAAATGTGTTTTTTTTTAATATTGTATCTTTAAACTAACTTTGAGGTTAGAATTCCGAATGCAATTTCACACGAACTCGGAAATCGACCTCATGAACTTAGAACTGATAAAAAGAAACAAGGTTACTTTTAGTATATAAAATAAAATGTCAAATATTTCATAACAAATCTCTAAATCTCTCTTAATGCAACAAAAACAAACCCATCAAATTTTGTGATGTAGAAATACTACTAAAACGACATTTTGGCCCACATCCGCTGCCAAGTTCACAAGAAAACAACAACAAATCCTCGAAACGATTATCGTTACGGACTAACTTTTTACCCAACCGGATATTAATTGAGAAATTGTTTACGCTACGCTCAACTTAATTGAGTCGCCATGAATTATCAGAAAATGGTAAAGTAAACTTTTCAATAAACCACCGACGTTGATTGTCGGTGAAGAAGAAGAAGAAGAAGAAGAAGTAGAAATTTTGTAACTTTTTGCCCCACGCTTATCGCTTTTCCACATGAACAAACAAAACATACACAAAGAGTGTGAGAAACTTTTTCAAAACTAATTTTTGTTAATATTTTTGGACAAAAAAAAAACTCGTACAAGTGTCGTAAATGGCACGCGACTTTGAAAAACAAACAAATAAGTTGGCAACTCTGTCTAGCGTTTAGTATCGTAGTCTAGGCTAGCTACCGTTACAGCGGTTGATAGCGTGCGACGGTGTTGCCATGCTAAGGCGGCCAAAATCTAATTGCAGCACTTCGTGCATATCAATTACAAATTTAAGCGAACTGAGCCGTTGATTGGCGACGTCGACGTCGGCGTCGTTATCGACGTTTGTCGTGTTTATTTTTGTTTTTGCATAATTTTGTGGAATTTTGCGTGAGTTTGTTTGGAATTTGATTTTAAGCACACAAACTGACCATGGCCACCAAGCAAGCTCAATCGGCATTAACAGCGAACAAGCTTAAAGCGTCAAGGGAAATAGTGGCGAGTTGGATATGTCGTTGCTGCCCACTTTTCGCGCAAGCTGCTGCAATTAGTGCGAATTTTTCCACTTGATTTGACAGTTACGTGTGACAGACAGCTAACAAAAAAAAGTCGATGGTGTCTTTTTAAATTATAGCGCGCTAATTGTGCTGCAAATATTGGAAACAAAAGATTTATGTTAGCAACGGTGGAATATGGAATAACTTTGTGGCCTTGACATTGGACTACCTAAATCCGACTATAACTAAAAATTTCTGCATACGCTCAAAAAAAATCGCTTAATTTTGGCGTTTTCTTTCTACTGTTGTTTGGAATCTTTTAAAGGAAAGCATTGCCATCGTGTTTTTTTATATTTCGCTGCGCTTTCCAGCTACGCCCACTTTTGGTGAAATTATCGAAAATAACAATATAAACAATATTAGCAATGTCATCGTATATTTTTACTTAATTAAACAAATGGTTGGCGTAATAAGTGGGCGTGGCAGATTTTGTAGTTCCTGTTATTATTCCCGGTGCATCCCTATGCATGTTTTTTATAAAGCGCATCAAAGCTCCTGAGTATTGGTGGTAGGCAAAAAAATGATTCAAAATTTTTTTTTAAAAGTGGGCTTTAAATTGATTTAACTACGCCCATTTTTGGGGAAGTTTTCGACAGTGCTTATACAAACTCAGATTCCCAATTTTTAATGGCAATAATAGCGAAATAATTGAATATTTTTACTAAGTTTTACAAATAGTAAGCGTAATAGGTGGGCGTGACAAATTTTACTTTTGCATAAAGTTAAACAAGTAAATAAATATTATCATGTATATGTCTAATAAAATCAAAATAGAAGTTGTTCTTATCATTTTCGCAATACTTTATCAATATTTGATTGACATTAAAACGTCATATTAGCTTATTAGTTTTCCTATAATATTTAATATCAGCTATACCTGAAAGCAGGAAAGTCTTACATTACGTATGTACGTGTTGCAACAAGTCAATTGCAGCGAATTTTTCCATTGAATAAAATTTCGAACGATACAAAGTTGACATCTTTGCGCTTTTGTAGCGCTGATTACTTTTGCCTTGCGAATGAACCACTTCTTTCAATGAACCACTTCATTTCTTACTGATCCACTTACGTGTATGTACCTTTCTATTTTCTTCTTTTAATATATGCCCGCAACTTCCTACATACAAAACAACTTGCACTGATTTCTTTAGACTTCGCTAAGAAAAAAATTTGTATACCAATTCGGAATCTCAGCCTTATCGCGCACGTGACTAAAATAATAAATTCGCAGAGCGTCGCAAAGAAATTTGCCAAAATTTTAGCGAATTTACGTTTAAATTCGCTTTTATGGCGAAAACATTGTCAGGGGACACTTTAAGCGACATTTATATGGTTTAAAGGGGTTTTCACGGTGCGCTTAAGCGACTTTGTTTGGATGTTGACAGTGACGTCGCGTCGTTGCAGATACATGTCAAAAAGTAGAAGAAGAAAACAAGGAATACCAACAAAGAGTTTTTAAGAATTTTGATTAAAAGTATAAAAGTTTGCCCTTACTCAACTGCGAGATGCCGTCAATTTACCCTTAAACTGCTGCCGCCGAAACAAAAACCGGAAAAAGAAATGCTCAACAAAAGGTCCTTGAACCTGGCTTTGTTGTTGTTACTGTTGTTATTGTTGTTATTGTTGTGATAAGCAAGAAAGAACTCGCTTCAAACTTAAAGTAAAAAGAAAAACAAAAGCGAAGAAACCGTGTTTATCTTCTAAAATCAATATGAGAAAAAAAGAAAAGCATATAACGACGGAGCGTTACGCACGACTAAACGTTCCGTAAAGCATTTGTTGGATTCGAAAGCGGTCTTTTCTGGCTAAAAGCATACTGTATGAAATTACCAGCGCTGCCAGAGAAGAAGAAAAATGACACATACGGAAAATGGCAATTGTTGAATTGTAAGACGGTCGGAGAAGAAAATGAAGTTAGGGCAGGGAGAAATATCGATTCGTAAATGATGAATGAAAATAGGACATGACATGAATCTGTTAACAACAATCGTTCCCGACCATCGCATCATGTGGCACAGACGTGCGTGAAGACATCAGTCAAGATGACGACAACCGATGACTTGCTTAGTAGAAAGGCAACAACTAATTTCTTGTTTACAAATCGAAGAAATTAATAAGACGAATTTTTAATTTCGGCTTACCCGAAATGGCAAATTTAATTTGAAAAGCTTTTAAAATTAGAAAAAGGTATTAATCACGACACACACGCTCAGCTCATCAAGTAGAACGAGCTGAACACTTGAGTTCCATGTGAGCTATTTACAACCCTGGTGGAAATGTCTAAACCAACTTAAAACTCGTATATATGTTAGATTCTCTAATCCTACAAGCAATGCAAAGAAATTTAAAAGATTCCAATTGAACATGTGCTACATAAAATAAGCAACAAAAGCGCCCAAACCAAACGGATACACGCCATTGGTCTCCAGATAGTATAAACCCTCGTGTAACACATTTTCGCCCATCTTAACATTAACCCAGCGGCAACGATCCAAGTTCATGTGACTCGTCTGCGAACATTTCGTAGTGACAAATTGATTTTCTTCCGCTGTCCACATTTCACGCACCAGCTGATAAGCACGTATATGCGAACAGGTGCCACCATCAGCGGCGTTACAATTCGGTTGGATCCTGCCACCATTGGGATAATAATCGGCGTGACCACAAGGCTCAAAGTAGCCCAGCGTACCGCCATTCGTGTGTATGACCTCAACAAACACGGCATCATCCTTGGACAGATGCTCGTCTGCACTGGTCGCATTCTGAAAAATTCCCGCCGCCGGATCTAGGCCTGTAATGCGTTGGACTTGACGTCCCAATCTCTGTCGAACACTTTGACCTACAAAGCCGGCTATTTGAGCGCCCAGACTGAATCCAACCAAGTGTATGCTCTCGAGCGATACATCAAAGTTTTTGTGCAGTAGTATTATAAAGTCAGCTATGGAAGTTCCTATGCTGGGTGCTAAGGCTGCTGCATCCTCGTAGCTACCATGCACCAGGCTAGAGTAGTCGACCACGATTATGTTGCAGTCTTCTTGCGCCAATTTTGTGGAGATGATAACACGATTCTCGGCTGAATCGCGATCACTAAAAACTCCATGTATCGAGAGGCTGGAAAGTAGCAATATGTTATTATATGTACATATTATCAGGATCGTCAGTTTAATATTTGAGACTTCTGTGGGCTGTGGAATTATTCTCCATATTTCTTCATAGTCCTTTGAATTTTCTTAGACTTACGTGGTTGGTTTAAGTGGATCAAAAACATTTCTGATTACTGATTCCACATCTACTTCGATGACTTCCGCGCGATCCATATTCTCACGCGTATAAACGTAGTATTTGAGTTGATCGTTAAGATTTTCCGATTCCCAAGTAAACAAGCTTCTCCTTGCAAATGTTGACAAACCATGGCCCAAACTTTTATCTTTGAAGGCGCTAGCTAAAGAACAAATGGTTTGTTAATTGTAACATAGTATATTATAATTATCAAGAACTGCCAGGTCTACTATATTTACCCAAGTTCAAGGCCGCGACGACTGCAATCAGTAAACGCATTTTGACGTTGCTCTTTCTTCGGTCAACTTTAAAAATGTTTTGAAAGTGTTGACCAGTTTTATAGACAGGCAGACCAACTGGAAATTAAACAATTTCCAATTTCCAGCTATGATTAGATAGTCCCGCTGGCGTTTTGATAGTACATTAATCGTAATTGTACTTAATTTGTTATGGGTTATTTATATTGGCGATTTGGCGTACCATTATCGTGGTGTCAGATTTCTTCCATTATTTCTTTATTTTATTTTTTGAGTGGTATATAAATTTTCGTTGGCTTTTGGTTTGGTTAGCAATTTGTGTTTGTTTTGATGTGGTCTTTATCAGTTTCGTTTTTTATGGAGTTATCATTTTTTAGTGTTATGGTTATATTGATAGCATAGTAAACGTTTGGTGAGCTACTCATCAAGACAGCGCTGGGACGTAGTTGCCAACATGCGTGCTGGAGTTATTTTAAACTTAAACTAAATGGAGAGGTGCAAAAAGGAAGGAATTTTAGTTTAGGGTTGAGGTAAAAACAAAGAAATCAACGTTTTCAAAACAAAAGCAAATGTATATAAATTTAGTTAGGTTTCGATAGTTAAATAATGGGAACGAGATTCTGATAATATTAAATAACTCTACATAAATAAATGGACTTGAGGGTTATAGTTATTGTCTGTCGATTCGGTGGTGTTAGCCTTACACTGTAAAGGCTCGATGTGAGACTAAATAACTATTATATTTATATTGAGTTTGTTCTTCCATTTGTAACGCCCAGAAGGCGGCGTGGTAGGTATGACAAAGTATATACAATATATAAATGATCAGCGTCGGATTCTGAGTTGATTTAACGATGTCCGTGATTTAACGTTAGTCAACCTGTCCCAGCGATTGCGTACGTAGTTTTAGAGCTATCGAAATTTAGCGGAGGCTAAGTCCTAAGAAGATCAAGATGGCACCAAAACTTTGTTTGAACGAAAGTTTTTTGTATATATCGCTTTTTGGTATTAAAACCATTATTTTTCAGCGATTTAAGGAGTTGTCACAATAATTTCATTCATATTCATATTAAGAAACTTTTAAGTTTTAAGAATAAAGTTTTTTAAAATAGTTTATCAATAATAATTTTATCGGCTTTCCAAAGACATCGACTTTTTACTATTTTAAAAAAACTTTAAACGAAGATTTCTTCGATTTCTGATTACGAAATCAGGTGGAGACAACCCTTAAAATATCGAAGATATTGTCCAAAATTGGATTTATTGGTTTTTGCTTTAAAGCTTCTCGTTTGTATTAAATATATGTAACGAAAAATTAGTTTCACACATAAATCTGAAAGCCTTGTCAAGTACAATGTTGCCACATTGTTAACTGCCAAGTTCAATAATCAACTAATCTTAATAAAAATCTTTTAATTGCCCAATCAACACAAATGAAGAATTCAAATGTTTAATCGACTTAAAAGTATGTACATAAATTTAATCGCTGATAACTAAGTAAGTAAATGCCAAACGAAAATTATGCAAATCGTAAAAACGCTTACAGACACCTAACTTGAAATCGAAGCGCAATTAAAAAGCACTCAAATGCAACACTGCAATTACTCAAAAATACAAAACAAAAAAAAGCGCGCGAAAAAAATCTATATAATATATGTATGTATGTAAGTCGAAACGCTATTGAAACTAGTTTCCGGTCGCTTAAACAATTTGAATTCGTTAGGCGGTTTGCGCTGCAAAGAAACTCAACTCAACTCAAATAAATTGTAATTTATTGCCGCTCGAAGTTGAAGCCAGTCGCGTCGTATTGGCAACACTGTAAGTGTAATGTCCATCAGCATCAGTGCAGGGGCGGGCAAGCAGGCGAGCGAGCGAGCGATCGACCGTGCAGGCGTTGGTCGGGCAGTCAGGCGTCAAATTTGTCAAATTAATCAAAAGCTCACAGCATTCCATTTCAAACACAATTTAATTTGTGCATTCTCGCAGCGCGTTTTGGTATTTTTTCATCGAAATGCATTAACAGATATTTTGTTATTAGTACGAAAAAAAAAACTAGAAAAAAAACGTGATTTGTTTTTGTTGCCACAACAACATCAACAATTTTTGTTGATTTGAATTGAGTGTGACAGCTTAATCGCTGCTGGCGGTGTCAAGTCAAATCGCGCATTTATCGAGTTTGATATTTGCGTATAAAAATATTTAACGATTTTTTTCAAAACAGTAATTAACAACGTTTGCATATAAAAAACAACATTAAAGTTTTGTTGGCTATTCTTTAAAATTTTGTTGTATTATAAATTCAAGTTTCAGTGTTGAAACATATGAAAAACTTTTCGAGGATGTTTTAGCGACTAAATAAAATACCTCGAAGATTTTTGAGACTCGCGAAAACTTGCTTTATACAATTTTCGACAGTTCATTTCAAGGGTCGAAGAGTTTCGAGGTTTTTGAGGCATTTTCGCGTTTAAAGGAATCGCCTTAATTTTAAGCAATCAGAAAATTTAAAAACGAATCATTGTAAATTTAACTAAAATCATTTCTTTCAAGGTTATATGAAATTAGAAACAAAAAATGTCCCTTCTATCATTAGGGTCATAATTTTTTGCTCCCGCTTTTTCTCGCTGGCTATGACAAAGTGCTGACAGCAAAAAACGCTTAAACCCGAATTGTAATTCAATTAAATGCGCGCCAAAAAGCATTTGCAATGGTTGTCACTCTCGTCGCCGGCTGTCATCACCGCTGCTGCTGCCGCTGTCACTAACAGTTTGTGCAAAATGGCGTCATTGAAATAGCGGGTCGTTTTTGTGTTATTGTTGTTCTTGTTTTTTTTTTTGTACGCTGCAGTGTTGCCACTTTAACACTGTAGCAGCAGGAAACGCAACGCATGCTTTTATGCTTCATTGCAAATGCATTCGAAAAAAAAAACAGTTTAACATATCGTGGCATTTTTGCACACATGTATATTGTATACTAGTATGTATGTGTATATGTAAATGGGTATAGGGTGGCCGTACTTTTTTGAATTATGCTAAAAGCAGACTGAGAGAAGGGAGAAATTTAACGTTTTCAAAGTAGTCTAAATTATTTAGAAATTGAAATTTGTCGTTTTTTTAATTATTTAATCTATTTTGTTCCAAGGCCCCTTTTACACTAGGCAATGAGACTTGCGTAATTAAAGAGTTTGTAAGGGAGGATGGGATGTGGCAGGGAAAGGGCTACATTTGCGCTTTTACTGGCAATTTCTTTTTAGTTTAGAACTTGAATTTGGGGTTAGAACAGTCAAGTTGGCTGCGGATTAATCATATAATAATAAATTTGGGAATGCCAGAAGAAGCAAAGATGAAACACTTTATTACCAAGAAAAATTGATTCACGACCACAAGCGCAGTTATTAAAAGAGAATCGAAAAATTTGCTCGCCATATAAATTGCCTAGTATAAAATGTGACTTAAATAAAACATATCTGAAATTATTTGGTATTCTCAACGACAAGTTTAAATAGAAGAAATCAATAAAAACACAAAATCGTGCCCGGGAAAATAACGTACAGTAATATTTATGGCTACTCATTAGTCTTATTTTCAATGTTCTTCCATTTGTTCCTATTTTTTGCCCTTTTTCACTCCCCCCCGACCCCGTCCCCCATTTTTTTGTGTGTTATTTTGTACACATTTAACAACGTCACAGCTGCTGTTTTTGCTACTCCTGCTGCTGCCCTAACGAAGTTATATGACACTAGGAATTTCATACGCCTGCGGCTAATTCGAGGGCGAATTTTCCCTCGCTCCGTTTCGCAAGGAAAATACGAATTTCCATTTGAAAATGCAAGAAAATTGTTTTTGCCACAGCAGCAGTGAGAGACAAGCCCAAGCAAGTGTAAATAAAAATAAGACGTAGTGGGCTGCCTTGTAAAAATCAAACAAACAGTAAAAAATACGCCTAAAAAGCTGCTAAACAATTTTAAATTCATAACAACAAAAAAAATCTAAGCAAATTTGCATAAATAAAATCATAAAAATAAGCGCATTTGCGCCTATAAACACTCAATAAAATGCGATAATCCTGTGTAGGGCGCGCTAAAAAAAAGACGCCAGCGACATTGACAAGGATGCTTCAATGGCCTAAACATAACAGCACAAGCACAGCGCATTGTGGCATACTTTGAGGCGCGTATTTCATGGATTGGCATTTAAGAAATATGTCCATGTCAAGATTGATTTCAGTTTGGTTTTGGTTGGCAAATGTCACAAGGATTTTCGTTTTTGTCGATTTGCTTTTCAATTTGGCGTTATAATGAAAATGCGGATAAGAGCGCTCGTTTGCGCCAAGAATGACATATCTCGAAATTTTAAAAATTTCTTAGAAAAAGCCTTTATAAATTTGTTTCATCAAACGTTAACGCTAGTTAACCCAAACGAAAAAGAGTCTAAACAACTTACTATTTCTAAACCTGGAAACCAGATTAACACAGCAGTTAGTGCCCGAGCTGGTTAATCCTTCTGTAGCATAACCTCAAAAATGACATATTTCGAGATATGTCGTTCTTGTCGCAAACGAGTGATACGAGTATGCTGACGCAAATTGTCACAAATGCAATTTCATAAGCCTAATGTGGGGCTCTTAAATTAATAGTGTTACATTGTATAAATGTTTCCTATTTATCCCAATATAAATATGAGGAAATTTATGTTGAAATAAAGTACCAAAATCGCTTTCATTGAGATAAATATTCCAATTCTTTATTAAAAAAAAAATGGTACAAATGTACAAATCAATTATTTCGCTTGCTACTGGAACATGTCGATGTTTGGTATTATACAAATTGCTGGTGTCATCTGGCTGTCAATCATCATTTGACTATTTCATTTTTTTTACTTCTTTTTATTCTTCCAATTTTCGTTCAACTGCAAATGAATAGATAAAAAAAATTAAAAATAAAAGACGCAAGCGTTTGAATTACAGAATGCGCTAATAATTGCCGCTGCCAATGTCCACAATATCAATTTGTGCCAGATTTACGCCGAGCACACATACTTTGGGTGGGAAGGAGGCGTTCAAGCGCCTCGAACGTCCATCGTCACTCATGCGACAAAGTAAACTGAACGACATCTCAATTGAAAATCGATGCTGCAGGGCAAAAAAAGCGACACACACGCACGCATCGCAATCGGTGCAGTGTGTGAGTAAAGCCATGGGCTGCTAAGATACGTCGAGTACGTTACGTCATACTTTCTATTGACAACCACTTTGAAATCTATAGGGGTATTCCCTTAAACGCGAAAATGCCTTGAAAATCCAAAACTTCGATAGTTTTCTAGCGTTGCAGAGAAATGTCAAACAAATTAAAAAAAAAGAACGTTTTCGCGTGCAAATATTCGAGGCAAAACAACCTCGAAAATCTTTTCGTATGTTTCAGTGTTACCTACATATATGAAAAAAAAATAACTGCAACACTAATTAAAACTGCTATACGTTAAGAACAGTTGACAGAAATGTTAAATTGATGAATTTTATAATTGTTTTCGAGTTTGTCAAAGTGAAGTGGCTCGCGACTTTTTAATATTTTCGAATTTTTCAGTTCTCACTTTTAAGGGAATACCCCTTATGAAATCTTATGAAATACAACTGAATCCAAACTTGAACTTTAGTGCGACGGAATGTATTTACTTTGGGCAACTCTTAACTTCTGACGCATGGCGAAAAGTTGACGGCTAACAACGCTTTTCTCTAATTCTGCTCTTCTCTTATTATCCATTATCCGTTTTTACACTTTCCGTCGAATACGTCGGTGTCATTTTTAACGTATGACATGTATCTTTTCAGCCGTTTGCTTAAGTGTGTGGCTTGCGCTAAGCTAATAAGGAAGGGAGTAAAGAATGCATTCCAGTTGAATGTATGATAAATTCGTTTTAAACTGTTGCTGTGCAAAGTGATAATGCCTTCTAATGCCTCTAATATTGAGTGACATCAAAAAGAGGAATGCATCTGAGGTATCCAAACCCGGAATGGTTTTTGAAAATCTCGGGATTTCGGGATATTAATTTTTCAATCACGTGATATTTCCGGAATATAATTATTATTATTTTTTGCGCCACCTAAACACCGAACCTGGGACGTTACGCATCGTGGGCAAATACAATAACCATTGCGCTACGAGCCGCCGGTATTTCTTTTCTTATAGCGCATTTTAAAAATATCCTCCAACTATTTTCTTTAACCTATAAAATCAATTCGACTAATGTGATCCCTCGTAGGGATCTTCAAAAGAAAACCAAAAAAGATATTCACAATTTAATACTCAAAGTGTCTTCTAATAGGAAAAATCATATTTGTATATGATAAAAATAATAAATTTTCGTTGTGCTACTAAATCGCCTGAAAGTATGCTTAAAAATACTCAAAAAAAAAAAGACAAAATAAACAGACTCTCCATGGCAAATATTTTTATATTGTAAAAGCATTTTCATAGCACGATTTACATAAAAACTGCTTTAGTGGCGCTAGCTGAAATCCACACACACATTCGAGTTATAATGTAATGTTTAGCATGCTTTTAGGCGTGTGTGACATTATTTTCATATTTTGTAAATTTGCCAAATTGTGCTAAATTGACCTGAAATGTACTAAAGCAAAAACACAAAAAATATAAAACTAAAGTGGAAATGTTAGAAGAACTATTCCGATAAAATGTCGGCCGGAAAAAAAATGAGCGTAATGACAGTTTTGTCGTGCGTTATTGACAGCGAAAACGAATCGGAGAAATTCGAGCGTGAAAGAAAGAAAAAAAACAGAAAAAACGAAAAGAAAACTTATTTGAAAAACATATGAAATGCGATTTTATGAAAAATGGCGGCTTCGTGTGTACATGTGTGCGTGTGTTTGTATTTGTATTTGTATCTGTGTGCGTAGTCAGGCAGGCACACGAGAGTAATGCCAACTTGAATGTTTTGTTGAAAGCGACTTCTCCTATTTTGCCGCCCTTTGGTGTCTTGCTGCATTGGCTGCTATTGTGCATTTATCAATGTGTGTGTGTGTTTCTATATATATGAGAATGTGTATGTATGAGTGTATGTGTGAGTGTTTGCTTAGCTACCAAGTTTGATTTTTATTCGATAAATATTATTGAACCAAGCAAGAATGCAATAAAAATCTCGAACCAGTGTTGCTGCTTTTGTTTGCTTTTGTTGAGCGTTATAGCCACTCGGCAATCCTATCGACGATTGTGTGCAATTGTGTGTGCGTGTGTGTGTATGTGTGTCGATGAGTGTGTCAACAACGCAGCTTCAAGTGTTATGCCCCTGCAGGGCGGGCATCTCCTTTTGTTATGCCTTGTTTAACAATTTTCCCAATGTCGATGAGATAAATTTTCAGAATTCGACACTTTAGAATGATTTTTGAACACTAGCCAAAACAACAACTACAACAAAAAATTCAGGACGTATTCAATAAAATTGTTTCACTTTAAAACGGGACATAAATATTTTTTTACTTTTAACTTCTTTAGTAGTCATAATTCTTTCTGGCCAAGTTGGCGCCTTGGCAGAAACCAAATTCAATAAACTCCTCCGTTATTTTTAACGTTTACACAATATTATTAAGTTTTAATTGTTCAAATAAAATTAATGTGAAAAATTAAAATTTGAACGCACAAAAGACGCAAAAGTTGCTGAGGCGCCAAAAAGTTGCCGCCCACTTTTCGGCATTAAAAATAAATATCCCCTGCGAAAAGCGAAAAATATGCTCGTCGCTTTTAATTTGGCGTTAACGCTCAGCATGTTAGCATGTTTCACCGCCGCCGCCGCCGACAGCCAAAAAAAAAACCAACTGCGTTTCTTGCTGTGGCGCCGACAAAAACAAAATAAAACCAAAACAAAAACAAAAACAAAGAACGCTCTCTGAAACGCTTTTTCGGAAACTGCCGCACTTTTCCGCTTTTACGGCACAATTTCGTGTCAGAAAGTCGCGCATTTTTCGCAGCGACAGCAGCTATGACACCTTCCCACCCCGTAATGTACGAGTATCTCTCCAACGATTCCAACCAAAATTCGACTTCTCCTGAGTGCCGCAGTGGGGTGGAGCGAGATGTTTTGCGTTTTGGCAGTCGGTGCGCGCGTTTGCTGCCGCTGCTTCGTTCGCGCATCATAATTAAAAATATGCACAAGGATCTTTTGAAATTGCCCTCTGGCGTATACGCGAAATCGTTATTGCGACGACGACGCTTCTTAATATGTCGTCTGTCGCGTGGGAAAAATTAGTATGGCACAGTTTTGTGGGCGATTATTTTCAGCGAGTCTCGTGTTAAATTTCATTTTTTATTCGATGATAACAAACATTTTTTATAAACACTAGAAGCAACAACAGTTTTTTATGATATTTTTATATTTGTTATCGACATTTGTTATCGATATTGTTGGGCGATTAATTTGTATAGTTTTTGTTTTAAAAAAGGTAAAAAATGTTTTAAATCTTGATACAAATTTAAATTAAATAAATGTGTTTAGTTTAAATAAATCAAATAATCGATTTATAAACAAACTAGCAATTGCATTCTCTAGTTAGAAAATAAACTGTACAAATAAGTTTCCGCCGTTTTGAGAAAGATGGCGTGGCACGAGGTTTACGTTGGAATTCGCAGATGGTAACCTACTTGAAAATTAGTTTGTTTATTCCAGAACAACATAACCTTATCATGTTATTAAGTTCGCATTAGCATCATATATTTTCTTCATCTAAAAATGTCTCAATTTGAGCCAACTAAGTGTCATTTGCGGGAACTTAACTTTTAATTTATTTTTTTAATTTAAAAAAATCTGCTGCTGAGTCGCATCGATTGCTCGTAGAAGCATATAATGAGGATGCTTTGAGTGAGAGAACATGTCGTGAGTGGTTTCAAAAATTTAAAAAAGGTGATTTTGACATAAAAGATAAAGATCCAGTGGAAGGCCGAAAATTTACGAGGATGCAAATTTGGAGAAATTATTGGGTGAAGATTCGTCTCAAACACAAAAGGAACTTGCACTTAGTTTAGAAGTCACTCAGCAAGCAGTCTCACATCGTTTAAAATCGTTTAAATATTATTTTATTAACAAAAAACGGCGGAAACTTATTTGTACACCTAATAGCAATTGCATTCTCTAGCTAGAAAATAAACTAGAATCTCTCTTTACTTCTTTAAGGATTATGACTAGTTAGAAATTTATTAACAAATTGCTATTTACACTTAAATCAATTGACATTTAGAGCTTGAAATATTTTCAATACAAAATTTACTTTCATATGTACTAGAAACGTAACATAAATTGATATACAATATAAACTATAACTATCACCACTTAATTTAATATCAAAAGAATAAAATAAAACAACCAAGATGTCACATCTAGCAGGTGGTGATTGCTTAACTCCAACTGATTAAAGATTAACTAAATGCAAATATCTTCGAATAAGGTTAGGAAAGTAAGAACTCATCTCGATCTTGAGGTGATGATAATTAAAATGTAACTATTTCTATTTTTTTCTGAATATTAACTTCATGTTTCTTCTAACAAAGGTTTCAACAAATAAATTATCAACGAAAACAATTTCGAATAAATTGTGAATAAGAAGCCACCCTTATTTCAAGAACGAACTCGCCTCGACCCATGGTAAAAGACAACAACAAAGCAACACCATGAAAACGAAGATCTTTAAAGACCGTTTGAGTTTATTTCGTACCAATTCTTTTGATGAATTTTTCATACTTCATACTTTTATACATTTCCATATTATCTTATAACTCTCAGTTGACCTATGCGATATTTAATTTATGAATATCCTTTGCAGCAGTCTTAGTTATCGCTTCTCGGCCTTATGGCTAAGATCAAAGTGTAGTATCTGTTCTTATCAGCTTAACATCTGATAGATCCTCCATCGGAGGACAACAAATGTTAAACTGATTTTTGGAATTAGACGGAGTTTTAAGGAGCTTGCTCCAGCTCTGTCGCGGGTTGGCCCGGTATTGCAGTACCGCCGGGATTTCGGCTCACTCATTGAATACATTTAATAAAAAAAACAATTTTCTTAAAATAAAAAAATTTTTTTTCCATCGCACAAATTAATCGATACACAACCAATAATTCGCTATCGATAACGAAAAGTTATCGTTCATTTTGAATCTACGCTAAATACGACCCAAATTCTTTGATCTGCTTTCATAGAATTTTTTTACTTTGCCTATCCTTATTCACTGCTATTTAACTGCAGCAACAGCAACAGCAACAACAACATGCCACCGAGAAATTGCACTTGACAGGCAGCCATATTAAATTTGCCATATTTCCTGTCATCGTTTGCAGAATTTTATCATCCATCCTAGCAACTATTTGCATTTAACTACAGTACATCATCCTCGCAGGATATACTTTGCAAAGTTAAGCATCTTAGTTAAATGCCGAAAGGAGAACGAAGAGGGGGAACTGGAGTAAGGGAAAACATAAATTGTGCAGAGGCATGTCGTACGTTGTTCGAGCAGCAACAAGAAGAAGTTATCGATAAATTTTAATATCAAGACAAAATGCAAAACACTTTTTTGACGGCTGCTTTTGACAGCTGTTGCTGCGTTGCCAAAATTCAACATGAGATACGCGTATTGTATATGCTGACTCGTGTATATATACATATATACATATGTGTGTATATACAGGTTTATGTTTGTTATAAAAAGTGTGATTTTTATGTTTAATCAACGAGGAAGAAAAAATCGAAATTATAAATGTTAAAAACGTAATGAAAGTCGAGTGATTTTATGACAGTTATTGACACTTGTGAGCGGAATTTTAAAATATAAATGTTTAAGACGAAGAAAAAAACGTGTCATATTAAACCGATATTTAATACAGTGTATATAAAAAAAATTATATATTGCAAATCGCGCAATTTCCTAGTGAATCGAATCTCGATAGAAATTTAGTGGTTTATGCATCACTAAGTGGTGCATACTGAGATGTTTCAACGTAGAGAAATGTCCAAGACAGATATAGACATATATACATATATATTATATCTATCATATAAACTTTATATTATAAAGTCTGTCTATCTGTATGTCCGTCCGTATTTCTGTCGTGATCTTGCTAATGTTATAGTGTGAGAATCGTTAGAGATGGTATGCTGAACTTTTCTCAAATTCCTTAGACAAGATAATTAGATTTTAAAGCCAAATCATCGGTAATTTGGCTTTAAAATCTAATAATGCCCACTTTTACTTTACACAAATCTTGTAAACCATTGGATATATTAAGTTGATATTTGTAGAACATTTTCTATTAAATATGTTCTTCTAATATTGACATAACATTTATAATAGTTTTAGGTGTATTTCTGTTTCAATTAAAAATTTTCGTTTTATAAACTTTTTTTTAAATTATTCATAACCTAATTCTAGTGATGATAAAGCAACGATAAATAAAAGCGACTTCAGTTCGAAGTTTAATTTTAAACTTAAATTAATTTTTTTTTTCACTTTCTTTTGTGCTTTCAGCGAAGTTTCATGACAAAGCGACAAGAACTTACAAACTATTTCCGCAAGAAACAGAAAATTAACGAAAGTAAAATACGACGACAGAATAAACAAACACGCAACAAGGATAAATTACACACATACATACGTACAGCAGCGACGAGTAAAAAAGCGACATAAAGAAAGTAAAATGGAATTGAATAATTGCATTCGGGAAGTTGAAATAAAGTACTTAAAGCAGTATTAAAGAGAAGTACTTACATACATACATACATTACTCGCCACACACACATGCAATAAGAAAGCACTCACGAGGACGAAGGACGAAGGACTCAGGCCAAAGGACATCAAATCACGAAATGTTAATAGCAAATGATGTACGATAATAATGAGGCGGACTGCGACTTGAAACAGCTTCGAAGCGTTTGCATCCGAGTGGTTATTTATGAGCTGATAATAAGCCAACAAGGACATTAGCCACAAAAAAGGATATTGCACTCGTGGGAGAAAATAAAGCCAAACGCTAACATGCGATTATATGGCATCGATTTAAGACATAAAATAAGTAAAAGATATACGAGTAAATGAAAAATAATAACAATCAAAATGTGTTTTTCCGCTTGTCTCTAATTAAAAGGATAACCTCGACCGCAGCCATGAGCTGCGCGAAAAACGACGCACGTGACTTGCCGCCGGTGCTGGCAGTGTCGCCATTTTAATTATGAAATAATTAAAGACAGTGTGTAATGAGTTTGTGTGTATCCAAAACTCTTAAATAGAAACATTCCCCGCAAAGAGTGTCGAATTCTTAAAAATTGACTGACGCACGTGACATGAAGACATTCCCCCGCACTTCAGCATCATCGGCGTCGCATCAATCGTTATCGAAATCATTGCTTGCAATTATCGTTTTACTGTTAGTCAGCTGTTTTGAGTTTCCAATTCAAGTCAACGCGGAGGTATTCACTTTGGGCTATTTAACGGGTTCGCAACGCAGTCCCGGGAATTTAGATTATCAGCGACCTGGTAAGAGATTATCTTACAATATTTTTATTTAATATCAAAACGTTGTGATCACTTACTATCGAGATGGCATTTTAGCGATTAACTTGTAAAATATTTAATGGTTTCAAAATTAATTTTCAACATAACAAAAACATTTGATTTTTATTTGGTTTTGTAAATTTTAACATTTATCGAAATTTTGCAATCACCAAATTTAAAGATTGCAATTTGTCAATAAAAATGTATTTTAAAATCTATTCTTTTTCAGAAAATTTAAACAATTTCTCATTTTTACAACATTAATTAATTAATTACTTTTATTGAACGTCCCGCCTTCAATCAGGAATCACAATTTCCGGTGCCATTTCGCTCGCCGTCTCACAGGTGAATACTGGCGAATTGCAGCAGTTGGGTCATTCACTTGAATTCCTTGTTGCCGAAACATATGGCGATGAGGTCTCCAGCATACGGCAGACAGCCTCGCTATGGACCAAACAGATCGCCGCCTATATAGGGCCGCAGGAGACGTGCGTGCACGAGGGTCGCATGGCGGCCGCATTCAATTTGCCAATGATTTCTTATGTAGGCTTATTTTATAAATTGTTCTATTTTCCAGCGTTTCATTGGTTTATTTATTTCTAGTATTGCACACATCGTGACACCTCGAATAAACAGGATTTTCCTACGTTTGCGCGAACACGCCCACCCGATACGCAAATATCGAAGTCTGTGGTGTCGTTGTTGTTAGCTTTTAATTGGACGCAGGTTTGAATTTAATTAATATTGACATTACTTCATATATTAAAACTTTGCATGAGGCTTATTTATTATCGAAAATGTACGCTCACTAATTTTAGTGGTGACGTTTTCTTGATAATTTGTATATGTTTTTAATTTTGATTTTAAATGGATTAACAACTAAAATTCTAATTTCCGCTCCACTTTCTTTTTAATCTAATAACTCTGCTAATTTGAACTTCTGCATAAAATTCCTTAGCATAACTCTTTAATATGCCACCTATCAATTAATCTCCTTTCGTTGTACGCCAGGTATCCTTTCTGTATCTGGACAATCCGAACAGTCTCTACCATCCCGTTGCCGATACCATACTCAACATTCTACGCAATGCCGGCATCAATGTACGCGACATTCAAACGTGGAACACCATTTATCACCATGGCTTCATGGCAAATCCTTTCGATGAATTGGTCGAACGCACCTACACAAATACACGCAGTAAGTCGGTGGGTCGGCAAAAGTTTACTGCCACAAAATTAGTTGTTCGTCCTTCGTCCTTGCAGGAGAGAAAAGTTCTGATTTTCATAAGGAAATCCACGCTGGTGTGGGCAGAACTTTAACACTTTCAAACAATTAACGCAGAAAGTTTTTAAGCGTAGTATAATAGAAAGTAATTTATTAGCGAAAGTACTTTCGTTTCGATTTATGAACTATTGGCCCAAAATACGTAGACTTCGGGCCTTTGAAAAAAAATTATTTTAGACTCATTAGAGTGCTCCGCTCCACGGAAATCTTTAGTAAAAGGCGAAAGATTTATTCGACAACTGAAGAGAAGCCAGAGTGAATGTACAACAGACTGAAGACGGTTTATCAGTTATTTTAATGGCAAAGCTGTTGAGAATTGTAGACTTTTATAAAGGTTCTCTTTGATACGAGAAATAAATGCTTCAAAAAATCTTAAAGGTTCACTTAAAGACACCCTTAAGCTAAATCTACCCTACTTGTCTACATACCTAAAATTGAGGAGATTGCAGAGGCCACCCTTATTTCAAAAACGAACTCGCTTTGACCCTTTGGAAAAGACAAGCATTCTTCATACCAACAACAGAGCAACATCAAGAAAACGCAGAACTTCAAAGATCGTTTGAGCATATTTTGTACCAATTCCTTCGATGCATTTTCTCATTCATACTTTTATATATTTGTATATTATCTTATAACTCTCAGTTGACCTATGCGACATTGAATTTATGAATATCATTTGCAGCATTAGACGGAGTTTTAAGGAGCTTGCTCCAGCTCTGTCGCGGGTTGGCCCGGTATTGCAGTACCGCCGGGATTTCGGCCCACTCATTGAATACATTTAATAATAAAAACTTTCCTTTAAATTAACAAATGTTTTTTCATTTATTTTTTGTCTATGGAATAACAAACAAAAACTCATTAAAACGTTTCCAAATAACTTTTCTGAACCACCAAAAAACGTGATTACTGTTTTAACTTTCTGCCGCATTAGTTTAAAAGTCACATTAGTCTGGAGTGCGCCTGCCAGCCATCCCGTCGTAATTTATTGTCACTTGACTTCAGCCAACAAACTACAATTTCCTCCGTATAAGAAAACCAATAAATCGCACGCTCTTAAATCTGGTGTGGCTGATATGTTCACTGTACTTTGTTTTCATACACAAGCGTATCCTTTGGCAGGACGATATACAAAGACCATACATTATATATGTATGAATGGCGCGTGATTTAAGCTGAATTTAACAAGCGCGCGCCTTCGTGGCAGTATGGAGGCGCATAATATCGTAGCACACACAAAAACGTATAATCAAGGTTAACATAAAACCACGCCTACTTTACGACCAAAGCCAAAACAAACACCCACTGTGGTAAATTATTTATGCATGTGTAAACAATTCAAGGGAAATTCTGTTTACAGAATATCACAGTCAAAGTGCGAAGTAGCAATAAAACCTCAGCACTTCGAGAAAGTTACTGAAATCGTGATATTAAGTTGTGATAATAAAATATCACACACGTATCATTAATACAGTGAAGAAAGAAAAAAATTAACAAATTGTTAAATAGACAATAAAGTAGCTACTGGTGTAATGTATTCAATAAGTGGGCCGAAATCCCGGCGGTACTGCAATACCGGGCCAACCCGCGACAGAGCTGGAGCAAGCTCCTTAAAACTCCGTCTAATTCCAAAAATCAGTTTAACATTTGTTGTCCTCCGATGGAGGATCTATCAGATGTTAAGCTGATAAGAACAGATACTACACTTTGATCTTAGCCATAAGGCCGAGAAGCGATAAATAAGACTGCTGCAAAGGATATTCATAAATTAAATATCGCATAGGTCAACTGAGAGTTATAAGATAATATGGGAATATATAAAAGTATGAAGTTGAAAAAATTCATCAAAAGAATTGGTACAAAATATGCTCAAACGATCTTTGAAGATCTGCGTTTTCTTGATGTTTCTCTGTTGTTGGTATGAAGAATGCTTGTCTTTTCCAAAGGGTCGAAGCGAGTTCGTTCTTGAAATAAGGGTGGCCTCTGCAATCTCCTCAATTTTAGGTATGTAGACAAGTAGGGTAGATTTAGCTTAAGGGTGTCTTTAAGTGAACCTTAAAGATTTTTTTAAGCATTTATTTATTGTATCAAAGAGAACCTTTATAAAAGTCTACAATTCTCAACAGCTTTGCCATTAAAATAACTGATAAACCGTCTTCAGTCTGGTGTACAATCACTCTGGCTTCTCTTCAGTTGTCGAATAAATCTTTCGCCTTTTACTAAAGATTTCCGTGGAGCGGAGCACTCTAATGAGTCTAAAATAATTTTTTTACTGGTCTAAAATCTAAAGATTTTGGACCTATTGGGAATACATAAAAAAGATAGAACTTAAAATTAGTTATTTAATTTAAATACCTCCTAACTTTGGAGTTAAGTGCTGTTTCAGTTTAAAATGTACCTTTATTTAATTACAAAAACAACATTCTACATTTTGATATGAAACAAATAAGTACTGCTACTTATTTTCAATAAATAACATTTTATTTTAATTTTAAAGTAATGCCCAAAGGACACGCAAACAATTTTTTTGCAATTTGATTGTAGTATTAAAATGTTGTACAACATCAAAGTCCCATATGGCAACAACAACAACCTGCCACTCGCTGGGAATTAAATTGTCGTTCAAGCGGTAATTCTGGTTTAATATACCCATCAGCAGGATTTCCTCCCTCCCTCCACCACAACCACAACCTCGAACTCTTCATATCCTCTTCATATCGGCTTAATCTCTCTCTCGGCAAACCTTATCAATGTTTGTTTTTATTTTTTATTTAATCTCACTTGTTTATCCTTGCCCGCCACTCATTTCAGTTTATCTCATACTCGGCCACTACTATGAGCATGTCGGTCTGATGGTCAGCCTACAGCGTAAAGGCCTGCTCGCACGCGGCGAATACTTTGTGGTTGGCATCGATATCGAACAATACGATCCCTCGGCACCGGATAAATACTTGCGCGGATTATTGCTTGAGAAAATCGATGCGGATGCAGAGCTGGCATTTCAATCGTATTTGGGAATTTTGCCCACAGCGACGGTATCCTTTGCGCAGTTTGCCAAGGAGGTAAGTTGAGGAAGAACAGCAAAGCGAAGAAGAAGAAGAAAGTGGATTGTGGCGCTGATTTAGTGCTGGGGCTAATGGTGCGTTTAGTTGTCAACGTTTTGTGGTGCATATTGATTGTGCGGTTGGGTCATGAAGTTGTGCGCATTTGTTGTTTGATTTTGTTGTTTTTGTTGTTGTTGTTTCGCTTGTGCTTGAATGCGTCTAGGTCACGTGTCTAAAAGCGGCGCAGACCTGCTGGCGTTTATTGAGATGTGTTGGTGTGCGTGTCTGTGTGTGTGTGTGTTTGACAGTCAAGTTAGTTAATCCACATCGAAGTTGAGAAAATTGCGTATTTTTGTGTTTAATAGTTTAGAAGAAACGTAATTATTTTGAGGCGGAGGTTGAGATGAAAGACGAATTTTGTATAACAAAATATGTGCTTGTCATTTGGGTATAGAAACTATACAAAAGTTTAATTAATTTCAGCGGAGTATTTGAAATATCAGCGGACAAACAGATTAGGTACGCCATTAAATGTTAATCATACGCACTGTAGTGCGATTAATAGAAAATCCAAAATATTAAGGAAAGTACTGTGAAGTTAGGCAAACCAAAGTACTTAAACAATTTTGCAGCGAAGTTAAACAAAAACTAACCATAGACGCCGCACAAAAAATGTTAGTAGCATTATTAATTTTAAAAACGAAAACTCGGTTGAGTCTTAAATGCACAAGTATATATGCAAATATTTTCTAAAAATTAAAATTAAAAAGTTTGGAATACTTTTTTCAATAAAATTAGTGTCCACGTTGTTTGTGTATTATGTCGAAATTAAATAATACACCACACGAAAAATATTGACAGTATTCGAAAATGAAAATTCAAATTTATTCGAGATCAAGCGAAGTAGTATTAAATATTATTTTGTGTGAAGTGTTTATAATTGAAATACCACACAACGTGAAGTACATACATATGTACATACTATAATACAATACATATGTGAATTAATGTTTTTCGAAAATATGCCAAATTCCTCAAAAGCGTTTTCTATTTAATGGAAAATAAACGAAAAAGCTGACATCTGTAAAATATGCGATACAAGAAACATTTGCCACACATGCCGACCGGCTGCTGCTGCTCGACACGGCTTAACAACACAATCAGCAAACAACAAACAACAAATTGGCCAGAACAACCAAAACAGTAACAACAACAATAACAACAATCATACACAAAAAAAGGCCAAAAGGACAGCTGCCGGACATCATTTCGTACATCATCAAAAGCGCGCCCGCCCGCTTTGTAGGACGAGAGATCGAGAGTCTTTTGGCAGCAGGCATGCGAAAATGATTGATGTGCGAAATATTCAATGTGAGATTTGGAACAAAAATGTTCGCTCATTTTTGTGTGTGTGTGTGGGTGTTTGTGTGTTGCGGAAATTCTACGCCAAACACAGAAGAAATTAATTGATTTTTAGGTCGACGCAAATTTTGCAGGCGGTCGGTCGGTCAATTCGGTTATAGGCAATTAATTTTGTCGATCGTTAAATTTTGCAGTTTGAGTGAAAGAGAAGCGTTTTAAGAAGAAAAACTGATTTATATGTATCGCAAATATTTAAACGCGCGCCAAAAGTGAAAATTGATTTTAACACTCGCCTGTGATTAATCGTTGCGGTTTTAATTTCATCATTTTTTTATCGTTACAGGTCAACAAATACATGGAACAGCCGCCGTTCAGCTTTCCCAATCCGATTGGCTATTTTGGAGGCTCCAAACAGGTTCGTATGACTACGCTTTGTTTTGCGATAAAGAAAGCAAATTAAATTTATTGAATGAAATTTTGGGGAACTAGAGAAATTTTGGAATTACAGTTTTGAATCTTTTAATGTGACAATTTAGAATTTGTGAAAAGTTTGTTAGTAGAAAAATATAAAATTACCGTACTGAGATTTCCAATTATTTGTGAATTCTGGAAAATATGCGAAATTTTGGCAATACAGTTCCGCGTCATGATATGTGACGATTTCGAATTTGTATGGATTTTGTTACGAAAAAAATATTAAATTACCACACAAACATTTCAATTATTTCCTAATTTAGACCAATAATCGAACTTTTTATAGAATCTTTTGTACGTACTTGAAAAATGAAAAATGTCCAATCTGAAATTTTCAATTATTTCGTAATACAGTCAGAAAATCAATAAATTGATTAAATTCGAATAAAATCAAAAATACAAAATTACCGCAAAGATTATTTTAAACAATTAAAATTTTGATAAAAACAATTTGTGACTATTTGGATTTTGTGTGATTTTTGTCATGAAAATGAAAATAATAAAGTTAAAAAACACAAACTTAATTTCCATGGTTGAATAATAAGGTTAGGAGAGTAGAAATATTAAAGCAAATTGAGCGAACTCACCTCGATTTCTGCCGTAGTTTTCTGCTTTATTTTGCAGTTTGATTTTTTGATTTTTGAAAACTAACTACGTCGTTGTTCTTATTAACTTGATAATTTTGAGGCAACCATGGCAACTACACAAAAATTTTATTTTCAAAGAGAGAAACTATATCGAGGTGCAGAGGGACATTTTCTACTTACCATACCTTAAATTTATTACACCATGCAAATTTCAAAATTTGGTCACCTTAGGTTCTGTGTTTCGTTTTTGACACATTTTCGAATTTTTCTAAATAAAAAATGTTGAGGCCTAAATTGTAACTCTTTGTGGTTGTGTGTTATTTGTGTCAACTTCGTCACATTTTCGACACATTGCCTTATTTTTTGGTTTTTCGTATGTTTTTTGTTGTTGCTATTTTCTTTATTTGCCCACATTTTTTTTTTTGTACAGTAATTTACACTGCGTCGTGTGTGTCTGTCTACTTTCAGATAAGCGCCGAGGCGGCGTATCTCTACGATGCCGTTCATCTGTATGCAAATGCCTTAATAAAGGTTTTGGCAGCGGGCGAAAAACCCAGAAATGGCACCGCCATAATAGCCGCCATTAAAGGGTCCAAATATCTCAGCGCAATGGGGTGAGTACTGCTGGTCTTTTTTTTTCTTTTTTGTTCGCACACAGAAGTCATTTTTCATATCCTTCTGTGTGGGTGGGCTCCTTTTTTTTGTGACATAATTTAGCAACAAATGTTTAAGTTTTTTTTGGTATTTGTAACTTTTGTTACGCTCTGTTATGAAGAATTGCAAAGAAACCTTATCTGGATTTACTACACTCTAACAGAGGAGCCTTAGGCTAAGTGGCTGGTTGATGTAGGCTTACAAAGAAACGTGATTTACTGTGGGACCTTTAACCTTTTATTGAAATTTTCTTAATTCTCAGCATATTCATCTTATTGCACATTGCTTGATTTCAGTTATCGAATGTACCTTTTGCTTTTTTTCAAAAAAAATTTACTCGATGGTAGCGGAACAATAAAATAAGGCTATAAACAATTTCTTTATCATTTTAGCAAAATAAAATTTAGTACTCATATGAGAACACATTAAATTAATGTTAAAAATTAATGTTAAAAATACTTTCTAATAATCTAATTTCAATTCTATTTTTCGTATACCTCAACGATAATCAAAATTGAATCCTTTTGCCCGCCAGCTATCACGTCTATATCGATGAGAATGGCGATGCCGCCGGCAATTATACAGTATTAGCGCGTGGCTATGCGCGCAACAGTCGCAATGTAACAGTTCCTGGTCTGGTGCCGGTGGGCACCTTCAGTCAGACACAAAATGATAAACTGCCTGTAAGTATGCTTCAATTTTGTTTATTGTCTTATTTACTTTGCTTGAACTTTTCGAAAGGCTGCTTTTTTTTTAAATTCCTTTTTTTTACTAAACTACTTTCTGTAAATCATTCTAACATTGCACTCTGTATTCTCTCTGTTAAAAACTTAACATTAACTTCTACTGTACATACACTGTAAAGAGTTTTATGCAGGTGAGCAGTTATTTTTTAAAAAAGTCATTAGACATTTTTTTCTAAATTTGTAAAATTTTTAAAGGCTTGAAAAATTAATAGAAACTTCTTTATCTACTTATTTTATAGTTTTTTAAAATTTGAATTTCTTTGCACCATTAACAGGATCTCAATTTATATGGCAAACTTCATTGGGTGGGCGCTGCTGGACGTCCCGCTGCGGAGCCGAAATGTGGCTTCGCAGGTGAAAAGTGCATCAGTGAGTAAAATATGAAGAAGAAATAACTTTTTAAAAATATATTTATTTACATTTATGAGTAGGCTATACGGGTGAAATATCCGCGGGCATTGCCGGTGGTGCTCTGCTCTTGCTGGGCATCGTTTCGCTGGTGCTGTATCGCAATTGGCGCTACGAACAGGAGCTGGATAGTCTGCTGTGGAAGATTGACTTTCGCGAAGTGCAAATGCACGAAAGCGAAAAAGAGTCGGCGAGTCAGAAGCAAACGCGGGTAAGTGCATTTATAAATAGACTATGATTTTAGAAGAAATTATGTAAGTGGTACTAAAAGTGGTATTTAGTTCTAAAAAATATTACTGAATTTATGCTTAACATACAAATTTGGTCTTCACTGCATACATATAAAGTATTGCTAAAATGTACTAAACAATTTTTTAGAGAATTAAGTACTTAAGATCAAATTTTAGCTATAAAAGTTCTAAACATAATCTTTTAAAGGAACAAAATGAAAATTGTTCTTAAAATTACTAAACGTAAAAATTACTTATAAAAAGTACTAAAAATCAAAGTGTAGTCCAAAAAAGTTGAAAAAAAATATTATTTATTTGGAAAAAGAACAAGAAATGGTTCTAAAAATTAGTTTTAAAAAGTATTCAATATACAATCTAGTTTCCAGGATTCTAAACATAGTAATTTGTTTTTTTTAAGAACCAGAAAGTAGTTCTAAAAATTACTAAACATAAAAATGTGTTCTAAAAGGTACTAAAATTCTTAATTCAGTTGCAAATTTATTTCTATAAATTTAGTTGCAAATATATAAATAAGTACTAAAAATCTTAATTCAATTGCAAATGTAAAATTTTTTCGACGGAGTTTAACGCAAGTTCTAAAAACTACTTTACAATAAAATTATTTGTAAAAAGTACTAAATATAAAATTTAGTTCTAAAAAGTGATCAACATGAAATGTTTCTTAAAATTAATAATAATAATAAATCCAAAATTTAGTACCAAATAAATAAATTTATTGATTGATGATAAATTTAAAAAGAAAACCAAATGTTTATTTAGAAATAAATTCAAATTCAACTGCTCCTTTCGTTAGTAAAATTGTTTGTATGTCATCGACAACATTTTAAATTTAAATGATTTTTTTTTTTGAGATACCAATTTTCATTTGTCAACTTTTAAAGAAAGTTGACCCACAAAAAAAAAAACAAAAAAAAAATAAGAAGAACCCTTTCGAAATGACTGTAAACCGCTTTTATGCTCCAAAGCCACTTGACAATGCACTGCAAAGGACAGACGAATGAATGCTCCGACAGACGAACGAACGTACATATGTATGTACAATTGTATGTACAAGGAGACAAACAGTCAACATGACAGCAAAGTATTTATTTGACATAATGACGTTTGTGCTTGTGCATGGCACGCACACTAGCACAAAAACACACATACAAATGTATGAAAAGTCTTTACTTCCGTTGACAGACACGCACACCTATACACTCACACACACACACTATGATAAATTTAAAAAGGACCTGCTTTTCTTCTATTAATAGTTCTTCTTTGTTTGTTCTAAGATGGTTTTAAATTTGAATGACTAACTTTAATTTTCTTTACTAGAAAAATGTACTAAAAAAACTTTTTTAATTCAAAACCAGTCAACATTTTAATAAAAAAAATGTTGGTAAGAATGGAATCATTTGAAAATTTGAGCATAAAAAAAATTACAATTTGAATTTGTACTAAAACTATTTATAATAGTACCAAAAGAATTAAGTTGAGTACTAAAAATAAATATCAGTATTAAGAGCATATCGAAAAGCAAAAATAAAAATTCAAATGTTTAGTTTTACTAATTAAGTACTAAAAATATTATTACTAAAAATATTAGTGATAAAAATTTTAGTACCAAAAATATTAGTAATTATAGTTTTAGTACTAAATATTGAAAACTAATCCGTATAACTTAAAATTTAAAAAAATTATTTTGAAAAATTGTTTTAAAGTTAAGAATTTTTTAATACGATCCCAATCTAAACCAGTCTAAAGTAGCGCATCATTAATCACATTTTTCTTTTTCTCTCTTTTTTATTTTTCGGAATTATCTTCTTTTGCCCGCTGTCGCAGTCCACTCATCCGTTGATTCGCACCAGCCAAGTCAGTCTCAGCTCGAATCCGGATGCGGACTTTCGGTACACGACCATTTTCACGCCCATCGGCCTCTACAAGAACCAGCTATACGCCATTAAAAAGGTGCGCAAGAAATGCGTCGACATAACGCGCGAAATGAAGATGGAACTGAAGCTGGTACGAAGCGAGCGACTTATAAATAAGCTTTACATTTTTTATTTCATTTAAAAATTTTTCCTTTTTCTTTGCCTTTTCAACTGATTGCGACCGTTTGTGTTTGACTTCCGTTTCCGTTCTGTGGTATGTCGTGTGCGGTGTATGTGTACGTAGTTGAGAGATACGCGTCACGACAATATTTGCGCTTTTATTGGCGCGTGCACCGATCCACCAAATATTTGCATCATCACGGAGTACTGCACGCGCGGCAGCCTAAAGGTGAGCTTGAAAACGGAAAAGAGATTTAAAATTTGTATAAGTGCATAACAATTTTATTTCATTATATTCCCAACCAGGACATACTTGAGAACGAGGACGTCAAGCTGGACAACATGTTTATAGCATCAATGGTCGCCGACATAATACGCGTAAGTTAACAACTTCTCCGCACCCTCTCCTTCTATTTGAGCCATGTGGCAACCATGTCCACTTTCACTTTAATCAAACAAACAAAAGAAAGTAAACCACTTAACAAACGCCATTTCTCTGCATTGCATTTCTCCGCCTGGCAGGGTGTCATCTACTTACACGAATCGCCCATTCGCTTTCACGGCTCGCTCTGCACTTCCAACTGTCTGATCGATTCACGCTGGGTCGTCAAGCTGACGGACTTTGGGCTGTTCGCCTTTAAGAAGGGCATCGAAGAGACGAACACCAACGATGCGCAAAATATGGCGGCCAAGTGTACAAGTGAGTTTCGTTTTTAATTTAATAAAGTACTAATCGAAATTTAAGTCAGCTTTAAAACAAAAATATTTAGTTCTAAAGTAAATTGAAAAAATTAGTACAAAAAATATAGTACAAAAAAGTAGGCAACAAAATTTAGAACAGAAAATTTAGTACAGAAAATTAGGTAAAAAAAATTTAGCTCACAAAATTAGTACAGAAAATTATGTACAAAATATTTAGTACCAAAGTGTAGTACAAAAAATTATTGTCAAAAAATTTAGTACAGAAAATTTAGTAACAAAAAATTAGTACAAAAATTTACTACCAAAAATAATAATAAATAATAATAACAAAATTATGCACAGAAATTTACCAAAAAGTGAAGTAAAAAAAATTGAATACAATAAATTGGTACAACAAATTTAGTACGAAAAAAGTAATCTCGCAGTCGGTAGGATTCGAACCTACGCTCCCAGAGGGAAACTGATTTCTAGTCAGTCGCCTTAACCGCTCGGCCACGACTGCTTGGTCCATAAAAAAATCAACACATTTGAATTACATACACGTATGTATGTCTGTCTGTCTGTATGTATGTATGTATGTATGTATGTATGTATGTATGTATGTATGTATGTATGTATGTATGTATGTATGTATGTATGTATGTATGTATGTATGTATGTATGTATGTATGTATGTATGGGTTTAGTTATCTCTATGCTTAAATTATTTTTAAATTTGTTTAATTTATGCAATAAAAAAATTAAACGAAATTAATGCAAAAGCCGACAAATAAAGCTTAGTGCGACTGTCATCCAACAGCGGTCGTGGCCGAGCGGTTAAGGCGACTGACTAGAAATCAGTTTCCCTCTGGGAGCGTAGGTTCGAATCCTACCGACCGCGAGATTACTTTTTTCTTTTTTGTTTACGAAATTTTTGAAAAAAATTGTTTTATCTTTTTTTTTTAAATATTTAAATTTTTTATTTAAATTAATTTTTAAACTCTTATAGTTATTGAAAAGAAATTGATTTAATAATTTCTGTCTGTTTTAACCGCCCCCAATATTTCAATGCGTTTTTAACCGCTTCGAATTTAAGAAGATTATCTGTTAATAAAATCCAACTTGCAGAACTGCTCTATCGCGCTCCCGAGCTGCTCCGTCAAGGACCGGCCTCGCTTGTGCTGGGCACCCAAAAAGGCGACGCCTACTCCTTCGGCATAATCATCTACGAAATCCACACACGCCATGGACCGTACGGCGAAACGGGTCTAACGCCCATGCAATGCCTGCAGAAAGTGCTGCAGGTGCAGGACCATCTGTACCCGTACCGACCGTCACTGCAGCCGCTCGAGACATCGTTCGACTGCGTACGCGAGGTGTTGCGCGAATGCTGGGCGGAACGAGCCGACGATCGACCCGACTTTAAGACAATACGCGCCAAATTGCGACCGCTACGCAAAGGTATGAAGCCGAACATCTTCGACAACATGATGGCCATGATGGAGAAGTATGCCAATAATTTAGAGGCGCTCGTCGACGAACGAACCGATCAGCTGCAGGAGGAGAAGAAGAAAACCGATGCGTTGCTCTTGGAAATGTTGCCGCGACCCGTTGCCGAACAACTCAAGAAGGGTCACAAGGTCGATCCGGAGAGCTACGAACAAGTTTCGATCTATTTCAGCGATATCGTCGGCTTTACGCAGATGTCGGCGAAGAGTACACCGCTGCAGGTGGTCGACTTTCTGAATGATTTGTACACCTGCTTTGATTCGATTATCGGACATTATGATGTCTATAAGGTGGAGACCATCGGCGATGCTTATATGGTGGTAAGTGAAAGCAGTGACGGATTGTATCTTGATACCTCAAAGGAGCAAAGTTTTAAGTTTACATTTGTTTTTCAGGTCTCCGGTCTGCCCATTCGCAATGGCGATTTGCATGCCGCCGAAATCGCCTCCATGTCGCTGCATCTGCTTAGCGCTGTGACGGAGTTTAAAATACGACATCTGCCGAATGAAAACCTTAAGCTGCGCATCGGCATACATACGGGCCCGGTCTGTGCGGGCGTTGTTGGGCTCAAGATGCCGCGCTATTGTCTATTCGGTGATACGGTAAATACGGCGTCGCGCATGGAGTCGTCCGGCTTTCCGCTAATGATACACTGCAGCTTGAAGTGCAAAGAGCTGCTAGAAAAGTTGGGCGGATATCATTATGAGGTAAACTAAAGTGCAAATTTTTTTTAAAGTTTTTAATGCAACATTTTCATGATATAGCAACGCGGCCTCGTTCCACTTAAAGGCAAGGGCGAAGAGTGCACTTTTTGGCTGCTCGGCGAAGATGAGGATGCGCGCATTAAGCGCACGTACGAACGCTCGCAAAGACGCGGCTCGCGTGCCCTCAACAAATACATTCAGGGCACCATTAAGCAACAACAGCCGCAGCTAATGTGTCCCGATTACGGTATACGCTCCTCGCTGAAGAATCGAAATATGCCGCGTCACTCACTGACGCGTTCGTCCAGCTTAGAATCGCCGAAGAAACTGCGCTTTGCGGCGGGCAGCATGCTGGAACATCATCGGTATCACAGGTGAGTCGGATAGGAGCGGTTTAGTTGTTTGTTCTTTTATTTATTGTATAACTTTCGACTGTTTCCAGTGACGAAGCACTGCTTGAGGTCATCACCGACTCCTATACGGGACTGCGACGCTCTTCGGGCGCCTCGACGCATTCCCGCTACGAGGAGTCAACGTTCTCCGCGTTAAGTTTCGTCGATGAGTTTGGCCAGCGGCGACCATCCTCGTATCCGACGGCAAATACGCCACTGCTGCTGAATCATGTCGAGACTTGAGTGGAAAGGGGCGTGTCTCAACGTAATTTATACATTACAGTTAAAGAAAAGAAAAAGCTTTTTAGACAAAACTAAATTGAAAATAAACAAAATACAGGAATTTTTTGTTAGTAAATTTAGAAAATTAACTTAATTAGTCTAGCCTGGTAAAAATTATTTTTTTTAATACATTCTTTTAAATTTTTATTTTTTTTAATATAACATTTTTTATTTTTTTTTAAATTTTTGCATTAATGTAGTTTTAAGCTTAATAGATTTAAAATAAATTTTTTTAATTAAAACAAAAAATTATTAAAAAATTTTAAATTTTAAAATTTGAAAAATTCCAAATTAAAACTTAAAAATTTATTATAATTTTTTTAAATTGATTTTGTATTTATAGAAAATTAGTTTTAAATTCCAATACTACTTAAATAATTTATTTAAAAACTAACAAAGTTGTTAACAAAATAATAAAAAAAAACAGGGCTGCCAAATATGTCAAACACACTGTCAGTGCAATTGTGTTCATTTCGATAAAACTTAAAAACAAAACAACAAAACTTAATCAAAATCAATGTGAAAAGTTCTTACAATGTTATACAAACAAAAAGAAGAAGAAATATTTAAAATAATAAACATATTTATAAATAAATATAAAACAAAATAGCAAACTTAGTGATTTTAGCATAATTCTAGTCGCTCGCTTCTTGTTAATTGTTACACAAAATTTAATTATAATAAATTATTTGTAATATTACTTACCAATTTGCGTTCAAATAGAAAAGTAGAAAAAATTTTAAATTTTTTATAATTACTTACACATTTTGAATTATTCTTCATAAAAAAATAAAAATTTTTTATTTTTTTTATTTATTAAAAATTTTATATTTTATTTTTTGTTTACAAAAATTCAAATATTTGTATAGACAAATTTTTGCATATATTATATTTTAATAATTACATTCATATTTTTTATTAAGAATTTAAAATTTAAAAAAATTAAAGTTGTTAATTTTTTAATCCAAAATGTAAATTTTTAATTTTTTCTTATTTTATTTCAACTTTTACTTTTTTAGTTCAGTTTCAAAATATTTGTATAGCAAATGATTAAAAATAGAATATTTTAATGATTGTTGTCATTTTTTTACGCGAAATTAACAATTTTTGATTTTTTTTTTTAATATTAAATTTTTTATATATAAAAATCCAAATAATTGCACAGCAAACTAATAAAAAAATTTTTAATAACTGATTCCATATTATTTATGAAAAATACAAAATTTAAAAAAAAATTATATTAAAAATTTTCATTTTGTTATTTTATTAACATTTTTTTTTTATACAATTAAAATATTTGTATTACAGACTAGTAAAAATAAAATATTTTAATATAATAATTGCTTCCATTTTTTATGAAAAATTAAAAATTACAAAAACAAATGTAATTAAATTTTAATTTCTGTTGGTTTTTATTTGAAAATATTAAAGTCCAAATATTTATATAGCAAAGTAATAAAAATTTATATAATTGCTTCCAATTTTTTTTTTCAAAATTAAAAATCTTATTTAATTAATTTTTAAAAATATAAATCCAAATATGTTTTTGTATTTGTAAAGCAAACGTCAGAAAGAAACTCTTTTCTGTATTTGTATTTGTACTTAAATTTGCTTAAGTTACTGAAACTAATTTAATTGTTGTCGCAAATGTTTGTCAGATTTACAAAAACAATAAAAAAAATGTAAAACAATAATTAAACATAACGGCATAAATACTTACACAGATCAAAGTTGAGTAATTAAAAAAAAAAAAAAATATCATTGTCGATGTTAATTAAGAAATATATGAAATAAATCGATAAAAACACAAATTAAACATTTCGTTTCATTATTTATTTACCAGCTTCTAATGCCCGGCGCTGCCCGGGTCTTGTTTTGAACAGGAATATGTGTAATATAATTATTAAGCGGAACTTCCAGTTACTTCCTGTTTAAGCATTTCTAAGTTACGTCGGTGAGCGTTAAATCGATACAACCACGCCCATTTTTGGTCTAGTAATCGACAGTGCTCGTACAAACTCAGATACGAAATTTCAGGAGCAATAAGCGAAGTCGAATATTTTTACTTAGTTTCTCATGGACGTGGCAAAATCAACATAGCGCGAGCACAGTAACTTCCCAAAATTTCATCGCTTTTCATGGACACTCTCAAAAATTATATTACCTAGTTGGATAGATGAGCTTTGCAAAGGTGCTACCAAATATTTTTGTTTACCTGTTGTAGTTGTCGTCCGCTGCGTATTTAATACGCGTGTCCTTTCTTGCTTGCTGCGTATTTTATACGAAGCGCTTCGCTGATGGTTTCTTCCACGTATTCAATACAGAGAAGAGGTCGAATTTAGATCTAGTTCATATTTCTATATTTACATAAAATTAAATTTATTTTATGGCTAAAAATTCAGATTAGCCTTTAAAATAATGAAAATTCACGAATAAAATAATAATTTCATATATGTATATAAATATATATAAAAAGATATCCAAACATGTGAGCGCAATCCAGCGTCGGTTTGCGTTCTCACACAGCGTTGTTTTTTTCGGGTGGGATCACCTTCCAAAGGACGTTGCCGCCGAATCGAGTGCTGAAACTGAATCGGTAGCGTCCGATGGTTCTGGCAAACCCGCATCGCGCTCGATTAGGCGGTGCGTCGATGGTTCTTAAGAACGTTCGTAGTTCGACGATTGTGCTTGCGTCAAGGCCACTGAGGTTCGCGTCTTGTAGTGGATCAAGCCCACTTTGGCGCAGCTGAAATTTGCTCGGTGGTTGTGCGTCGTGGTGCGTTGAAGTTGGCACGCATTCCAATACGATCGGGTCATGCGTCTCTAACCGTTGTTGACAATCGAATGGTCTTCGCTCGGGACTCGGTGTTTTTGATCGTGGTGAAGGCGAAAATAGCCACGGCTGGAGAGAACCTTCGTCCCAGCCTGGCGTTGAG
Source organism: Suillia variegata (assembly GCA_949127995.1). NCBI lineage: Eukaryota > Metazoa > Arthropoda > Insecta > Diptera > Heleomyzidae > Suillia > Suillia variegata. Next base: position 9,465,429 of record OX421845.1, on the reverse strand, counting down.
TGTCGAACAGGCTCTTGTGTGTGTCGACGTTGCTGAAGAGGCGAAAGGTTGCGCCGTAAAATACATTTTGGTCGCTCTATTGGTGGTGATGGTCTGGTGCGCCGCGAAACATGTTCGGGTGAGTATCGTCGTGAAGACGTCCTGACGCGCTGCGGTGATGGCTCGATGCGCAGCCAATCATGTTCGGGTGAGTGACGTCGTAGAGACGTTCTTGCGCGTTGTAGTGATGGCTCAATGCGCAGCCAATCATGTTCGGGTGAGTGAAGTTTTGAAGACGTACTGGCACGCTGCGATAATGGCTCGATGTGCCGCGAAACTTGTTCGGGTGAGTGACACTGTAAAGGCATCATGACGCGCTGCGTTGATGGTCTTGTCAGCTTGAGTACATCCCCGCCGCAACTGATTCCGGCTTCGATATGAACGAGGTAGTCAAATCCAAGAATCACTTCCTCTGTTGCATCTGGCATGATTATGAAGCGAAACGTACATGCTTTATCCCCTAGCTGTACGTCGACTTTGATGGCCCGATTTAATTCTCAGACACTGCCGTCTGCAAGTACCACTTCAGCCTTATAAGGGACCCAAGTGCATCGATCTCCGAGACGTTCCACAAAGTCCTCGCTCACGAAGCTCCGAGTAGCTCCCGTATCTATAGTGGCTGCCACCCGTTCTCCGCCCATCGAAATATTTGCGAGAACTCGATTTTCCTCTTGTTGTAGTGGTTTTATTGTCCGAGGAGGCCCTCGGGTGGAGATCGTGTCGGCCCTGGCCGTACTCGATTCCCGTCTCCGTTTCCCTGACGTCGGCGGCATCACTGAATCGTTCTTACGCTAGATGAAACTAAACAAAAAATTGAGTTCACAGGGGAAGTTTTACCTTTCTTTGTTAGATCTTGTTTTTATGCACTACGCAGTGTTGCATATTGGCTTTGGTCCAATGTTTGTAACGTAGAGAAATACTCAAGATAAATATAGACATATTAGCGAATGCCCGGCATGCGTTGCAATGCCACTTAAAAATAAATTTTCCGGTACTGCCGTAAGTTAGCGTCAGTTACCATACAAACTCAGAAACAAAATCTCAAATTTTTTGGAGCAATGTTGGCAATGTCATCGTATATTTTCCCTTAATTAAACAAATTGTGGGCGTAATATGTTGGCGTGGCAGATTTTGTATATCCTTTTATTCTTCCCGGTGCATCCCATTACATGTTTTCTATATAGCGCATCATGTTCCTGAGCAATGGTGGTAGGAGTTAAAATTCATCCACCTTTTTTTTTTAAGTGGGCGCCCATTTTTGGTGAAGTTGTCGACAGTGTCTATACAAACATAAATACCAAATTTCAGATTTTTAGGAACAATATAAGCGAAATAATCTAATATTTTAATTAGTTTTACAAATTGTGGGCGTAATTGGTGGGAGTGGCAAATTTTGTTTTAACCAAAACCGTCCTTGGCGTGAGCACAGCAACTCCACGCCCCCTTCTGGGCGTTACAAACGGAAGAACAAACTCAATATACCATTTAGCACGTGCACTTGCACGTGGCGAGGGGTATAAAAACAGAAACACGTGACTGCTGTTTTTTTTGCACACAAGATTACCTGGGTGATGCTTTTGCATGCCCCCAAAAATACACGTGGATGATGCTTTTGCACGCCCCCAAAAATTTAATTACCTCGTTCGATTGACGCCGCTTGTTGGTGGGCTTTGCCAAGGTGCTACCACGTATTTAATACGGAGCACCTATTGTTGGTTTTGCTGCGTATTTGATACGGAGCTTCTGTTGTAGATGTTGACCGCTACGTATTTTATACGGAGCGCCTGTGCTGTTCTCCTTTTAGCTTGCAGCGTATTTTATACGGAGCGCTTCGCCGATGGTTTCTTGCACGTATTCAATACGGAGAAGAAATCGACAGGAAATAAAATTTTATGACTCGTGTTCAAGATTTTTTTACCTGATTTTTGCTGACACGTATTTGGGATTCGTTTGGAAACTTGATTCTAGTTTGTCAGCTGTTTTCACAGCTGACGCATGGTTGTGTATTTTGGGCGTGTGCAAAGCGAGAAAGTTTTAAACGAATTATAAAAAAAAATTAGTAAGTAAAATTTAGATATAGTTTATATTTGTAGATTTACATAAAATTAAATTTATTTTATTAGAGGTGGGCGCGGTTTCTATTCGGGCACGTCAATATTTGTGAGCAAACATTGTTATTACTAAAGTTGAATTTGCACTAGAACTATTTCAATAAATTTTTTAGATAGATAGATAGATAGATAGATAGATAGATAGATAGATAGATAGATAGATAGATAGATAGATAGATAGATAGATAGATAGATAGATAGATAGATAGATAGATAGATAGATAGATAGATAGATATATAGACAGATAGATAGATAGATAGATAGATAGATAGATAGATAGATAGATAGATAGATAGATAGATAGATAGAGAGATAGATAGATAGATAGATAGATAGATAGATAGATAGATAGATAGATAGATAGATAGATAGATAGATAGATAGATAGATAGATAGATAGATAGAGAGATAGATAGATAGATAGATAGATAGATAGATAGATAGATAGATAGATAGATAGATAGATAGATAGATAGATAGATAGATAGATAGAGAGATAGATAGATAGATAGATAGATAGATAGATAGATAGATAGATAGATAGATAGATAGATAGATAGATAGATAGATAGATAGATAGATAGATAGATAGATAGATAGACAAATAGATAGATAGATAGATAGATAGATAGATAGATAGATAGATAGATAGATAGATAGATAGATAGATTGATAGATAGATAGATAGATAGATAGATAGATAGATAGATAGATAGATAGATAGATAGATAGATAGATAGATAGATAGATAGATAGATAGATAGATAGATAGATAGATAGATAGATAGAGAGATAGATAGATAGATAGATAGATAGATAGATATATAGATAGATAGATAGATAGATAGATAGATAGATAGATAGATAGATAGATAGATAGATAGATAGATAGATAGATAGATAGATAGACAAATAGATAGATAGATAGATAGATAGATAGATAGATAGATAGATAGATAGATAGATAGATAGATAGATAGATAGATAGATAGATAGATAGATAGATAGATAGATAGATAGATAGATAGATAGAGAGATAGATAGATAGATAGATATATAGATAGATAGATAGATAGATAGATAGATAGATAGATAGATAGATAGATAGATAGATAGATAGACAAATTTATTTACTCGTATATAGAGTTATACTTCTCTACTACTGCCTCATGTGAGTACTTCATATTCGACCCTTGACCTTGAAATATAAATACTCTCGAATAGTTTTTCGATACTAAGTACTCAATTTCTACCAATGTTTTTGTTTTTTTTTATAACGGTTAATTTAAATTAAAAAAAAAAAACAATATCTTAGATTTTCTTCTCACAAATGTCATGCGTTTATTTTGTGGGTTGTCACATCGGTTTACAGTATATTAATTTTTTTTTTTTAAGCTGGTTTTGTATTTTCCAATACATAATTTCTTGTTTTTTTTTTGTAATTTATATATTTTGTATATTTTTTAATTTCAACAATTTAGTTTTTAAATTTTGTTTTTGTTTTTATTTGATTGCTTAGTGCTTAACTTAATTATAATTGAGTTTGTAAATACAACAACAAAAACAAAACCGCAGTGGTGCATTTGAGTTACAACTAAATCCAAAGTTTAGTTTTTTTTTTATTCTTTTATTTGGTATATAAAATGTATTTGTAATATTTAAAATTGAGTTGTTTAATAGTTTAAATTAAAGTTTTTAGAACAATTGGGATTTTGTTTGTTTTGTTTGTTAACAAAAGTTTTCAATTTACTTTCTTACAATAGGATTTTGACAATATTAAATTTAAATTTAAACTAAAATCTTAGTTTGTAAAGGTATTTCGGAAATTTAAAAGACTTTACAATTATAACATTTTTATTAAATTATTAAAATTTTAAATAAAATTTGAAATTTGTATTTAAGAATTTAAATTTTTTGTTGTATTTAAAAAAATACTCAGAATTAAAAAAAAAAAACAAAAAATAACCTAAATTTAAATATATTTAAATAAAAATTTGTTTTTGTTAATTTCTAGAATTTCAACTTAAATATTTAAATTCTTAAAGTTTTTATATAACTTACAGAATATTAAATTTAATTTTAAACCAATTAAAACATTATTCAAATTTGATTTGAATCAATTAAAAAATTAATTACATTCTTGAATTTCAACATAATTAAAATTAGCCTAATTATTTTACTTATAAAAAAATTGTTTATTGCTTACTCGAGTATTTCAGAAAAAATTTGATTTCCAAATCAAAAGAGTATAACTCAAAAATCTAATTTTATTTACTCAGTTTTTTTGGTATACAAAAATTTAACGATTTTTGATTGCTTTTCGTGATTTTTTTTTTTTTTTTGTTTTTGTCTTGTCTACATTTCAACTAATTCATAAATATTTAATTTGTTTTTTTTTTTAATTGTTTCAATTTTTCGAATTTATATTTAAAGCTTTAAGCACACTTGAAGCATTTTTATTTATTTTTTTATTATATTTTTATATAATTGTTTTTTTTTTATGTTATACAATATTCAAAAAAGTTTTTTATTGCTCAATCGTTTGAAAATATAATATTTTTTTTTTTATTTTGAGCTTATTATTATATTATTTTTTTATATATATACTTTCAACAATAATTTTGTGTTTTTTTTTAAATAAATATATTCTTTTAATATTTTTAAATTTTTATATACTACAATATGAAAAATGTAAAAAAGTACTTTGCAACAATAACAACAAACTACGGCTACTAAAATTTTCTTTGCGCTAAATTATTGACATTGGGTTAATTTAAATTTTTTTCTCGACTTAAAAAATTTTAAATTTTTTAATAATTTTTTTTTGTAACATTGTATTTGCGTGTGGTCATAAAACAGTTATGAGGATGGTACAAAAGATATTTATTTATATAATTTTTTTTAATTCAAAAATTTAATTTTCTTTTAAATTTATTTTTTAGTTTTCAACAAAATTTAAATTTAAAATTTTTTGTGCGATTTTTTTTTAACTATTTAGTTAACAGTAAAAAATATTAAACTTTATTTTGAAACAAAATTTTTTGTTTTTATTAAAACTTTTTAATGCATTTTACGTTTTAAATAATATTATTTGAATATTTTGCAATTAACATTTAAATAAATAGAAAATATAAATAATTAAAAACTTAATATTTTTATTAAAAAAAAATTATGATTTTCGAAAATCAATTCGAATTTTCGACAATATAAACTAAGTTATTTTCCGATTCTAAATCATTGAATTCGTATTAAAAACTTTTGTAATTTCAAAATATTTTTTTGTTTTCGAATAAATTTTCAATTATTTTCGGTTTAAATTTAGTTCGAATTGTTGAAAAATTGTTTAATCAAATTTTTTTAATATTACAAAAATGCGAAGTAAAATATTAAAATCGATTCGAATTTAAATAATTTTAATCAAATCTAAAATTTTATTTGACTGCAAAATTTGTTTTAAAATCTTTATTTAACGCGCGATTATTTTGTTTTCGAAAATTCGAACTTAAAGTTTTTTAAAATAATTTGAAATTTACGAAACAAAATGTTAAATATTACTTTTCGGCATTCGAATATTGCAAATTCTTTCGAAGAAAAATACATTTATTCTACAAAGAAATCAATTTCGAATTTTCGAAATTCAATTCGATATGAAACCTCAATAAACCTAATCGAATATGAGCAAGTTTTAATAAAATAAAATTTTTTAATTGACTGCAAAAAATTCAATTTGATATAATTCCTATTCAAACGTTCATGTTTTTTGTTTTCGAAATTTCGAACTGCATATTTTTCAAATTAATTCGAAATATAATACGAAAATTTCTTAAATATTACTTTTTCTCAATAAATTTTAGCAAGTTCTAAAAATAAAAAAATAAAATTTATTTAAAAAAATCAATTTCGAATTTTCGACTGAATTTTTTTTAAATTCGAAATTAAACATACAAAAATTTCAATATCATTATTTTTCACAATCAAATTTTGCAAGTTCAAAAGAAATTTACAAAATAAAAATCAATTTCGAATTTTCGCTATTGCTAATTGCAACTGTGTGAGTATAAAAGCGTTTCTCTCTTTTCGTGGACTTTGTGTGCGAGCGCGTTATTTGAAATGGTTTAATCTTAAAAGCCGTTATTCATTTCGGGTATCTTACAGATACACATAAACAAACTTCAACAATTCTCAGCTTACTTCAAATTTTGTTACACATATTTTTTTTTTGCTTTTGTTTATATAAAAATTCAACAATTTTTTTTATTTTTTTTTTTGATGCAAGCTAAGCACGTGTATAAATCTACATTTTTTATATTTAACTTGTGTAAGTAACTTTAACAACAACAACGATAAGTATCTGTAGGATGCAACATGGCAAAGGTACAAATGGTGAGTGGGTGGCGGGGGGCTTTGGTGGTATATGTATCGGTGTGTGTGTGTGTGTTTGTGTGTGTACGTATCTGTGTGTGTTTGAGTAGTGCTACATACTTAAAGTACTTTAGTAGTTAGCAATCTATTTAATTTAATATTAGCAAAAATAGTAGTAGAAAAATTTGGTTGGGCGCCTAAAAGCATACTGCAGATTTAGACGTTGATTTACATGTATTTTTTGTTTGTTTGTTTGTTGTAATTTGTAATATTTAGTTTAGTGTTGTTTTAAAATATTTTTGATTTATTTAAAACACACTTTTGTGATTTTTCAAATCGTAATTGCTTTTCAAAAATGGTGAAATTTCACGCGTTTCGCAGTTCCGCAAGCTTTTGAAGCTTTTCGTAATATTCGAGCTTATCGCGCATTCAAGCTTTGCAAGCTTATTCAAGTTTTGCTTGCCTTTGGCATGACAAGAGAAAGCGAAAAAAGATTGACTTGAGGAGACAAGTGAGTTTCGAGTGTCGCCGAGTGTCGTCCTCGACCAAATGCAACAAAATTCCAGTGAATTGTGGGTGTGGCAAGTAATACGCCCACTTTCAGGCTATTGAGATTGTTTCATCTTTGCTTTTTCACTAAGCTGGTGGCTCTGCAAAAACAAAAAAAAAATCTTTTAATTACAAGAAGTAACTTATAAATACTTCAAATGTCATCAAAACAAAAACTATCTTTGGGATCTTGATTTTATCTATGAAATACTTAAATTCATGATACATAAAAAAACTCCAAATTCAGTTAACATATTTAATTTTTAATCCGAAAAATAATTCTAAGATAAAAAAGCATCTTTGAGGCAGGATACGATCACCATCTTTGACAGATTCCCTATCATTTTACTGACGTTAAAAGTATCTGTAAGATACTCGTACCAAACAACAAAAAAAGCATTTTTGAGATACAAGTAACAGTTGCATGATTTCAACGTATTAAAGAATTTCTTTTAGGTAGCAATCTTAACCAACGGCTAGTTTACCTTCTTACGCCCTGCCTTGGACTGACCGGTGGGGTGCGTGACGGCGATGGCGGTGCCGAACCTCCCGAGGAGCCGCGTGACGACGACAACGACAGCGTTGAATTACGTGGTGCCGAGCATCCCAGATAGATGGCCGAACCCTTGTCAACGACCGCAGCGATGTCGCGCAAATCGACGCGCGAACCGTGGACGGACGAGGGAACCGAACCTGCTCGCCAAAAAATAATAATTTTTAAGAAAAATAAAACCAAAAAAAAAAAAAAACCGCCAACTCACCCGTATACGAATGCAGGCCGGCAGGACTGCTGCGCGGACGCACTCCCAAACCGCTGACTGTGCTCGCGCTGCGCTGCAAATGCGGCATTGTTACCTGCTCGACGCCACCATTATTTGCCTCCTCCTCCTCCTCTTCTGCTGCTTTACGTTCTTTTCGTTCCTGACGTTCACTTTCTTCGCGTCGTTCTGCGCGCTCAATCGCTGAAGTCGCCGCTGTTTGAATACGACTACCGGCGCTGCTGATGCGGGGCTCGCCAGCGTTGTTGCCTTTACTGGCGCCTCTGCTCATACTCATGCCGCTGCGATTTCCGCGCATCGGCGACTTTTGCTGCAGTTGCTGTTCGCGCTTTGTTGCCGCCATCGCTGCGCTTATTGACGCCACATATTCCGACGCTTCCGTTGATGTAATCGTCGGTAGTGTGCTCTGATGCGAGGCGACTTCGTCTTCGTTGATTTTCTGCTCGGCAATGGAACGTCGTGCACCCTGTGCGTGCTTCGGTGAGGTCGGACACGATTGTGCTGTAGCGTTGGCAACGCTGGCGGCAGCAGATAGACATCCGCTACTACTGCCGCTGGTACTTAAGCCGGTGGTGGAACCGCCCGAGGTGGATGCTTGCTGGCGCAGACGCGAACGCGTTGATGCGGTCGATGGGCGACGCCGAAAGAGGCCTTTGGTGGGGTCCATGTTGCAAACGCCTAAACGGGAAAATGCAGGGATGTGTTATTTAACTTACTTAACTTGTGTTAGGAAGAAAAATCATCATTTCGGGTTGGCGGTAAAATCAAACCTATTTAAAGCTTCAGCGCCAGAAAGTGAGTTAGAAAAAGTTCTTTTAATAACGATTCCTTTTAACATTTTCTAATCTGCCATAAAGTAAATTTTCATTAAGTCATAACGACTTAGAAGTAATTCAAACCGAATTTTTTGTCTTTGAAAATTGTGCATCAAAAATATTTAATTTCTAAATATTATTTATACCATGAAAAGGAATAAAAGTTAATTTTTAATAAGTCATAACGACTTTAATACTGTGAACCTCAATTATTAAATTAAGTGTTCGCGTATAAAATGTGATCATTTTTATGTATGAATATGCAAAAATTATAATTTTAGGAACTTGGAAAAAAATTAACTCTTTATAAAGTCATGACGACTTAAATAAATTTCAAAAAAGTCATAACGACTTAAGGTTGAATTCTTGAAATAAACTTTATTGTATTGTAAACTTGTTAACAAAAATTATTTTTATTAGTAAATGCAGCAACATAAATTAAATAACAAACTAAATACTAATTAACATAGTTAAGTAATTACTTAGTCTAAGTAATTACTCAGAAGTAATTACTAAACACAATACAAAAACGAACACAAACAAAAATAAATACTTATGTAGGTGAACCGAGATCAAATCAACTTTGAGAAACCCCTTAACTGGCAGGCAAAAAAAACCTCATTAAGACTGACTGGACTCTTGTGGACGCACTACTTCCTCAACACTTTTTTGCACCACAATTTCAACTCTATCTTCATTTACTTCTTTACTTGCATTCGAACCCGCTGCAGTCGCATTCTCTTCTTCCTCCGCTTGTGGCCGAAAGTATACCACATTTTGCATAACCAATTCGCCGTGATCGAGCAACAAAGACTCAACGGTGACCTTCTCAATCGAAGAGGAACTTAACTTGCGACTCAGAGGGCGTTTCTTGCGCAGCGACTTCCACTGTTCGGTTGCAAAGAATAGTGTATATGCGACCCGCCTACTATTCGGACCACTGCAGACACATGTACACCGCCCACTCGTATCACATTCCCTGTTACGACTACTACTTCTACTACGTCTACCACTACTGCCCGACGGCACATTATCGTTATCAATCAGAACGGCACTCGCGACTCTTTCGGCACTTGTGCCTCTTTCACCCTTTTCTCCCTCGCCTCTAGCCACCCCACCTGTGGGACATTTTTCGCCGCGCGAACAATTTCCCTCGCATATGTCCTTGTTCTGCAGCAGCTCCTCGTAATTATCCAGCGCTACCATACATTTGGAGCGATCTAACGTTTCCAACGCAGTCGACGGAAAACGTTCGCGCAATCGACGTCGTTCCTCGCTCAGTCGATACATTTCGAATTCCTGCAGTTGCGTCTGAAAGCCAACATTCGGATTGGCGACGGCGCGTCCCGTGCGCACCACTTTCAGTGCCTCCTTCCAGTTGAGTGTCGTTGCAGTCATGATGTAGGCAACGGCAACGGTAACGGAACGCGACATACCCGCGAGGCAGTGAATGAGAACGTTGCCTTCGCGTAGGCGCGCCGCATGGATGAAGTCATTGCAAACCGAAAAGTACTGCGAAAGATTTTGGTCGGGCGTATCCGCAGCCATGACGCACAGGTAGTGTTTGTCCTGCAGCGCCAGAAAGAGAAAAAGAAAGAAAATGAAATATGTGAGAAATTAATTATGGCAACATTTTTAAATTTAACTAAAAATAACCTCAAAATTGCAGTGTTAAAATTTTTGTTGCAAATAGGAAAATAAAAAGAAGAGAACCGATTTATTTGTCCATTGACAAAAACTCTTTTTTAGCTTTTGTATGGTAAATTTTATCATTGCGAAGAATCTCGTTATAATTTCAATTAAATTATGGTGGATTCAAATAATTACAACTTCGAATGATTCGACTATTGGATTCGTTTTCAGAATTAGTTGGTAATTCTCTCAAATCAAATATTTAAAAAAAATAACGACTAATTTTGAAACCCAATTCAAAAATAAGAGTTTTTAAAGTTCATTTTTAAATAAAACCCAAAAAGTCGTTCAGTCACAACTCACCGGCAAAAGTCGCCGCGGGCTGTCATGTATCGCGATGATGTGCGTTATTTGGAATTTGTCCAGCTGCTGATGGTCCTTGGAGTCGCGATAGTTCCCAACATAAAGTCCGGGCAAGACCTGCAAATGCACGATATACGAAACTGTGTTAAAATCACCACTTTCAAATTGTATTCTATGCTTGCCACGCCCATGTGCCAATCCATGCCGCCGCTTTCGGCTTTAATTTGAGAATTTTTGTAGTTGTCAATTGTGTGAAAATTTAAATTTTTGAAAATTTCCGTCAACTTTTCTGCCATGGCAACCGCAGCTGTTCTTAGTTTTATGTTTGTTGTTGGAGAGCGTTTGTTTTGTTTACGAATGAAATTACAAAGTAGAACAGCTGGCAGACCGAGAATCAATGCAAAGAAGAATGGGTGACGGATACTACGCCGGGTGGCTCAAAAATTAAGTTTAATAAATTGTCTCTTTTTTTCTAATAATAATTGTCAGATTTAGGATTTTGTTTTGTTGGTATGTGCAAAAGTTGGTTTGCGTATTTGCTAAGACGGAATCTTGGGATTATTTTTGAGGTATTTTATTCATGCAAACTCGATATGCAGAAATACGGCGTATAAATACAAGAAATAAGTGTATTCATCCAAAGGCGATAGTTTACTATTTACATAAATAAGTGAATTTAAGCGATGTATTTTGTGATTTACGCCTGTCAATCTTTAAATAAATTTCTCCATGAAAACTATTTGATAAATTTTTAAGAATATGAAAAATTCGATATTTCTGACTGTTTTATTATCAACATTAACCCACATCACAGCTGATTACTGAGATGGTTAAGATGCGCAACTAAGCAGCGTAAATTGACGCGACCAAATCATAACTTAAACTTACAGTCATAGCATGCGTTTACGAGGACGTATAAATACGCAGTTTACGCCGTTTACGAGAGTTATACGCGGTTGTATGAATAGCCTTATTGTATTTTAAATATTCTTACCTTGTTCATGCCATTTCCCATATTGCCTCATTTAAATTTTTGGAATATTGCGCCAGAAGAAAAAGTTGCAATTATCCGGAAAATTGGATTTTTAAAATCTGCAGAGAAAGAAAATATGTTAATAGCTCAAATTTAAAACTTTTTGTTAATATTTGAAAAATGACAATTAAAACTTTTGTTTAAGAAACTAAAAATCAAAAATTCAATCAAACGTCACAGAAAGTTCGCATATTATGATGTATCAGTGAAAATATTGCTTCTTGAAAACAATTTCAAATAATAAATACACATTTAATACACTACGCCTAAAAGTATGCAATGTTTTCCAACACAATGGCATGTCACTGCCACATGTAGCAACTATCTGGCACCTCAGCACAAGTGCGTATCCCATCCGTCTGCCGCAAGTGGCAACAGCAGATAAAGAAAAGCCTTTCACACACACTCGACAACTTTTGTTGCATACTTTTGGCTGCAGCAGGCAGCAGACGAGAGGGGCGATGAAGGCGCACTGCAAGAAGATCCTTGAAAGTGCATTTGCAGTCGGCAGCAAACAAAGTGCCCGAAATTGAATTTCCAAAAGACACAAAGAATTTAATTTAATAGAAGAAAAAGAAAAAGAAAAAATGGGAAAATGTGCGCTTGCTTATCTAACATGGCCGTACATAGTTGCGCAAAGTCAGCAAGCCTAAAAGTATGCAAGTAAACAATAACTTTTTGTGTATTTTTTTCTTTTCGCGTAGTTAAATTCATGTAAATTTTGCAAGATGATTTTTATTTTTGCTTCGCTTGTGTTTTAGGCAGAATTGCATTTGCCATGACGTCACACACACACACAAACAGTTGCCCTCTTGTTTGCAATGGGCAATTTTTTGGCAGCTGCTTACGTCTCGGCGGTCCCTTTGCGCCTTTAATATTTAAACACACAAATAATGTTTACAGGCAGTAGGAGCAGCAGCAGCACAAGCAGCAAAAGGCAAACAAAATCGCTAACAAGGCAGGAATGTGACTACCATGTTTTCCGTTGTCTGCTTATAGGCGCGCGCGCGCGGCTCAATGGCGTTCGGTTGCATTTAAGTAGGTATGCAAGCTCGGGGTGTGTAAACAAATAAATGCCAAATCGAGGAGGTTATGTGAGTCAGTCTGTTTGTTTGTCTGTCTGTCTGCCTGTCTTTGTCTGTCGACAGCGACTCAACAGTTTGTTGGCTCTTGTGCTTATTGCTTGTTAGTTGCATACTTTTAGGCGCATCAATAAAACAAAACAAAAACGAAATGCTTTGTTATTTGTTGACTTTAGCAACGGATTTGCATGTGAACTTGACATTTTCAATATAACAATAAAAATTTCTATAATATATGTATGAATATGTATGAATATGCATGCATATGTATGCATATGTATGCATAAAAAATGTTAGCATTTTCTAAATTTATTTGAAGGTGGCGGAAGCGCCAATATTAAATTGATTTTTGGCCTTGGGAATTCAATGTTACTCATACGCCTTGAAGGGTTCGAAATATCACGAGAGCGCATTTCAATTTTATATATTTGCTATTAACATAGAAATACGAAATGTTTAATAATAGCATATATTTAAACAAAATTGTGTTTAAATTTTTAAGTTGCACGGGAAAAATTGATTTGTTAATTGAAATTATTTGTATTAATTAAACAGTTTGTTGATCCTGCAAAATTCTCATTTGTATTAATTAAACAAAGAATTGAAATCTTTAACCAAAAATGTAAATCATTGCAATTAAATTCTTATTTAAAATCAATTGGTATTCTTTTGAGATACTTTTAACAAAGTTTATTCAATTGAACAAACTTTTGTTTGCATTGATTAATTTATTAATAAAAAATATAAACTTGAAAATTTAACTCAAATTCTATTTTAAAATTCAAAAGAATTGTTAAATTGATATCCAGTATATGGTAAAACTTTTTTGTATGGTGGTGGGCGTAAAATTGGTCCGACCTTTATTAAAAATAGGCGTTAAATTGATGTAACCACGCCCATTTATTGCAGATGTTTACGACATTGACCAAACAAACCCAGATACCAAATTAAACATTTCAGGGAGCAATATTAGCGAAATAATATAATATTTTTTTATAATTTAACAAATTGTGGGCGTAATAAGTGGGTGTGCCAGATATTGCATAGCTTATTTTTTTTCCCGGTGCTGCCCTTTACATGTTTCGAATATAGTGCATCAAGTTTCTGAGCTACATATGTGGTGGGCGTAAAATTAACCTGATCTATTTCTAAAAGGGGCCGTTAAATTGATCCAACCACACCCATTTTTGATGAAGTTGACGACAACGTTCATACAAACTCAAACTCAGATTTATGCGGAAACTTTGATATTTTCCGCCTTAAACTGCATTAGGCGATATTTGTTAACTTGGCCTTGAAATGGGTTTTAACACAGATATATGCTAAATTAATATAACTCATACGCCAGGGTGAACAATTTTCTTTGTTGTAATTTAAATATTTCGTCTGGTTCAAAGCGTTCATTCTAAAGCAGCTCCTACACCATGGCTAACCTTAAACCTTGCATTTAATTAAATGTTACTCATACGCGGTGGCCACATCGCATCGTGCAGCGAACTTGAACTAGAGCATTTCATTGCCAAACATACAAAAACAATAATAACAATAACAAAAAAAAACAGTAAAATGAAATAACAGTAGCACTTTGTGTGGCTGGCCAAAAAGCATCATCATCGTCGTCGTCGTCTGTCAACATTCACAAAACGCTGAAGCAACGGCAGCAGCAGCCACCGCAACTCAATTACCAAACACAAATGCATGACACTCACACATAAGCACAGCACTTAGAGCAGCAGTAAGCGCGCTAGTTTTTTTTTTCATTTTTTTTTCTCTCTATGTCGCACTTGTACAAATCTGCATCTGGAGCAGTGGACAAAAAAAAATGAAGAAGAGAACAGAAATGAGATATGTACAAGTATATCCAACTGCTGCATTTAATGTGCTGCGCGCGTATCAGTCTGTCTATCTGTCTGTCTGTCTGTCTGTCTGTCTGTCGGTTGGCTTTGAAAGTGCGCTGAAGGCACTTTAGCCAAATGCCACCCCACACCGTCTCACATACACACACACTCGCATACAGAGTTGGACACATTTATGCTGCACATGTATACACATATAAACGCAGCTGTTATGTCGGGCTATGTAAAAATGTTTGTTACTTCCGGTTTTTTTCTTCTTCTTCTTCTTCTCCTTATTTTGTTAGGGCAAATGAACAGTTTCAATGAAAATGAATTTGTGACGCATGTGAAATGGTGCGTGCCGGCATGTTTGTGTCTGTGTGCGTAAAGTATTGAAGCACAAAAACAAAAGAAATTATTTAAAAATTTTCTTACTTCGTTTCTGCAAATGTTTTGTGGTTTTAAGGTTTTGTGCAACGCAACGTTTGAGTTACATTTAATTGGAGTCAGCTGATTACGATTGTAAGATTCGAGCGTAACGCTTGTATTAACATAGCTGTAATGCTATAAGTTTTCCAATAATAATTTTAAATATTTGTGTTATCTGCTGGAATTTGAAATTAACTTTTGCTAACGAGCTCTTTGTGAAATTTTTTTACAATGAAGTTTCTGCTATGCTGGAAAGCTTATATAATTGTATATAATAGGAAAGTTATTTTTCAATGGCATAAGTTTCTTTTATTGATAATAAATAGTTTGTATAAAATATTTATAGACTTTTGATTTATATTATAATAACATATTTTTATTTAGAAGTTTACTCGTAACACAGCAGAAAATAGTTAATAGTTAATTGATATAAATAGTTGTTTGTTAATACAATTAATTTTTAATTAGATCTCCAAGACCTCTTTTGTAAATACAACAAACAATGGTCATTTGCTAATTTGATAATTTAACTCAAAAGAAAATATTTCTGCCATTGAAAAGTTAATTGATTCAATAAAATAATTAATAAAAATCAAATAACACATTGCAAAGCAGGTTGACTTGGAACAAAAAAAAGATTGTGTCATATACTGGATGTCTAGATACGACAGTTAAACTATATGCAATTAACAAATTATTTGTGATTGTCTTATAATACTGTCCCACACATTTCGTTCATCGCTTTGAGACTCGATGGCTCCAACGCGAAATGAAAGTAGACCTTCAGAGGAATAAACTCCATAAAGAGTTATGTAGAGTTAGTTCGAATTTTTTGGTATCTCCTCTTGAAGTTGGCAAGATGTATTCGAATTTAAATTATGAATCGGAGATTAAAGATGTATTCAGAGAACTATTGTAAAATATATCGAGGAACATTTCCTAAGACATATCAACCCTCTAACTACCATTTTTTATATATATTCAAATATTATGCTCCCTGGAAATAATGCTTCTATAGCCATAAGTTTCTTGAAATATTACTATCAACTTCAAATTGTTAACTTTCACTTCGGAAGTTAACTCGCAATGGAAATTACAATTTGGACAACATGTCGTATGAGTGATATCAATTAATTAAAAATTATTAGGTGTACAAATAAGTTTCCGCCGTTTTGAGAAAGATGGCGTGGCACGAGGTTTACGTTGGAATTCGCAGATGGTAACCTACTTGAAAATTAGTTTGTTTATTCCAGAACAACATAACCTTATCATGTTATTAAGTTCGCATTAGCATCATATATTTTTCTTCATCTAAAAATGTCTCAATTTGAGCCAACTAAGTGTCATATGCGGGAACTTTTAATTAATTTTTTTAATTTAAAAAAATCTGCTGCTGAGTCGCATCGATTGCTCGTAGAAGCATATAGTGAGGATGCTTTGAGTGAGAGAACATGTCGTGAGTGGTTTAAAAAATTTAAAAAAGGTGATTTTGACATAAAAGACAAAGATCCAGTGGAAGGCCGAAAATTTACGAGGATGCAGATTTGGAGAAATTATTGGGTGAAGATTCGTCTCAAACACAAAAGGAACTTGCACTTAGTTTAGAAGTCACTCAGCAAGCAGTCTCACATCGTTTAAAATCGTTTAAATATTATTTTATTAACAAAAAACGACGGAAACTTATTTGTGCACCTAATACTATAACGCCAGAATGTTCCACATTTTTTATCATGGATTATTTTATATTTGCGCAAATTAAAACTTTTTTAAAGCCTAAAATCATTGACGCACAAATTTAATTAAAATTTTAATCAGCATGTATTTAAAAACAAAAACAAAATACAAAAACAACGTCCAGCTACACTTTGCGCAACATTCTCGTGTCGACAATCGAATAAAAATTGCTCAAACGCACCGAATCTTCCATTTTAATTTTCGCAGAAATTCGAAATCACAAAATTGTGCGCACAATTTTCATTTGTGATTATATTTTTTTTGTTTTTTTTGTAGAACTTTTCCACGTTTTTCGTTTTTCATTAATTAATTTAATGTGCGCACTTCGTTGCGAATGTTGCGAATGCGCTGACTTTTTTGCTTGTTTCGCGCCAAGTGAAGTGCACTCTGGTGCAAATAAAGAAATTTCCATATACCCGTACGCATGCATAATTCCGAACCGATCCGATCCGATTCCAACTTTGCTGCATGCATTATTTATGCACCTCGCTAGTTTGTACGTTCTGTAAGTGTTATTGCTAAAACGTGTATATGTGCGTGTCTGTGTGTGTCAGTGTGTATCTAGGTATGTGCAAGCGTGTATATGTGTGTGTTGACATAGCCTTAGTGCTACTTTGAGAGCGCAGGCATATAATAAAAGAAAACAAAATTTGCAAAGCACACAATACAAGGCGACAGTAAAATTTGTATTACCAACACATGAGCAGATATACAAATATGGAAATGATAGAGAAATACACAAGTGAAGCGAGAGAAGAAGAAAAACATAACAACAAGTAAATATGTAGAAGAACTTTTAAGCAAAACAAAAAAATATTAAAAGTATGACAAACAGAAATCAAGCATGACCTTTGATAATTTTTGCGGTAAGTGTGCAGCACCTGCGCATATGCTATGAGTTCTATACTTTATATATGCATGTGTGTGTGTATGTGTGTGTTTGCTTAGCACTTTTGTGTGCGCGTGCTTGTGTTGGTAAGCATGTATAAATGTCAACATGATCTATTTATGCAAATTATTTTACTGCATAACGCACCGGAAATCATAAGCAATGAAGGATATGAGATAACTGGGCGTATGAGTAATTTCTAATTTATTAATATCACTCATACATCACACTTTTGTAATTTTGAAACTTATGATTATATGTATTTTTTTTTACAAATAATTTCTGCTATGGCAAATCGCTGTCAAAATGGGCAGCTTTAAACAATTTGAACAGTATGTTAAATGGAAAAAAAATTGTCTTATACATATATTAAAAACTAGATTATAGTACTCATGTTTTTTTTTAAATAGAAACAGTGAGCCAACCATGCCTACTTTTAGTAAATTTGTCGTCAGCGACCATACCAACTCATAATCAAATTTTTAGATTTCAAGAGACAATATAACCGAAGTTATTACAATTTTTAATTTATTTATACTTATTTTATGCGCAATAAATGGGCGTGTCATATTTCAAATCGTCTCTCATTTCAGACATATTTTTTTTTTAAATTGAAAGAATATCGGTTCATCCATTTAAGGTGTGAAAATCAAACAAACAGAAATAAAGAAGGAAACAAAAAAAGCGTAAGTACTATACAAATAACATTACTCATACGTCATGTAATGAAAGCTTAAATTAAATAACCTCTTCGTTCTCTTAATTACACACTTTTACATACATTAAGTGCTCAATTAAAAATAGTTATTTCTGCATTTCAAGTATCTCAGTTTGGCCAAGAATTAAACAGCTAACAATGAACACTCAATGCAAATTGCAACAATTGGCAGCCATTAAAATGCAATCATTTCAAATAGCATCCAACCTTGAAGCAAGCATCTTCGCAAGCCATTAATAAATGGTTCGATTTAATTCGATAGGGCACGTCTGAAATGTCCACTTGTTTGTTTTTGCCAATTTACCAATTTATAGTACTATGGCAAAAATTTCGAATTTCAAAAAGCAGCACTTCAAATTATCGTAGCACCCTATACAAACGAGCTTAGATGCGTTGCAAATAGTTCAATGCGAATGCTACGCTTACAAATGAATGCGAGCACTGTAAATGCAGCTTAAGCATATTAAAAGCTCTGAATTTTACAAGTGCCATTAAGTATTTTTGTTAATTAAGCGGAAAATGTAAAGGTTGTTGTATTTTTTGGTATCCCATTGAAATGCTATTAACATCTGCTTGGCGCTTGTGTAATTAAAGTTTCTAATAGCCAAGTTAGATACGATCAGATGAAATCATTTAAGCTATTTTTACGCTAATAATTAAATGATTATTAAGTTGTTAAATAGATGAGCTATATGGGTAAAACGATTTTTTTAAAATATTATAACAATTTCTTTAATTTAAAAGAGTTCAATATCACTCATACGCCACATTTTACTAAAAATTATTAATTAACTTAAATTGAAAAATAAACCTGCAATTCTTGTAGCTAAATTTTATATAGCAAATGTTTGTAATTTGGCTTTGCTAGACAGGAGTCATCCTGAATTTTACTATGACCATTAGTGGAAAGTCAGAGAAAACTTCCGATGAGGTTGGAAATTCGGAGTGGATTGTACGAAGCCTGACTCTTTTTTAAGCTGGACAGAAGAAGTGAATCAGTGGATATTATAGTGGATTCCTATAATTCCTATAATCTGCGGGCATGATCGCCAAGAGGCCAGTGTCCAGTGCAGAAGTATGTAATACGCGCGATGTCACGGCGTCTCATGTTAATAAGTTCATCGGACCTTGATAGGTTGTAGTGCTCCCTGCGACATTTTCTATCTGGTTATTTCAAAATTTAAAAAAAAATGTTCAAACAAATTTAAACAATTTGTCTTTGGGGTCATTTAGTGACCCAAATTCTCGTAATAAATAAAAAGTTGACAATATTTTTTTTAGTAGAATATTTCTGGGTTTGAATCGTTCATATGTCGACTTTAAAATACAAATTTTATTTACAGTTTACAGTATAAATAATAAAGGATCTAGGAAAAGAATAACTTTTAGATTTACTCTCTTTTCTGCCTTACTGATAGCATATTTGTTGGGAATAAGAGCAACTACCTTAACATATTGCCCATAGTAAATTTTACAAAATATTGCTTATAGAATACAAACAAAAAAATAAATCTCAAACAAATTTTTTTTATTTTAAATCAAATCGTGTACAGAGTTCACCATGAGAAAAAAGGGATCACAGAGTGACCCTACAAAACATTCGTGCAAACTCTATTTAAAATAATTTTTTTAAAAGTATATATCAAGTTTTATTCATTTTGTTTCGGCTATTACGCTTGGAAAATACATAAAGTAAAAACTTGTGATATTTAAAAAATTATCAGCATAGTTCTTTGGGTTTACCAATTTGGACTATGAGTGTCCAAAGATATTATGAGTGTCAAGCTAAATTATTGGACTTATTATTTGATCTCTAAATTATTAAATTTAATTAGCTATCATTTCAAACTTTATGTGTGATAAATAATATTGTACGAGTATAATTCCAGTACTCCAACAAATAGAATTAAACTATTACTCATACGTCATGCTGCGCCAAACGATTGTGCATTTATTTATTTATTTATTTATATAATTTCTTTCAAAACTCACTACTAAACAAAATTTATTTTCACAAGCGCACCAATTTTCATAATCAGCAGCAAACTTTTACTGCTTTAAATTCCGCCGCACTACACAAGAACTGCTCGCAAATATGCCGGGAACATTAATTTTTATCTTCGCAAGAGAACAAATGAAAAGAAAAGAAAAATAAAGAAATGAAGCAAAATAAGGAAAATCTAGAAAAATAAGAAAACTACAATAATACAAGTAGAGTTGTATAGTAAGCAGCAGCAGCAGCAATTCTGCGCATACAAAATGCATTAAGAAAAAAAAAAAGAAATGTAGAATAAGCGCAGCAGGAGCAGAAAACGCCCACGCCCCCGCCCACGCTTGGCAAATACTTTCGAACAAACGAGCGAGCGAGCAAACGGAAATGGCGTGAAAATTGTTTTGAATTTGCAAATTGCATTTGTATGTGCTTCGGTATATCTTATGTGTATGTAGGTGTCTATGTGTGTGTCTATGTGTGTGTCGTTGTGTATGTTACTGTATATGTGACTGTGTGTGCTGACATTGTTGTCGCTGCCTTTTTGTATTTATGCACGCGTTGCATACTTACACGTTAGCGGCGCATTGTAATCAACGCTGCGCACTTGCGGCTGACTTGACTGACAGGCTGTTTCCTGCCGTTCCCGCCGCCATACACACACACACACACAGTCAAATCGTTTGCTTGATTAATATGCGTGTTTTTACTTCATTTCGGTTTTTTTCTTTTTCATTTTTGCTTCCTACAATATTTCTGCATATTTCCACTTGAGTTGGAAATGTGCACCGAAGAAAGGTGATGGGCGGTTGTTTGTCTGTCTGATGTTGTTTGTTTGAACAGAGAATGGCATGTCAAATCTTTAACCGAGACAAATATGTAAATAAAGTCTCAATTCGAAAATTAAAGCTTCTAAATAATATTTTAAATTTTCTTTTATCTTTATTTAATTAAATGAAACTTGAGCAAATCTGGCACTACGCATGGTATGAGTTCTTTTAAATGAAAATATTTTAAGCTTTAACAAAGAGCGCGTTGAGGGGCCGCACTTAAACAGATTTCATGTAATAAAATTAAATTTCGTTGTTTAAATTCTGAGGCCTAAAAAAATTTCCTATTAGAGTTTGGAATTTTCTCAAACAAAATATTGTTTTTTTACACGCTTAAAAAATTAAACAAAATTCGATATTTGCAATTTAAAGCCACTTAACTGTGCGGATAAAGTTTCGAAATAACTTATTTCTTTTTTTGTTTGTTTGTTTGACATTTAGCACACTTTCGCCGCCTGCTTGTCTCTGCTTTAACCCAAGTTTAAAGTTATTACATTTCGGAAAAGCCCGCATTTAACCGCATTGCTATCTTATCTCATATCCCACAATACACACACACACACACACGAATGAAACTTAAACCGAACGTCCTTGCGCCGACCGCCCGCGCTCTAGCGCTTTAAACGAACGAACGAATACTTTGTATGACATGTCCATAGGGCACATCAAAGGCGTCGGTGGGTCGGCCGGTCGGTCGGTCGAACGGACGACAGGATTTGCGAATATTAAGTTCTGCTGTAAAGTGGCGCGCTGCCGCTTTACACTGCGTCACAGTGTGTCCTTTGCAAACAACTCGATTCCTCGTACTCGTACTCGTACAGCCCACATACAAACAAACACTAACACTTGCGCAGAAATGCTTTCGTTCGAATCGTTTTGTAGCATGTCAATGCGCCGAGCAGAGTGCGCTCCACAGCATATCTACTACCTAAGGATATTAAGGATATGCGCTGAAACTTGTGGAAATACAAGCATACACGTGCGTGTGGCTGCGCATGTTTTTCAGTCAGTCCGGTTGTCTGTCTGTTTGTCTATCTACGTATCTGTGTATATGTGCTTTTATGCGGAAGTAACAATTCAGTTGATATCCTGTTTTCGTTTCGAAAGTGTTTTAAAATTATAGGCATCCTTTTTGCATCGTTCTTGTCATCGGTTATCGCATTTATTTCATTTATCATACATTATTGTGCAATTTTGCTATACAACGGCAGAGTTTGTAAGCATACTTTTAGGCGCTCGGATATTGGTTGCGTGCTGAAATTCAGTGCTTAAGTTCAAATAAAGTTGATCTGAGCAAGATAATTCCGAACCCAGATTAGTGAAACCACAACGAACCTCGTAACATATTTCTAGCTCATTTATATAAACAGTTGGCATAAAATTAGCATAGTTTTAGGTGCCTCTAATATGTGGCATAGGCTAAGAATATGTATTTTTGTTTCTACTTACTATTAAAAACATATTAAACATGTTATAAAATGTTTCTTTACACTTCAACTGAATAAATGTTATTCAAACGTTTTATATACCTAAAAATCTGCGATACAAACTTTATTTTTCTGAATTAATATTACTCATACGACATAACATGGTACATTATATAGTGTTGTAAAGTGTTGTAATACAATATTTATTTATTGAAAATGCAAGTATTTATTTAATAAATGTTAAACTTTTAATTAGGCAGCATTTAAAATAAATACTTTCAAATGTTACTCATACGTTGTGTAGTTCAAAAAACTTTGTACATAACTTTTTTGTTCAATAATTTGAATTAAAATTTGTAATACACAATTAGTCAAATAACAACAACTAAATTTGGTTCATACGACGTACGAGTATTAATTACAGTTAATATTGAATTCATTGCAATCAAATGTTACTCATACGTGCCATACAGCCGCTAAGAAATGCAGATGCTTCGATCATCAATTATGTCTATTGCCATTTGAATTCATTAAAATTCTACAACTTGTCTGTTACAATTTTAATATTTTTTCCACAACTTCCGCTCGATTTCTTTTTAACTATTTTCTATTTCCAGCACACTTTCTTTTTAAGGTTTATTATCACTTTTTTTTTATTAACTTGACCAGCAAGCAGTGTGATGCTTTGTTATTTTGATGCTAGCCAGCGTTTAAATGCACTTTTATGCCCACCTCCACTGGCCCCACCCACCCACTCGATGTGATTGCTTTACTTGGCAGTGATTTCTGTCTGCCTTCATTTTAAGGTTTTGTTTTTCAGTTTTTTTTTGTTTGTTAGCCAACATTGCGCTGTTTTTTGTTGCCATTTTTATAACTACTTTCTTTTATTTTTCATCAGCACATTTCCATTTCGTTGATTAAATTTTTTTAATTACAACAAATTTGATAACATCAGCGCTGACAGCGCGACATTGGAAAATGCAAAAAAATAAAATCAAGATTTATTCAGTAGAGTAGAATAAATAGTTGCACTTAGTGGAATTGTTTAAACGCCGCGTGCCTACAGCGCTTAAAGTTCAATCAATCTCTGACTGGCATATCGGGCGTATGAGTGTTATTAATTAGCATCAAATTCAGTTTTAAATTACTGCGCATGCTTGTGGCATATTAAAGAGTATTTAAATTATAAACACGTTGGCGTATGCTTTAGCAATAATAAACGCTTCAATTAAAAATTACTCATACGTCGCAAAAAACAGAAAGTGGTTTATATGTAGTAGTAAATCAAGCGCACTTAAATTGCATTATGTGTGTGTTTTCTTTAGTCTAAAAAGTTCAAAAAAATCCTAATTATACGAAAAAATTGGAAAAATTATTTGTCATGCTTGGCGAATGAACATGTAAAAGCTACCCGCCGCTGTCTGGCAAAGAAAAAAGTTCCCAATTACGTTTTGTCTTTAAGCGAATTTTTATTTTACCTAAGCTGCACTGATGACTGTCTGCAAAAGTTTGCGATGATTAAATTGATTTTTAATAACCTTGGACTTGTTTACAACAACAACAAAACAACAACGACAACAACAAAACCCCAACAAACAAGCCAATTTAACAATTGTTAATGTCACTGCTACATTTTTCAGTGTTCTGTTGTCGTTACCTGTTTTTAAATAATGGCGCTATTGCACATACACACACACACAAATGTAGCTACATTCAAACGTTTAAATATTGCATTTCGAAAATCAATGCCTACTTGAATTCTATCTGCAAAATTGTATAAAAGCGATATGGAATAAATTTTTAATGTTACTCCATTTTGCATGTCGTCTGTCGACGGGTTGGTAAAACTGTTTATTGGCAAAACGCCGCATTGACAATTGTTTAGCAGCGCGACAACGGGTCTAAATGAAAAATGATTTTTAAAAATTTACAACTACTGCGCGCCGACTAAACGGAAGTCAGGCATTGGCCCCAGCTAAAGCGGCGGTAAATAAGCAATAACAATAACAAGAAGAAGAAGACACAATTGTGATTTGATTTGATTAAGCTAACAACATTTGAAATTGAGTTGTTCTACAGTTGAAGGTCACGGCTGAGACTTATTGCCTTATGACTTAAATGGCTTGGAAAAGTATAAAAACAAATGCGGTATGCAGTTGTATTCGCAAACTTTTTACATTTGTGGCATAATCGAAGTTATAAGTAAAAAATAAGAAATTAATAATACTCATACGTCATGTAGAGTGGAATTTGTAGGCAAAAGTTGTTGCTACTGAAAAGTGTTCAAGGGGATATATTTTATTAATAATTCATAGGGAATGGAATTTAAAATTGAAAATATGCGCTTATTTCATGCACTTAAAATTAAAAAATTTGGTAGCACTGAAAAATATGCACTTAAAAACAAGTTGTTTTTTTTTCAATTCAAGGAAAGGAAAAAAACGTATTGCGTGTAAATAAGCGAACATACGTGGAATACAATTGATTTTAAAATATCAAATAAATTTCTACAAAACAAACAAAAATAAAAAGTTCAAGTTAAATTATCGCAGTTAAAGTATCGAATGTAAACAAAAATTTTTTAAGTATTTAAATATGAATTTTTAACCACTGGGTCTTTAAAAATGTCCATACAAAATGATCTCTCTACCTATTCCGAAGCCTTTCGACAAAAAGGTGTCGTTGTACAATTTAATATGGATGAACGCTAAAAGTTATTTAAACTACAATAATAAACAATTGAAAAGTGTTTTTGTAAAATATGCAATAATATGCACAGTTTTTAAAAAATATGCAAAACCATGATTTGATAGGAACAAATGTAATAATATATAAAACCATGATTTCATTGGAATATATGCAATAATTTGCAAAACCATGATTTGATAGGAATATATGCAAAACCATGATTTTATTTGAGAATATGCAAAAATATGCACGAACGATTGAATGACATTTTAAAGGAAATTTCATGATTCGTAGAAATAACTTAAACGATGTACCTGAATAGAAGAAAGAAGTTTGAGCAATAGCGTATAAAACAATCTTATAAATACTTCTTTCCTATATCCCGACCTCCTTATTCCGATACTATTCGCTCTATGAGGACTGAGAGCTATGTTCTAATACCAGCCCATAGAAATTCTAATTTTCTAAATGTTCTATGTATTTAAATTTACAACGTAACCAAGTAAATATTCAGTTTCAGTATTAAAATTGCCAAAAAATATTATAATTTCGCCCAACAATTCTCCACTGTGCAACATGTGTGCCTGAATTAATGTCTCCTCACTCGAATGTCAAGATTAAATGATAACAATTTGTATAATATAAGTTTTTGATATTCCTGAAATATAAAGTCAGCACAAATTTCACAGTAATTTGCTCATTTAGATATATGATAAATGTCAGTATATTGGTGTATGTGTATAAAAGCTAGGAAAAGTAAACTATTTTAATTAAAAAACTTATGCAGTCTTATTTTTATATACAGCAAAAAAAGTTTTAATTGCTAGCAGCAGAAGCAGCATTCGACGCGGAGCGGCTAGCGTATATCTGACTAGAAATCCAAATCTCTATGGGCGCATAGTTTGAATTTTGTTCGACTTTTTCAACGCCCTTGCAAATCAACAACATTTCTGCAGTATATTAAGTTTGGTGTTTAGGGACGTATGAGTGATTTTAATTTTGACTTACTGCTCAGAGCTGTGTTTAAAGTGAACTTATTTAATTGTTTGAGCTTGCAAATTAAAGGAAATTAAGTTTAAACTATTTGGAAAAGGGTTGTCAAAAAGTTGTCTAGCTCAATTTAATGAGTAAAATGAGCTGAGCGAGTAAGCCAGGCGTAGGTGAACTTTTTTACACACCCAATACAAAATATAAATTTAAGTGAAATTAATTAAATATGTTGATTAACTTAAACTATGGAAAGTATTGAGAAAATGCAGTGGGACGTATGAGTAATATTAATGTAAATATTTTTCGTATAACTTTAAATTAAGCTAACAGATTGTTGTGCAATAAATTTAGCTTAAAAGCTTTTTAAACTACTTCAAAACTATTTAAATATTTATTGAAACTTTCAAGTACGGAAATTAAAATCAAGCATACGCTCCGTTAAGCCAAGATTTACTATAAAGCCATACTCCAACCCCGGCGCGGATGTGAAGAGCTCCTCCTCCTCCTTCTCCTCCTCCACCGTAACAATTCATAAATCTTTATTTTATACAAGCGAACTTCTCGACGTTGTCGTCTGTTGTCTGTCATTATGTCTGCCAATATGTTTACGGCAAATATTATCTCTATATATATGTAAGTATGTATGTACAATATACAATTTCACACACATTGCGCTCACACTACACACAACACACACACACACACACACGAAAATAAATCTAAATCGCAAAATGGCAAAGCAACAAAAAAAAGGACGCTCTTGTCTTGTGGCGTTTCGTTTCTGCGGCGCTGCCGCGTTACAATGGGCATTTGTGTAGCAATTTGTGCTGCTCGACAAAATTCAGACACACACGCTTAGAAATGTAGAACAAAAACAACAAAAAACATAAAAAAAACCGAAATAAAAATAAATGTTAATGTTTCTGTGCAGCAGCAAACTTCCACACACCCACACACACACACACACAGACACACACATGTTCGTGAGTTAATTTCTGGTTTTAGCCATAGGGCGCTTTTAGGCGCTACACTAAGGCGCGCGCTAGGTTAGGCGCGCTTAAAAATGTTTGCTTTCATCATGTCGTCGTACTTCGTTTGCTATGCATGAGCAGTTCGTGCCCGCTCGGTCGTTTTGGTCTTTTTCATAACATCCGTGTATGTCTGTCTGTCTGTCGTCTGTCTGTCGGCATGATATTGTGAATGTGTGTGTCCCTGTGTGAGTCCTGCGAGTCTCACTGAGGCCAATCAGTCTAACCTGCTGCGCTCAAGCAGTCAATCAGGCGTGTGCTTTGGGCTCTTTTATTTCATGCTTGAGCGAAGAATTCTTCGTTATTTCATTTCATTTCGATTTATTTTATTTTTGTAGCGCCAAAAAGTATGCACTAAAATAGTTTTTCAACACCAGGCGTTCACTCGGTTTATTACTGTAACAGAATAATGTTAAACAAAAGAAAATTCCGATAATTTTTGCCACGAGCGTCCGCTTGTAGGGGGCAAGTAGCATAGTTAAGGAATATTTTTGAATGGTTTTCAAACCAAGTTATTGTTAAAATTTAATTTCGAATATTTCTTTAAATTATTTACGAATTTCAAAAAAGGATTTGGAAATAAAAAAAAAAATATTTTTTTTTTAAACTTCAGATTAATGGTCCAAGTTACACTTCTTTTCCCTATACTATAATATAAATGTGCGAATGTGTTCGTTCGACCGCATACTCTTCTATCGTTATTTATGATCTTGTAGGGTGTGTTGTTGTTGCTGTTGTTGTTGTGTTGCTTGTAATGAAGTCATAAAAATATGAATTTCTGGTTTTTGTTTTTATTTACATACATATACATATGTATATACTATGTATTTCTTTTTGCGTTTAGATCATTTCACGATAATTTTGGTATGGGAAAATGGCTTTTTTCTTTTCCTTTTTTTAATTTTCTTGTGGTATGTGTCAGCTTAAATTGTCACACAAACAACTTTTTTGCAAAGCTCTCGAAACAACGAAAATTGATTTTTAAATTAACTAAAATTTAGCATAATATTGCAACAATAACAACAACAACACGAAAAAAATATGAACGCAGTCGGCAGGATTCGAACCTACGCTCCCAGAGGGAATCTGATTTCTAGTCAGACGCCTTAACCGCTCGGCCACGACTGCTTTTGGCCTAAAAGCTGCTGTACTGAGAGCGTAGATTATTTTTTTAATAGCTTTAATTTGATTTAACAAATTGTCTTTATAATATTAGAATATATTTTTAAACAATAAAAAGAATTCTTTATGGTTTTATCTTGTGCCGCAGCTATTTACTATCTCAAGCGTTTTAGATGAGCGTCCGATAATCCAGTTAGTTCAATAATTGAAAATATATTTCAAGTTTAGCACTGACAACAAAAGCGAGTATTATTTAAATTAATTTTACTGTGACTTTTGCTTTTAAAGTTACTTTTTAAATACTTATACAATTAATTAAAATATATTTCCCTTGAATATTGTAGTATAAAAATATTCTGAACTTTTTAATGAATGCGTTTTAAAAATGTATTCTTTAGAATCTTAAATTAAATTTGTAAACATTTGCAGTTTTCATTAGAAATCAAAAACAACGAGTTATATATACGAGGTATCTTGTTATTAATAGTATTGAGAAAATAATAACAATCATACGTCATGTATGCCAAATAGAAAAATACCTCTTAACGTAAATTATTGCAGAGTGTTGGAATTATCAATGAAGTTGCTTAGAGCATTAACAATTACAACAAATAACGTTGCTTACCATATTTTATTGTATACATGTTTCACTTTTTTTGTAATTTTTTCAGATAAGTCATGTCCGGAGTTGACAATTTATGTCAACTGAATGTAGATGCGAAGTAAGACTCATTGAATAACCGATAACGAAACTTTGGCCTCAACCAAATTGAATCATTTTAGTTTTTTGACCAATTCTAATGTGGATTTAAGACTCGACCCAATATCAACAAGGAAGTCAAATATAATACAGTCTACGCTTACAAATTAGAACCTTCAGTAACTTTAATTTCCAGAAAATAGAATCAGAGTTTGCAATACATCAAACGTTCTGAAATCAGAATCGAAAAAATCGAACTTCTGGGCGTATTTTGTTTGTTTGTTTGTTGCTATCGATAATCGACAAATATAACTGACTATATGCCAAGCAAAGATTAGTTGTGAAGTTGGTGATTGAGTCGTCTATTTTATGAATTAATTTCTCAGCTTTGAACATTATCTTTAGTTTTTTACTGAATACATATCGATTTTTTATTTTTAACTGGAAAAATATATTTCATATAATTGGAGTAAATCTTTATGTTTTGTTTTGTTTTTGTTGCATCTATTTTGGGTTTAATATATACACATACTTGTATGTTTAATTTTAAAAGAACATATAATATACATTGCACTGGATTCGAACTTTTTCCTTGTTTTAATTAATAAAATTAAATAAAAATAATTTAATTGTAGTTTATTTGAAGTAAATTTGCTTAATTTATTTGGTTGTATACAAAACTTCCAGAAATTAGAATCACCTTAAAAACAAAGTGATTCTAATTTGTGAGCGTTGACTATATTAAGTTTATTAACTAAAGCTCTAATGTGGAATGTTCACATAGAAAATAATAGGTCGATTCTTTCACTTCTGGGACTCTGCAACTACTGCAGAAAACTTCAAATGCATGATGAACAGGCCTTGCTAATTATTCACCTATGAAAAAATGACTAGTCAAATCTCTTAGAGTATTTCTGTCTCCTGACACTATCATACATAACCGCTTGACATCATATTTGCACAAAATTGCTTTAGAAATGCCACATGTCACATGTTTGGAGCATCTTAGAGATGCAAATTTGATTAAGCATACATAATTAATAAATTATAAATTGACTTGACACATCAAACTTAATATTGCATTAATTATACTAAATCGATAATACTCATACGCCATGTGATACATGCAAAACAAATTTAATTGTGTTCGCATATTCGATTGAAAATTATAATCAAATTTTGATTTTCCACAAGCGTTATTGACTGAAATTGTTGTAATTTAAAATTTTCTTCGGGACTATTTTAACATAAACCTGAATTCGAAGTACAGAATTTTAGTGGCTGTTTTCCTTGTACTATTGACATACACGTAGATAGTTTTTTTATACAACAAAAAAGTATGAAACGTTTTAATAATATTGTATTTCCTTATTGAACCGTATTTTTACAGCTTTCAGTTGATACCTCAAACTTGCGATTATATTTATAATGTATAATGCTACAAGCAATTAAGGAAAATCAATATCACTCATACGACATGTGAAGCGTGAAACGAATTTTCATATTTTTTGTTGTAAGCTTTTTTTCGTCAATTTCGTTAAGTATTTAAGCAGTAGAGTATTTTATTAAATATACATAGAAATCACACATACGCCATGTATGCCCTTTTCCTTTTTTTTTCTTCTCTTCAAACAAAACATTAAAACTAAATTTTCTTATACAATATTACAAAATATTTGCATACCGCTTGAGACCAGCCAACCGCAAAAAGCCAGTGATAGTTGAAACCACTTTGCGCTATGTCAACAAGCGGCAGCGGAACACAAATGATATCCACAACAAAAACAACAAGAGCAACCACAACAACAACAACAACAACAATATCACATTGAGTTAAACCTTTCATCGAAATTTATCTACAGACAGATTTTGTTGATGCTTGGAAAAATGCTGCTGACAAGAATAACAAACATAATGAAATGCCTGCGTGCGTGTGTGTGTGTGTGTGAGTGTGTGTGTGTGTGTGTGTTTACCAACACTTAAACGATAGTTTTACGCACAGACACATGTAAATGTAAACACACACATGCACGCAAATAGGCAACACATAAGCCTCAACAAACATAATAAAGCTTAAATGCTATTATCAGCATTTAAACGCACGCACATTCACACATCTACAGACAAGCTAAGAAATACACAAATGTATACAATCAAAGTAATTTACACCTACACTTCATTTGTACATAGCGATATATGTATATATGTATATGAATAACACAACACTGTGCCAAAAAAGCACATACAAACATAAGCAAGCCGGCCACAAAGGTCACTTGTCGACGCACACAACTGCAATTTTATTAGATTTACTGTTTGAACAGTCACACACACACACAAGCAGCAAGTATAAGCAAACGTATTAGCAGAAGTAAAAGTTAAGGAAAACAAGAGGATAACAGAAAGGATAATGGCGTGTTGCGTGGCAAAGATGACTGCCTGTGTAGGTGTTTATTTGTATGTGTGTATGTATGTGTGTCTTCAACGGTAGCTTATTAGTGTGCGTTCATGCCACAAGTAAATTTATTTAATTACCAACAAACAAAACAAAAACAAACTTTATTAGTTTTCATAATTTTCGTGCGAAAAATTAAAAAATGTCGCATAATATTTCAGGTGCGCCCGAATTTTGTTGGCGTCTTGTGTCAAGCGACAATTAAAGACAAGCTGTTCTTTTTTAACAGCTTCAGCGACAGCACACACACACACACCCACACGCATACATCTTTTTTATTCAATTATCTGCGGTAATGCCAGAAACGTGCCGAACTTGTTTAATTCAAGAGCGCGACTTTATTCTTTTTTTTATAAATTGTTGGCGGTGCGAGATGTATGAGTGATATCAATTTCAGTTTGCACAATTATAGGATAACTTGTGTGTACAACAATAACAAATTTAAACGCGCGAGCGCGAAGTTTTTATATAAAACAGTTTTAATTGCGCTGGCGCACAGGCCGTATGAGTTCTATTAATTAAAGAAATGCTTTATTTTGTTATTTTAATGAGACTCTGAGAGTGAGTGACGTATGAGTAATGTTAATTAAATGTGGCACAAGAAAAGGCGTAACTTCAGGGGTGCGAGACGTATGAGTTATATTAATTGAAGTTAGTTTAACATGTGGTTAAGCTTTGTGTATTGGCAAAAAAAAGAGAAATTCTGCTTTAATGGTAAGCATAAAAAATTATTTATTGTTATGGCATACAAGGCGTAGACACACAGAGAAAAAATCATGTTAAATTAACAAGAATAATGTGAAATTAACATGAATCATGTAAAATTTTTGCTTCAATATATTTCAATTCGAGTGTTAAGTTGTCGGGCATAAAGTTTGACATATTCTTTAATTGTTTAACAATAAAAATGGCGATTCCCCTAAGACCTAATGTTAATTTAACATTTTCTGTCGTGTTGGTTTTCCAAGAACTCGAACATTTTCGTCAACTTGTAACCAAATAAAACCAATATTTGGCGCAACCAACCATTTTATCCTAAGAAAGTGTTAATTTAACATTTTGTCATTTTGAATTAAAGACTTTGATTTTATGTTAATTGTATGTATATAGTTGAAATTAACATGATAATACATGTTGAATAAACACTGAATCGTGCTAAATTGACATATACACTATCACTCTGAGTTAATACGCAATTATGGCAATTAAATTTAAGTTTTCCAACTTCTGCAAGAGAATTTAATTGTTTAAACATTAAATTTATAGTTTCAACAAAACATCCAAGAATTAAATTAAAAGTCGTTGATCCTTGTGGTCAGTTAATAGTGAAGGCGTAGTTAACTTTTACAAATTGTGCAATGGTGATAATCTTGTTACGATAAAAAGTGAAGATACCTTTACTCCAAGGACCACGCTGCTCTCCAACGTTCTAAACAATGTTTAGTAAGATCAAGGATATTTGTAACGATATTATTTTTTTTAAATTTTATTAAATATATTTTTCGTTTTGCTTTGATAGCCAAAAGTAATCAACATTTTGTCATACTTTTATATATGTAATATTAACACTGCTGCATGTTAATTTGATATTGTTTTATATTGCATTCACACTATCAATATATAAAATTATACTTATGAATAAAATTAACATAACAATACATGTTAAATTAACACTGCTAATGTAAAACTAACATATGTATAGACTAGCATGTTATTTTAACAGTAAGATAAAATGTTATAACTAATATTAAATTTAATTTTAATCCTGAAATTTAACATGCAAAACGTTAATTTCATAATTGTGAAAATTGTATGTGTGTGCGTAATACTAATTAAATAACCGCAAATATTATTTCTTTTTTCTTTTGAGCCATATTATTAAAAAAATTCAACCAACAAATTTTTTCTATACTCGTATACCATGTGACATGGTGTGGGTCGTATGAGTAATAACAATTAATATTAGTTGTTTATTATAACCGGCGGGTAATCTATACTATATAATTTGAATGAAATATTGACACATTTGCTTTCTGTTATATTTGTTTTATGTTGGCTAACATGGCTAACATGACATGCTATATAAATAACACCAGTTAAAGGAATCCTAGACATGATTCGGTTGTGTGCGCTTTTATAAATACCAAACTGCAAAACTTAAAAACTCAAATTACAATTTTAAAAATATTTTTTTGCTTTTGGGTCGCATATAAGTTAAGGCTATAAGCCACCACTTTTTGGTTAGCCATTATGTGGCAAGGAAATCTTTTTAGTCCTAATTAACTGCGACAGTGCTTAAGCGAAAGAACGACAGCGGCGCAGCCTTTTCGCTTCGTTTTCATTTTCGTTGACTTAATTACACTTAAAAGTATATGCACACACACACAACACACACACATAAAACATTAATTGGGCTAACTTTTTAATGGTGAAATATTCTCAAAATTTGTTTTGTTTTTTTCGCGCTCACGCTTTAAGGTCAAAAAATTTGATTTGTGTCAAAGTTCTGAAGCGCCTCGTCAAACAAATCACAAACTGACACTTTTCCGGTGGCTCTCCGACAGCGTTATTTGCATTATTCAAGCGTGTTAACCTTCATTTTGCGGGCGGTACAAAATAATATTAAAATTTAATTTCACTACGGAAATGCCTGATACTGTTGCGGCGGCTCTAAAGTTGCCGCGCCTGCCGCCAAAAGCATTATGTGAGCCGACACTTGTCAAGGGGGGCGGGGAGCGTTGAGCCAAAATCTAAGTTTGCATATTAATTTGGATATGCATTTTAAAGTGCCTGAAATGTGTATGTATGCGAGAGGCCATGCTCTTGCGAGTATGATGTGCAACTGGGGAAATTAATATAAATTAAGAGATTAACTTTAAATCGGGAAATCTTGTTGGAGACTTATTGTAGCAAAAGTTGTTTTGAATTTGTTGCAGAAGAAATATTGATATATAAAATTTTGTTAGTAATTTAAATAAGTTAATTTAAGCTGAGAAAATAATTTAAAATCAATTTTTTACTCTTTTTGTTGAATTTTTTGTCATTTCACTTTAGTTGGAATTTTTAATTATTGTTATACTTTACATTCTGTAGAGTATTTTAAAAAAATTTTATACAAGAGGTATGAGTAACATTTAAATATTTGTAATAACTTTACAAAAACAATTTCTATAATATTAATTTTAGTAGAAATGTAATCAATTGGAATAGTTGCTAATTAATGCCATACGCTTTCTAAATACTACAACAAAAACAAAAGTAACGTAAATTTAAGCAATTCAATGAAATACTTTAAAAAAAAATTTAAATTAAAATTTTAAATAATCTTACTTGAAGCTGACAAGTTAAAGATAAATCAAGTTTTTCCTGTTTACTAATTTGTCTGTCTTTAATTTTAGTTAAAAATTAGAATTTTTTTATAACACGACGTATGAGTAACAACTTATAATTTGTTATAACTTCACAAAAACTTTTTCTATAATTTTAATTTTACATAAAATGAAATCAGCTTAATTCGTTGCTAATTATGGCCGGACACTTTCGTAATACTACAACGACAACAAAAGTAACATTAATTCAAACAAGTCAATGAAATATTTAAAAAAATCATTATTTTAATGGAAAAACAATATTGTGTTGTTTTGTTGTTGTAAAAATATCACGCATCTAAAGCATGACTAACACATCGCACGAATTTTGTCACTTCAGCTCAACTTGGCGACCTATTACAACCACACTTCTGGCAATTTCCTATACCACAATCGCAACCAAAAAAATCTGCCGGAAATTATTTTGCAACAGGCACAACAGAAAAACTGTTCAACAAAATTAAAGAGAAATCATAAATTATAGATTGTATGAAAAAATTATGCTAAGAAGACAAGTGGGCACAAAGCTAATATAAAATTTAAGCACACGCCACTGCAAAAAGTACACACAAATACTCACACAGTCAAAACTTAACCTGGCGGGACACAATTAAATCGTCGTAAATTAAAATCGTTTTTTTTTACTTTAGGCGCCTTTTGTTTAGGCCAGTGCTGGTTGTAATAAAATATGTATGTATATACAATATAAAAGAGGTCGATGGTCGAAGGAAAAAAAGCAACAAAAAGAAAACAATGATAGCCACCACTTAAATATGAGACTGCAAAAATAAAGTAAAAAATAAAGTGAACCAAAGGTCGTCATTTTTAAATGCAACACAGTAACCAAAACAACAAAAACAATAACAACAACAACAATTACAACATGTATAGTAACATGCCATTAGCGTGTTTTGTTTCAAAAACGTATTTTCTGCTAAATTAAACGTTTTATGGTCATTGAATTTTCCAATTGAAAAAAAAACAAACAAAAACTGTAAACAACATATTTGAAATAGCTATAACTTTTGTTGTTGGTTTTGTTTTGAAAAACCCAACGGCAATAATTAGCAGTTAAGTTGGCTGCTTTAGTTTTTGGTAAAATGAAATTTTCGAAAAATGTTTGAACAAAATTATCAGAGATTATCAAATGTTAATCATACGCCGTGTTGTATCGAAATTGCATTAATTGCATGAAAAATTCATACAAATCGTGTTTTTTTTAATGCAACACAATAGCAAACGGTATAGCAAACCGTAACATGCTATTAGCGTGTTGTTTGCCACATAAAAGAAATTTCCATTCGAATTTCAATGGATTTTGTTGATTTTTATTCTTTGGTCAATGAACCAAATCACAAGAACTAACAAAAGAACTGCCAAAAAATTCAACCGAATCAAATTGAAACGTATTAAGGAAATTCCGCCGAAGTTTGTTTTTTTTTCATAGCTTTTTCTGTAGTTTTAGGGTAATTTTTAGTAATTTCCTGCGCAGTCAATAATTAGCGACATTATTTAAATTGCTTTCGATTGGCGGCGTGTGTGTGTGTCGTGTGTAGCGTCAAAATTAATGGAGACCAACTGCCCGACGGCCATTAAAACGCGTCGCAACTAATGAGGCATGAGGACGCACTCACAGTCGTAAAGTTTGTCATCGACTTTCGTATTTACTTGGTATTTATTTGATTAGCTTTTCGCTAGGAAACTTAACGATGTATTTAAATATTGACTAAAGTTCAAGCCTTGCCTTAAATATTTCATTCTGGAAATGTTGCTACGCTCTAAAAACGACGTTTTGTCCTTTTTTTTCCTCGTTTAATACCGTTTCAAGTTATACTACCCGAGACTATGATTTATGACGCTATTAAAATAACGAATGCAGAAGCGTTTGCTTTTACTATTTCACATCCAACTTCATCCGCCTTAATCTCGTTTCTGTGCGAAATCCCACACTGCCGTTTGGTGTGCATTTTAAATTTCAACAAGACTCGGATACTTTAATGCCACACAATTCATTGGGCGGCAACACTTTCGACTGAAGTTCGACTATGCCACACCATGGAATTTGGTTCCTCATACTATATGTACAAATGTACATATATATCCGATTATATACAAGCACTATGCTCGGCACGTTCGTCACATATTTTCACGCTAATCAAAATGCCTTACCATCAAGAGCGGTTCACACACACACACACTCGCAGGGTTGCCATTGTGCACACACACACACATACATACGTGGCAAACCTTAATTTTTTTTTTAAGCTGTTAAATAAATTATTTCGAGTTTTATATATTTTGTTGCTGTGCTTTTCTAAGCGCCTCAATTTAATGTAATGCAAAATTTTAGCGTCTTTAAACTTTTGGCACTTCCGTCACAATTTCCGGAGGCTCGGAAGCCAAACAAAAACAACAACAACAACAGCAAAATTAAAACCAAATTTAGATGATAATCGCGCGGCAATCTGCTGTTAATTGCAGTGGCTTTTGTTATTGTTATTGTTGCTTTTTGTTGCTGCTTTTGTTGAAATGCGCATTTTTGTGCCGATTTGAATGTTTTGTTTTGCGATTTATTTGGAAAAAAATTGTTCGTGAAAGTAAATTGAAATATATTATATAAAGATTTTTATGGTCAATTAAATTTTACTATACTAGGCTTCAACTAAAGTTGTTATTGTTTTTGCATTCAAAAAACGTTTGGCCATAATTATCAACTTATATAACTGAATAAATTTTTAGTTATGTTAAACTTTTAATAATTTATTTGCCTAAGGTAACACAAAAAGTTTAATGTTACGTATACGCCATGTCTAACAAAATTTTTCGAGTCAAAATTCAATAGCAAAGGAAAATTTTA
The DNA here is from genome assembly GCA_949127995.1 of Suillia variegata. Taxonomy (NCBI): domain Eukaryota; kingdom Metazoa; phylum Arthropoda; class Insecta; order Diptera; family Heleomyzidae; genus Suillia; species Suillia variegata. The sequence continues at coordinate 9,427,603 of OX421845.1, read as the reverse complement.
TGATTCAAGAAGAAGAAAAACAACATAATTAGCTTAAATTTGTTCAGTAAAATTTGTTACAACTGAGGAGTTTTTAATCAAAATCTGATAACTCCTTAAAAAACGATGCTGAATGAGTTTTTCAAGAAAAACTGATTACGCCTCAGATATAACTTTAAACATATTTTTCTTCGCTTCTGAATTAAAGTCAAATAATTCTCATTAGTGATTGCAAAAAAAAAACGCTTTGGAAATAGTGAAAATATCGCTGATAATTTTCTGCGCTTAGCCAAGCCGAAGGCAACCAAATTTACTTTTATATTTCGGAAAAAAAAAATGCATTAAAAATTTTTTAAAATTATAGATATAACGTGTTTCGAAAATATCAGTTTTAACAACCTCACGGTCTGATTCTTCACAGCTGGAATATGGTTAGATACATTCAATAATTATTACCTTTCACCATTAACGAAGGAAGTGGCATATGACTAACTGACTTTTCACTACAGCCAGTTCGTAGTAGAAAACTAGTTAATAGTCCAATCATCGCTTAGTGTAAGCAAAAGACTATTTTTGGTGGAAACGTGCAGAAATCGGTGCTCATCAATCAGTGAAATAAGAAAAAATGAAAAAAGGATCAGAGTTAAAGCATTTGCCACATTGCTGTGCAAGAGTTCAAAAAATTAATGTATGGGACTCATATGGACGAGTTAAAAATTATCTTTATAGTTCCTGAAACATTACCAAACAAATAACAAAGCAAGATTTGATTATATCTATTTTGATCATGAATTTGGCAGAAGTTGAGCGAAATATTTTAAATATTCTGAACCTAATCTTATTTGAATTAACGGAGTTGGAATGAGAATTAATTCGGGATTTGTTATAAGGACATTTTAAGCCAACTCAAATATTTCCAGTTTTTCAAAGAACTCAAATGAAAAAACTTAATAGAATGATTTTTAGAATTTTGAATATGTGGTCAAGTAAAGACTTACTTTAACTTAATGACTACAGCAACAAATAAATTATAATTAAAGCACATTCACTTCCGTTAAGGCTTTTGTATTAGGTTAGGTTACATTGGCTGATCTAACAAGAAAGAGAGACCATACATAGAACTTAAGAGATCCTTAGGCTTTTGTATTGGGTATAAAAAGAACAGATTAGCTTAGGTAAATATGTTATGGACATTTTTAAGAATTTTACTAAATTGTTAAGAAAAACAAATATGGCGTACATATTCCAAATTATAACGCCGAATTCGAAGAATCAATTTCAAAACTTCCACAGAGAGAAGTTATCAATTGAAATAATTGTTGAATTTTTAAAAAATCTCTCAAATTTGTTAATGCTTTTCTTTTCGAAAACCGGCTGGTCATAATTACCAACTTGACATGCTTTTTATTTTCCTAAAACAAATAATTTGTTTGTAAAGTTCGCCAAAAAGTTAACAGAGAAAATAAAATGTTGCGTATACGTCGTGTATGCCGAAAAAGTATGCGACATATGCAAATTAAAAAATTATACCAAAAGCAGACAGTGAGATAGCTTAATGACTAATTAACAATAACAAAACCGACAACAACAACAATAATAATAAGCAGAAGAACAATAACGGTACGCCGAAAACCGCAAATCACTTCCGTTTGGCGTTGAAGTTGACGGCGCAAAAGAAAAATAAAACGACAAAATATAAATTTTCAAAAAACCAAAACAAGCCGCAGCACTGTTTGACAGTGTTTGTATGTATGTGTGCATGAGTGTGTACTAAAACATAAAACCCATACGCAAGCAAGAATAATTTCAGTGTTGTTTTTTTTCTCTATTTCATTTAATTCTCTTTTTTTTACTTTTTATAGGCACTTTCGTTTTTTTTTTTGCTTGTTCGTTTCTTTGTCTGTAATTTTTCACCTTGGCAACGCGGTCATAAGTGCGTGTATATGTTCGTTTTATAGGCATGTGTGCGGCATATGTGTGTGTGTGTCGGTGTGTGTGAATGGTCGTCGCCTATAAACAGAATAGCCGCCGTGCGTGTCTTGGCATGTCAAGCCTTAAATTCCAAACCAACCGTAAAAAAAACCGCTACTCAAACAGTGCAAAGTGTAAATAAAGTATAGAAATTTAAGCAACAACAAAAAATAGTACAAAAAAGTAGTAGCTAAATAAGTAGTTTAAAAAGTAGTAGTAGAGACAAAACGTACTTCTTGAGAAATTTGTTTGATTTTCGCTGATTAGCTGGAGAATTTCACATTTTGTTTAGCACGAATAAAAATGGCGAAAACAATGTCCTCTATTTCCGCTGAAAGCTGCTCTGTTATATCACCGCATACCACTGCCGCACGACGAACAACAACAACACGGACGAACTTTTTGCAAAAAGGTTGCGCTATTCTTTATCCTTTTTCCTTCATTTTACATTTTTGACCAAAATTTTATCTCTACAATAAATTTATTAAATATTTTCACTCTCTAATTTACAGTTATTGTTAATGTCCTTTTTGGATTTGTTGTAGTTGTATTTTTCTTTTTTTTTTTTATATTATTCTTAGATTTGCTTTTGTTGTTTTGCACGTTCTGCTGCCCGAAGCTGAAATGTTTGAAATTATAAAGAACGCAACGATTTTAAAGGCGACCGGGAACAATAGCACAGGACGATGGCACGTCCTCGCGAGAGCGCTGAGCCGAAAGACTGACGACGCAGCCAGTCGCAAAACGACTCAAAAGCAGTTGCTTGAGAATCATCAAAAAACGATGACAGCGGTGAAAAGGATATGCGCTCCCGTTTGATGAGTGGCGTTACGAGTGAGCGTGGTTGTGAAAGAGAGCAATGCGCGCTGGTTGAGCGAGCGTGCTCAGGAATACACTGAAAATGCAATGAAGCAGTATTAGGCTTTTAGAAAATTGTTTAAAAAAATTTTAAGAAACATTTGTAGTAGTTATGCTCATAGTTGTATTATAAGGTTTGGAGAGCATAAATGAGAACGCAAATTGAGCGAACTCACCTCGATTTCTGTCTTATTTTGAAGTTGGTTTTTTTTATTTTTTGACAACGAACTATTTGTTTTTTTATTCAATTACAAACTACGTTGTTGTTGTTATTCAATTAATGTTTTTGTAACACCATGGCAACTGTACAATAATTAAATTTCAAAGAGAGAAACCATATCGAGGTGGAGAAAGACAATTTTCTACTTTCCTCATCTTATGTTTATTCCACCATGATATAGATTGTCACTCCTACTACGCCTCCTTATTGGAAGCTACAACTACGAAACTACTCACAAATAATGGGCGTGATCGCGGCAAGATCAACACCCCCTTATATAGTAATTGAGGCATGAGGCATGGTATTTCAGCTTTGTCTTAGTTAGCCTAAGACAATTCTCTAAGTAGTTTCCTTAATCATTTTTATTTTTAGAAAAGTTTTCGTAAATTTTGAGCTAAAGTTTTGTTGTTGTTATTGTTATTGCAACCACACCTATTTTCTCTGAGTGTAGCAAAATTAAGATTTTTTTTAATATTCACAATTTTTGTTTTAGCTTTTCACTCATAACAAAAACATGAATGAAGAAAAGATGATTCAACATTCATAATTTACAAGAGTGAGATTGCGAGAGAGTGAAATTGAGTGAGTGAGTGAGTGAGTGAGTGAGTGAGTGAGTGAGTTGTTGAGCATTTAAGTGAGTGCGCAAAAATATGAGCAACTTTACGGCTTAAGTAGCCTCGCGGGAGCGCATCAACGCATCAATTGTGCTGACGCAGCAAAAGAGCAAAAGACCGAGCAGTCAAAAAAAAATGAGACAACAAATGCAAAAATTTATTATAAATGAGTGCGCTCGCAAATGAGTGAATAAGTGAGTGGCTAAGCGAGTGGGTGAGTGAGTGGGTGGCTTGGTGGCTGAATGTGCTTCTGGCAGGGAGGACAAAAATTGTGGGTGCTCTGTGCTGCGCGTATAGAAAACTTTTGAAGGGCGTCTTGCCCGTTCTTTTTTTTTGTATTCGCTTTTCGCTTTTCATTGTGTGCTCTTGTCCGCCTTGAAATTGCATTTATTTGCGCTCAAGTCAGAATTCTCATTTGACTTTTTTCGTTCTGCTTTTTTGTGGTTTTTCCAATTTTTTTCGTTTGTTTTCTTTTTATTTTTTTGGTGTGGAGTAAACTTTTCTCGCAAAAATATTTTACTACGACTCCCGCTGCTGTTCAAATTTAACGACCTTGAACTTTTTTTTTCTTCTTGCTTTGTTTAGTTTTTCGTTGTTAGATTTTTGCTTACTGAAAATGAAAATGAAAATGGAAATAAAAAGGATGGCGTCGTTTCGAGTGTAAAGTGCAATATTTCAAATTAGCGCCTAATTATGATGTTGTTGTTCTTCTTCTTGTTAGTTTGCTGCATGTCCAAAATTGTGGCAATGCTCTGCGAAGGCTGGAAAACGGCTTAAGTTCAAATATCTTTGGGATTTAAACATTTGTTAATAGAATGTTTTACATTAAAACTTAAAATTAAAAATTTCATTGCTAGGTGAAATTTTAACATGTCGAAATAATGGCGGTTTTATATTACTGATTCACTTGCACTTGCTCAAGTTAAACTAAAAGAGATCAGTTGCAAAATGTATTTAAATCGAAGAGGAGGAAAATAATTAATTATGCATATTTCAACTTTCATTTCATGTATAAATAGGATTTTCCTTCAGCTGCTCCTTTTCTTCTTTCTTTTAATTTCACTGGTGTACCTGAAGTAAAGCTGAAATGTAAACCAACCTTAATTAATTAGTGTCAAAAGTTAAGTACGAAAACTTTTCTTACTTTATTATTATTTTCGGATAAAAAACAGGGACCTTAACTGGCTTTTTCGGTCCCTGCTAAAAAATGGTTTTGCCAGTTAATTTTAAATATATCTTTCGAATAACTTTATTTTTCAATTCAACCGAGTTTTCATTTTTACATTTTAATATAGTCCGATTATCTTTTCATTATCATAAAACTCTTTAAATCAATCCAGATAACTTTTGACAGTTTCAGATAAATGCCAAATAATGTCTTTTAATACCAGTGCCAGTAATTTTGGTTTATCACTTTGATCCTCCATGATTCCAATGCGAATTGAAAGAGTACCCTCAAAAGAACTAACTCCATAAAGGGTCTTGCGAAGTTGGCTCGTTAGCCCTCATTTTTTGTGTTGCACAGTGTAATGCTTGAAAATTCTTGAAACTGCTGAATAATGTTATAAATAACTATCGATATTTTAAATAATTCTGAATGATTTTTCACAATTTTTTTTGTACTTTTAATTGTATACAAAAACTTTCTTAAATTCCGATCGACTTTTAAACATTTTCTTAAATTCTATTTAAGTGTCAAAACTGTCATATAAAACAGTTCGTCATAATTAAATTTGTATACCCCTCACCAAGTGCACTTACAGAAGGGCATGTTGGGTTTGTTCTTCCATTTGTAACGACCAGAAGGGGGCGTCCGTCCATCCGTCCACTTATAATAGAGACATGTAGCACTTATGTAAACACTAAAAGAAGCAAATTTGTTGGTGTTACTGAAATAGAGAAGGGTATATGAGCAACGGCATAGCCGAAGACAATTTTCTTACTAGATTTAATTTCTAATATTAGTAAAATATTTTATTTAGTTAAAAACATTTTATAATTTTCAATAAACAATTATTTATAAATTTTTTCAAAGAAAAAAAAAACGCTGCAACCCTAGCAAATAAAAACCGGGCAAACCCGCATGACAATCGAAAGATAAAATCTCGAGACAATTACGCCGCAACGCGAAAATAGCAGCAATTAAAGCGAGAATCAGTTAGAAGTGACCCTATTCAAAAACTAAATACATACATCAAACATTTAGCGAATGCCCAAACCAAAGTACAGCCGCACACCAGCCCAGCACAAAATACGCTCTCATACCCTGACTCTCATTGGCGGCGCTTAACAAACGCAAACACAAACGCCATTGACCACAATTAATCACGCGATTGATTTATTAAAGTCCACTCGGTGTCAGTCAGTAGCCGCTCGAAAATGCTGAAATGAAAAAAAAAAAAAAACGACAGTAATCGAAAAGAAATTGCTTTGAAGAGCGCGGCTGGTGGCAACACTCAAAAATCACACATCACCCAAAGAGCGTCGAAGTAGGGAAGGCAGCGGGAAGCGTTTCAAAAAAGTGAAAAACGAGTGAGTTAAGTGAATTTACCGCTAAATCTGTGTATATAAATTAATATTGCGCTCATAAGCGAAGCCACAATACAAATTGCTCATTTCGGGACACATGCTCTAACTCTCTATCACTCGGTTGGCGCTCGCTCGCTCTCTCTCTCTCTCTCTGTCTTTCTCTCGGATTATTGCAGCAGCTCTCTGGCGTTCTTTTTTTTTTTTTTGAGTGCAAAATAAACGCTTGTTATATAACAATAAAACGCGGCAATCGCCTGATTTTCTTTTTTGTTGTAGTGAAATGCGTGAACGCTTCGCTTGAGTGAAACGGTAACAAAAGTAAACAAACTTTGAGTGGAAGAGCGCGAGCACACACGCATTACGCTCAACTAGAAGCAAGTAAAATTGTTTATAGTGTCTCATAATAATCGAATAATCGATTTGTTTGTTTGTTTATAAACGATGAAAAAGTGGAAATAAAAGAAAATTATAAATTTAAATAATATTTAGTTTATAGAAAAGTGTCTATGTGGTAGTAACATTTATAATCGGTTACTCAAAAACGAGTACAATTTATAAATTATTTTTCTGAAACCATTTTTATTTCGCTATTTAACATATAAAAATAACCATTGAGTTGTAACGAATAATAGCGGTTACTTGAGTATCGCCTAATGCCGGTTACTTAAGTAACCAATACTTTTGTTTCATATTATTTTAATCGTTCTTTTCTGCTACTTTTTCAATTTTTTAATACTAATTATTTCTTCGAGCGCCATTTTTTATGGCACATTTGCCCACTGAAATACGACGCCCATTTAAATTATAACGCTCGGCAATAAATCGTTGGTGCCAGTTGCCACCGGCAGGTGTCAATTACCGGTTACTGCTACTACTGCATGCGGTGTCATTACACCGAAAGTCATCAACTGCAGTAACTAACTATTAATGGCATTGCAAACGGGGCCGTTTCCAGAGTACAAAAAAATCCGAGTTTAAATACTTCAAAATATTACTTGAAATTTTTAACCCATTCTAAACGGCCGGGACACATCTGTCCCAGCAAAAAAAAAAATAGTTGGGACATACATATATGCATATGTATTCCAGCTCGGCAAACAAAAAAAACTTCGCTAAGTATGTCGGTGGCTTTCCGGGTCGAAAGAGTTAAAATCATAGGTGGGCATCACTATTAAATTCGTTAACCCGAGAAAAGTTAACCAAAAACTTAACTTCGTTAATTTCGTTAAACTCTTTGTAAGGTCACGTCGTTAAAAATTTAACGAACGAGCTAAAATTTCTATAGCAAAACCCAAAAATATTTTTGTTTCAAAAACTCGAAAAAAGAATGAATTAACTTTGCATATAAATAAAAATTCCAAATGTCGTTAAAGTCGTGATTCAGTTAATATTTATCTATAATAAATTAAATTTATTTATTTATATCGAAGGAGGCATAATCTGTCAAGAAATCATTCGATTTACGCTAATTCAATTCTTAATTTTTCGTATTTTGTTATTAATTTTACTTTTTAAATCTTAAAAAACTTGAATTAACGGAAAAATTTTAACGCTAGTTAATTAACTTTTTAGTGGTTTTCAAAATTAATGGGAAAGTTAAAAACTTTTTAACTAGTTTGTGCCCAGCTTTGGTTAAAAGTATAAATCGACAGTGGCGTGCGTGCAAAAAAAATCTTTTATTTCATATTTTTCAATTTGGTTATTCGAGTACCAAAGAAAATAACCGAACATTTGTTTTTATTTTACAAAAATTATTTTTTAATTTTTTCTACATTTTTAAAAATAGATTTTTTTTGTCAAAGAATTTATTCTACACTATTTTTATTTCGATTCACTTAGAATGTGTTAAAAAAGTTTGATTTAAATAAACTTGGAAATTTTTTTTTAATATTCAAACATTTCTTTCTCTGGATGCGGCCCTTGCCATTGCCACTGCAACAATGTCAACAATTGTCGCTGTCCGTCCATTTGTTGTGTCTGTTTATGATGTGGCACACTAGAAACCAGTTAAAATTTACGAGCAACGCGGGAACTTTTCCGCCCATAAAACGGAAATTGCAATGAATTCGAAATTAGCCGAAAAAATGGCAAACAATTTACAACAAACAATTGTAATTGCATCCGAATAAAAGTGTGTGTGTGTGACTACAAACCGATTACTTTTGTGCAATGAAATTTAGATTCAGTTGCATTAGGTAACAGTTAATCGTTACTATAGATGGTTACTTTGATTGAAACATTAACTTTAGAACTATAAAATAAGTTAAGTGATATGTTAACTTGGTTAATAAACTTCTTTTTCGTTACTCACAAACGGTTACTTTTGTTACTAGTTTTTGTCGTTGCTGTTTATTTTTTTAGTTACACTTTTTTTCGTTTCTCACAAATGTTTACTTGAAATTTTGTTGTTGTTGCTTATTATTTTTTTAAATCTACTTTTTCTTTCGTTACTCACAAACGGTTACTTTTGTTAGTTGAACATTTTTTTAAACTAAAACGAATACATTTTAATTTTAAATGTTGTTGTTGTTGTTCTTCTCCTTTTTTTCTCACTTACCCTTGTGCTTGCATCCACATTCATTAATCTTATCGCTGGCATTTTCTCCATCAGCCTCACACACACACACGTCCACAGCACACTCGTATACCCACCCTGCATCATTTCCGCCGGCCTGTGCAGTGACCTTCTTCTTCTTTGCTTCCGTGGCATGTTCCTTTCCGTACACGGAGTTTGTATATATTAACCCGCATTGAAATCTGCTGTTGTCACGCCTGAAAGTAAAACAAAAACAACAACAAAATAAAATAAAATAAAAAATACAAAAAGGAAAAACAAAAAACAATGGGAGCCTCATAAATTCAGGCGCCACCCGCGGTCAAAAAATGTACTTCTTAAACTGCTGGCGACCAACTTCAAAATAAAAGTACGAAAAGTATGTGTGGAAAAATTAAAAACATGAGCCAACAACAACAACAAGGAAAAATTAATCTATAGCAGAGCATTTTCAGTACACTGTAAAAATTCGTTGACTTTGCAAACGATTTTTGAATAAAATTTTTGGTATTATATTTTTTTTTTTCAAAATCGATAACTTGGTTAAAACTGTTTCTTGATCGGTGACAACCCCCAAAAAAAATTTGTATAGACATTTTCAATACGAGTATTAACTAAACAATCACTGACCAAATAAAATTATGTTAGTTGGACACCTTAAACATGAAATCTCCAAAAACAAAATTGTTGAAATTGTTAAAATCTTAAAACTTATGATACCCAAATACATAATCCCCAAAAGCCCCAATAACATATTTCCAAAAAAAAAATTATCAATCACAGATCCCCAAACGTTCATTAATTTGTTTCTGAATAGCACCTGCCATGCAAAAGACTGTAGGGTGACCACTGTTGATTGGGGCTTAAGGCCCTATAGGCCCCATAAGGGTTATTATGTATTTTAATATTCCATGCAGAAAATTTTTTGTGTTGTGGGAATTTACTGCATGGAGATTTGATTTGTGGAACTAAGTTTTTGATTTTGGAAGTTTGGATTTTGAGGATTTTGATATTGGATCTTTTTTATTGGGGGGTGGGGGTGGAATTTCGTATTCAACCCTTGCACCAACATTTGCAAAATTGTTTGCACTCAATCACTTATTGACTTATGCTCAAAAGCATACAACTCCAATGAAAATATTGAAAAATTTAAAATATGGAACCTGCAAAGTAGAATTAGAGTTTAAATTTTCCGATTTGTGATTTTCATATTTATTAATTAATTAATCAATGCAATTAAATATTTGTTTAATTTTCTAAACTTTTATAAGAAATATTTGAAAAACTACCAAATATTCTTAATTAAGATATTAATTGTATTAATTTGAGGGAAGGAAATTCATGCATTCAGAAATCGAAAACTTATGCATATAATATTCACTTAATAAGGAAAAATATGCCATCAAAACTGAGAAATATGCACTAAAAACTAGTAAAATATGCAAAAGTATATTTTAAATATAATAATTTACACTAGCAAACCAAACAAAATAACATAAGGGGCCTTCAAAAATTAGTTGCATTTTATTTATTTATTTTAAAATATGCAAAAATATGTAAAGTTTCGAAAAATATGCATAACCAAGTTTTCACTGAAATATATCCAAAAACTGCAAAGTTTTCAAAAATATGCATAATCAAGTTTTTACTAAACAATATGCAAAAATATATTTGGCAATTGTGCAAAAATATGCATAATCAAGTTTTTACTAAAAAAAAATATGCAAAAATATGCACTAATGATTGAATGCCAAATTTAAAGGAAAGTTCGTAATTCGCAGATATTTTAATTTTGTTTGTCACCAATTTCAATTTTTGTTTTCGGTAAACATTCGTTTAATGCAATGATTATTTCTCTCGGTGTATTTCGATTTTATTACTTTTCTCTTTCTAATTTCCGGAACATTTTTTTCTGGTGACTAATGAAAAAATTCCATTTTACCTTAAACTGACATTGAATCTTGTTAAATCAGCCGCTTTTGTGACGCTTATGTGATGTTTTCATTGTTGTTGTTGTTGTTATTTGATATTGTTGCTGTTGCTACATGTTACGCGCCCATAAATGGCGAAAACCGCCTCAAAGCTTCAAAAGGAAAATATTTACTTTAACGCGCGATTTCGCGTCAACAACCAAAAACAAAAAAACAACAACAACAAAGCAAAAGCAAAACCAAAGCAAAGCAAAGCAAAGCAAACAAAACAAAACAAAAAAAGGCGGCAACTCTGGTCTCTGACGACGCGCACTTTCGAATCGTTTTTCACACGCGAAACGAGCATTTTCAGCGAAAATGAAACGAAGATAATAAGAAAAACGGATAAGGGAAGCGATAAGAATGAGGAAAATGTTAAAAGTAAAGGCAGACAAAAGATTTTTGATTTATTTTATTAAAAATAAAAGTTTTTTTGTCAATGTATAATTTTCTTTTCTCGCACAAAAGTGACACAAATCAAAAATTACATTTTTGCAGAATTAATTATTAAATACTTAGCTTTTAGATTTTTTTTTAACAAAATGCGAATCATGGTTAGATTGAATTAAAGAAAATTGTTTTGAAATTTCAGTAAAAAAAAATGTCGAAATTTTTAATAATTTTTGGTGCCACTTTTTGAGTTGTGCCACTTTTTATGACATAAATAATAAAATTGCACACTGAAATGTTTAAAAAATCTCAGGTATCATTTTTGGCTTGTGCCGCTTTTGCTGAATTGCAAACACTGAGCGCAAAATGTAGTAACAAGTAACTATAAATTTGACAATGTCGTAATGGAACTGAAGTATGTAACTAAAGGCAATCGAATGTATTTAGAGAGTTGCTGTGCTAACTTCACCAAAAATGGGCGTGGTTGGATCATTTTAAAGAAAAACAAGGTATACGAAATCTACCACGCCCACTTATTTCGCCCACAATTAGTTTAATGTCGTGAAAAAAATACGTTTACATTGCTAATATTGATCTTAAATATTTGAAATTTTCTATGGAACAATTTAACGCCCACCGCCGTAACTCAGAATCGCCACAACGGGGAGTATCGGGAAGTTCCGCTAACAATCTTACATATTTAAAAACTCGAGTAACCGAATCACAACGCCAAATATTCATAATAGTACCACGCGATTGATACATGTCTAGCGTTATGCTTCTGCTGCAAAATTTTTAAAAAGCTTCACAATTAAAAAAGCTTAATCCATTTTTAAAAAAAATTATCTTACCTGCAGAATAATTTCTGAAGTAAAAATTAGGTAACATTTTTTTTTAATTTATTAAATTTGACATTCTTCCGAACTGACTGACAACGTAGTCAATTTGCAAAATGTAGTCGTTTTCGTAAATTTTTCATTTACTACGAGCAAATTAAAATAGTTACTTTATTTTACTTTCAGCGTAGACAAAAATTATCATTAAAAAGTTTCAGAACAAGGAATCATACAAAAATGTATTTTTTTTTTGTTTTGTTTATTTTTTCAAATGTGACAACTCAAAATGTAACAGTTTTGCATTAACTTCCGGCGATGACGAAGTCGAAGTTTTCCAATCGTCACATCAAAAGAGAATGAAAATTTTTGAGTTGTGCCACTTTTGAAGTGAGTGCGTGATATATGAAAAATAAATTAAATTTTTTTTTTCTTTTTTGCTTTTTTTGCAAATTTTCAGCATCATTTAAAACAAATTTTTCACGTTTTCTTTTCTTTTGTTGTTTTGTTTTGTGCTTCAAAGACGTTCTCTTTCAATTATTCTAAATAAATGTCCGTCCGTCCGTCCGGTCAAACGCTTAAATAAAAAATTTACTGTTAACGCGCGCTAATTTATAAATTTTACGGAATAAAAAGAAAACACAAAAATCTTCTTTTAGAAATTAAATTTTTTTGTTGTTGTTGTTTTTTTTCTCGTTTGGCACCCGAAATCGTGTCGAAATGTCTGTTGTTGTTGTAGTTGTTGTCTGCAGCTGATGTGAGATAGAAGCGCTAAAGCCACAGTCACTGCCAAGCAAAATCGCCCACGCAGTCATGTCACATACAGGCAAACACACACACACGCACACATACAAAAAAACATACATGTACATGCATACATATATAGAGTATAAAAGCACAACAACAACAACAAAGACCTTCTCATCTCTTGCAGATATTTACTAAACTAAAGAAAAATTAAATTCTATAAAATAATATATATATATACAATTTATACTCAAACCTATATATATATATATATAAATAAACAACAACAATACAATTTTGAATATATTTCGCGGAATCTGGTCAATCATTGTCGCAGATTTACTTTGATCGCAAATGGCGAGAAATCCAAAAATTCATCGAAATTCGTTTTTTAAGTCTTAAAGTGTATTAAGAAATTTTTGTTGTTGTTTTTTTGATTGTTAGTCTTTATTTAAACTATTAAGAGAATTATCTTCAGCTATACCGAAGCTTAAATATCCCACACCATTTTGGAATCAAACGTTTTTAAGTTAATAGATTTTTAAATGCTTCACTTAGAAGTGGGCGTTATTTTAATCCGATTGTGACCTGCATTGTGTCAGTAAAGTTTTGTTAATATGAAAAGGTCAAATGTTAAATGTATGTATGTGCAACATCGAGATAAAGCCAAGATAGATGTTGACATTGGGATGACCCTTAAAATTTAAGTTGTTCCGATTTTCAAATGCCGGGTGTCAAAAGTTCCGTATTGGCTTCGACAGCAATCACATTCCTGATTTATGACGGTGGACGTTAAATTGATCCTACCACGCTCATTTTTATTGAAGTTATCCACTGTGACCACAAGAACTCAGATATGAAATTTCGACATAATCGAATATTTTTAGTGAAAATTTGATAGCGTAAATAGTGGGTGTGGCAGATTTTGCATAGCCTATTATTACTTCCATGCACATTCCTATATAAGTTTTCTATATAGCGCACCAAGCTCCTAAGCTATGCTAGTGGGCGTTCAATTGATTCAACCTACTTCAAAAAGTGCGCCCTAAATTGATGCAACTACGCCCATTTTTTTTGGTAAAATTGGCGACTTTGACTATGTCGAAACTGCTGGATAATAATGGGAGTGATCGGTTGAAAACAACGCCCACCTACCATATAAACTCCCCCTTTTATATATGGACAAATAATAAAATAGTTTCGATACAGAAATCCGGTTCAAATTTAGCATTTATCACTTTAGTCCTAATTCGAAATTACTGATAAAAATGGGCGTTGTCTGATTAGAACAACGCCTACTTATAAAAGCGACATATATCACATATGTGCGAAGGGTATGTCAGCTTCAGTATAACCGAAGATAATTCTCTTACCAGTTCACAATTAATTTTGGCATGTCATGCGCCTCTTCGACCAGCTCGTCTGCTGCTTTGGCTGTCATTTTGAATTCGAATTGAAATTCGAAATTCCAAATTTGAATTTAGCGCGTGACTTGATTTTTTTAGTTTATTTTCGAATCTTTCTTTTGGAACTTTGTAGAAAGTTTGAGACCAAAGTCGAATTTAATCGATTTTTTACTATTTCAGTTTTGACAATGATTCATGCGAGTTGTTGTTTTTTCTTCTTCACCTGTTGTTGTGTGGTTGTTTTTGTTGTTGTCAGTTCTGTTTAATTTTCCCACCAGTCAAGCGCCAAATTGTGAGAACCAGCTTTTAGCCTTTTAAGGAGTTTTCGTTTTTATTTTTATATTTTTCTACAAAAGTGAATTTTGGTTAAGTTGACCACAAAATGCCTTAAAATGATTATTGTGAAAACAACAAATTTCGTTAAACAAAAACAACTATAAAATATATGCATAAAAAAAGTTTACAAAAATCTAAAATCAGCTGTTGTCCGTATATTATGAATAACTCTCTGACGATTTGAATGCTCGTACTCAGAGAACAATCTCGCATACTCCCCACGCACAGTACACGACAAACGCAGAAGCCCACGCGACGCGATGTTTGTACGCAATAATCGATTTTCAAGTGGCTTTCTTCAGACTATTAATATTTTTTATTTTGTTGTTTTAAATACAACAAAAAAAGTATATATATACTTTAAAATAAAACACTGATTTTTGTTTAATAAAAAATTTCAAAATTTTTTAATAGTTTCAAAATTTACAACAAAACTAATTTTCATTCATGGCGAAAAAGCGTTGCACCTTAAAAGGCGTTCCACGCCGACGCCAACAGCAAATATAAAAACGTCAATAACAACACCAACAACAAGAATATTGTCGTCATAATCTACGCTTATGTGCAAATTTATTGTTAATATGTAATTTATCAAAAATAAATCAGTTTTTTACGATTACGTTTTAAAATTGTTCGCTGTTAATTTATGCGCCGATTGTGGTAATATGTGGTAGGGAAGTGAGTGAACACAAAGTGGCGCGACGTGTGGGCAGCTTCGAGAACCGTTGAGTATCGTCGCCGCCGTTTACAAGTCATCAAACAATTGAGCAATCAACTTTAATCGATGACGCAGTGCAGCGAGTTATAATCGAATCGTTTTATGCGATTTTAAACTGTTTGTAACGATAAGTAGGCAGATATCGAAGCACGTAGCTAGAAGCTGGACTTAGGGTGTAAAAGTTCACATGAAATAAATTTTTAGAAAAAATAAAAAGTCCCTTTTGCACTAGGCTATTAAACTTGAGCATCTAAAGAGTTTGTGGGAGCAGGAGGGTGGTGTCAGGATACGCAATTCTGTTTTTGAAATGTAAAACTGGCTGCGAATTAAATGTAAAAATGTCAGAAAAACGTAAAATTTGCTTTTCGATTGATCGATGTAGTCGCAATTGTCAAATGAGAATCGATAAATTGCTATATTTTCCAATTTAAAAGGAACATTTGTTAAAGAAACAACAGAAAAATTTCAAAAAAGTTGTTAAAAAGGAATTGAAACAGTTAACAAATTTAATATTACTTTTTTTAGACTTTTAATATATTTAATATACTTTATAATAAATAAGTTCAGCTATAACTTTTCTCATAAATAACTTACTTTTAATTTTTTTTTTTTTTCGATAAATTTTGAAATTTATACTTTTATTATAAATACTCCTTTTTATATACATGTGTACATAGTTTAGTATATATTGTATAACAGATTAATAAAAACTTGTTTGGTTGAAAAATTTTCGATTTTTTTAACTAAGAATTTTTGATCCGCCCCAAAAAAATTTCTAAAAAAAACATGAATGAAAAAATTTCGAATACTTTTCAGCATTCCCTAAACAACATTTCAAATACTTTCGATAATTTCTAATTAAGAAATCATAACATAATCGATAAATTGCATATAACGCAACGATAAATTCACTTTTTCAAATTCACTCTCACTAACGGCTGAAATTTCTCCACACACACACACACACACACATTCTTTTCCTCCGAGATTTTACACGCGCTCGCATATTTTTGTCCCTTTGTCGTTTTTTCTTTTGATTTTTTTCAATTGTCGCACAAATACGCTCGCTCTGTCTTAATGACGCTCACGCTCTCTAATTTACTTACTACTCCCTTACACGACGACGACCACGACTTCGACAGCGACTTCCGTGTCGCCAATTGCGTGTTGCCTTTCTTTTTCATTCGTCTCAATTACGCCGTCATTCGTCACTTTTGGCACGAACTACGGAAATAGAATTTTCCTACGAAGTCTGATTTTTTTTATTCGTTTTCACATGGTGTGTGTGTAGTTTTTTTTGCCTTCGTACTTGCCGAAGGGTTTTGCAAGAGAGTGCAGCCGTCGATACTTGACACAGTGGTGCATGCGGCTATTGGCGACAATGAACTTGCAAGAATTTTAGTTTATTTTTATATTCAAGAAATAAATGTTGAAACAAAGAAGAAAATGGAAAAATGCAATAGATCAATATTTTAAATTTTGAAATAACAATTTAAAAAAATAACTTCAAAAATTTAAATAAAAAATATATTAATTGCAAAATAAGCTGACTTACCTCATAATAGTTTTTAATTGAATAAAAATTTTAAATATTGCAAAGATTTGTCAAAAGGAAAATCAAATAAAGCACATTTAATATTTAAACAAATAAGTTACTAAATCAAATTTTTCTCTTTTTTCTCTCTCCGAGTTATGTTATTCCATAATTTCTTCAAGAGCGTAAAATTAGTTCGGAAAAAATTCCGCCTACAAGAAAATTTTGCAAATAATATGAGCAGATATATTTCATCTGGTAGATTTAAAAAAAAAAAACACAGAATAATCGAGAAAGAAACAAAGAAGAAAACATTCAAGATTCGTCTAGATCTTTTCATGTATGTAGTTTTGTCGCAACGACGACGCTAGCAGCGAAAAAAGAGCGCCGCGCATGCTGAATTGCAACAAAACGAGCATACAAAACCGAATGAGCGAGAGAGAGGCAACATATTTTTCATACAACATATCCAAATCAAAATTTATTTTTTCAGCTCATCTTTTATTTTCAATCAAATTTTGCATTTAAATTTAAAATTAAAATTTAATTTCATTTGTTATGCTCTCAAGCAAAAAGAGATCCTCTCTCTTTTTTATTTCAATATCTGACTGACTGACTTCTTTGCACAAATATCGGCATTAGAGCAAATATTTTATCACAATCTCTTTATTCTCCGGCTTTGTCTCGGCTAGCGAGCGAACGACCCAACTAACTAACAACAAAACGTCGATCATTCCCACGTCTAAATCTATTTATAAAATCTGATGTGTGTGTATCTCTGTCAAAACAACAAAAACAACAAAAACAACAACAACGACGAGCGCAGCCGAATAAGTGGCAAAAAAACATCTGAATACAAAGTCAATTTTTAATTTCTTC
This sequence comes from Suillia variegata, assembly GCA_949127995.1. NCBI lineage: Eukaryota > Metazoa > Arthropoda > Insecta > Diptera > Heleomyzidae > Suillia > Suillia variegata. Next base: position 9,410,065 of record OX421845.1, on the reverse strand, counting down.
TCGATTTTTATTATATTCGTGTGTATAATTTTTTTCATTTTGTCGTTGATGATCGACTACCGTTTCGTGTTTGCCCGTCCGTCGTCAAGTGTGTTCGTTCGTGTTGTATTTGTTTGTTGGCAATCGTGGCTCGATGTGCTATCGATGATCGTCTTCTGCTTTCGTTCGGTTGCTTAATAACTCACTTGGATTCCCAGTAGTAAATCGGAGGCATTAAAAACAATGATAGAAGTGATTATAAGAAGACCTTACCAAATTGATGATTTTCTTTAATAATTTTTTAGGGAAATGACACCTTTTGCAGTGCATTAAACTATTGCTTCCTAAAGAACATATCAAGCAGCTGTTATTATTCTCAAGTTTTATCTTTTGTAATAACAGCTCTTTAACTTATTCTATAAATTAATTTAAAACAAGAACAGAAATAAACTCAAATATGATTAATAGTAGTTACTGTAAAAAATTTATTTTTTTTCGCAGTGTATTTTAAACGATTTCTTTTTGTTTGACACATCGTAACTGAAATTTAAAAATATTCTGGATATTTTGTTATGTTATGCCTTCTGATGAGAAGGAATTTTTAACTTTTCTACTGGGTTTGTATCTGAGTACCTGGGTATCGTGTGTGTGTGTGAACAGAGCAGTACAGTGGTGCATGTAAAGGTGACATTTTGAAAAATCAAACAAATTATTTTAATTTTAAATTTAAATTTAAATTTAGACAACTACGTCAAACAAATCAAACTTTTTACTTCTACTATATCGAGAGTATTTTCTTTGAAGTTCAGTTATTTTTTTAAACAAATGTTAAATTCGGAGAGTGTTAATCATTTACTAGGTTAACAACTTTTTCAAAAGTTTTGTAGATAGTACTTTTATTTAAAGGACAAATTTATGCAACACTGAAAGCAAAACACAGTAACAATTTAAATTTTTTCGTAGTAAATGCAAAATATACGTTTATGACTACATTTTACAAAATGACTATGCAAATTTTGTAAATGGTACAATATTAAAAAACTTTGCATTGATCAGTAATAAATAAATAAATATATAATAAAAACTCTTTATATAGTATTAGTTATTGCAATATTTTTCATTAAATACTCAATAGTATTTTAAATTTTTAAACAATGAAGTAGTCAAAAATAATTACGGCTTAGTAGACGCTTTTTATCTAAAATTTTGTTCGACTATTAATAGTTACCTTTCACTACTTTTGATTGTCAGCGAAAATTCCATTACGACATAGTAAAATTTATAGTTACTTATTACTACATTCTGCTATCAGTATACTATTGTTTGAAAAGTGTCTGGTACACAGAGCTCATTCTGTCAAGTTTTTTACTATGCAACTTTAATTGTCAACAGAATTAAAAAAAAAATTATTTTCAAAAATTTTGTATAGAAATTTTTCAAAATCAATGATAGCAAAAAAATATTTAATAAAATTAGTTCCAGGCCCACTGTACACAAGTGTACCTTGCGCTTTGTGTGAAGCAACAACAATGGCGCATATTTAAGCCACAAATAACAAGAACAACAAAAACGAGTCAAAAAAGTGACAACGAAAAGCCCAACAAACAAAAAGGAGAACGTCAAACGATTACAAAGAAACGCTAATTGAGTGCGCGAAACGAAAGTTACTCTCTCGCATCCACAACCCACTGAGAGAGCGACTCTCAGTAAGAGTGCAAAGGAGTAACCGCAATCGCTGTGGCAAAAGGCGAACTATCGAACGAATCGGAGGCCAGTCGAAAAGCAGCGCTCGAGCGAGCAAGAACGGAAACTAAAGAAGAAAAACGCGACACGTTAATAAATTTCAAATCGAATTTCCTTAACTAAAAACAAAAAAGAAAAAATTAAATAAATACTAAAATAACAACAAACACACAAAAAAGAAGAAGAAGTGAGCGCGCGAGCAGGCAAGCGATACACTGCAGACACGCAAGCGATAAAGAGCGAATCGAAAAAGCGATAGATTTTTTTTATAATTTTAGCCAACTTGAAAAAAATCAAGTTGACGTCACACACGGTGCAAAAACAAAAAAATAGTAACAACAAAAAACGAATAACCGAATAAAATCAGCGAAATCAAACAACAACAATAACAAGAGAAAAGCCAAATTTTGAATTAGCCGCGACAGCGAGAATCGAGTCAAAAGATACAAAAGTATCGCGCCCGTACAAAAAAAAAAGTATCTTTTTGAAACGAAAAGTTTGCGAAAATCGACGCGATTTCTGTGCGAGCAAAAAACACAACAAAAACAACAACCACAAAAATTTGCGACAAGGTGAACTCATAGCGATAGAGTATCTACAAGTGCGCTACACTTGACACAATACAGCAACAACAAAAGCAAAAGCGATTTAAATTTCAAATTATTTCGTACACACAACAACAACAAAAGCAAAAAAGAAACAGCAGAAAATTCTCGATTATACAATACTTTCGCAACAACAACAACAACAAAATTGACAAGCTCAAATATTTCCGCAATATTCACATCCAACAGATACTCTATCTGAACGTTTCACCAAGCGGCGCCGCAAAAAATTCTGCTTAAAAGAAACAAAAAAAAAACGAAATTTCTTGTTTGAAAAAAATTATAAAAAAAATAAAAGTGAAAATAAATTTTGAAATTTTTACAGCAAAAGGAAAAGCTGTAGCAACAACAACAACGACAGCCGAAAATTTAAGTGTATCGCGCAGATACCAACGCAAAGTGGAAAATTTTATTCGTTGTGCTTCTCTCGGCTATTTTTAAAATTTCGTTTCGTCGTTAAAAAAAAACCTAAAATTTAATTTTGAAACAACAAAAAAATTATTAAATATATTCCAAGAAAAGTTGCTTATAAAAATCTCGAAAAAGTTGAATTTACGTTAAAAAACAGTTTCGCTATAAAATTGAATTTTCACAAAAAATTTTAATTTCCAAAAAGTGTAAAAGAAACGTTTTCGCTCGCAATGAAACCCACTGTGATAGCCAGCGCCAATGCAGCGTCCGCAGCGGGTCCCGCTCATGGTGGCGGCGCCTCGAATGGCATCCAAATACCGATAAATCGTGAATATCTGCATCAGCCGCAGCAGCAGTCGTCGCCACAGTCGCAGCAATATCATCCACAGCAATATGCCAGCGGTGATGTTAATGCGCCGGCATATGGTTCGCCGCGCCAACAACAACAACATCATCAACAGCAGCAGCAGCAGCAGCCGTCGCAACAACAACAACAGATTCCAGCACACTTTCAGGTTGGTTGATTATGGGGCAAGGTCGTCTCGTCGTAGTCGGCGTCGTTATCGTCGCCGCTTTACAAAATTTGGTCATGCGTTGCAATATTGCAATATGGCAGCAAGGTCGTTCGTTGGCCGTTGCGTTTAATGATCAACTGAAAATGTATTTCCAGAAAGAAGGCTTAAGAAATGTATTATACTAAAACTGTCTTCCAAAAGACGTTCGGCTTCTTTTTAGGCAGGTTTTTTTTATGACTTTTTAGCGATTATAAAATTTTTGTAATGTTAACATTTACTTAAACGAAAAAATCAATATAGAATGTGTTTCCCCTGCCAGGGCTAGAACGGAAACGGGAAAGCTGGCACTAGACTTAGTTGAAATGTGATAAATGAGTTACGGATTTCAGCAAATGAGGTGTCATATGAAAGGTATTTAAGAAGGCTTTGGTGACTTTAACCAGTTTTTGTGATATCTCTAAAACTTTTGAATATATTTTTGTATTTTTTTACTATATTTTCTACGTAGTATAGAGTTAGAGTCCATACAATTCCCCTTCATTCGATATACCATATATCATACCTACCTCTTCCGGATAATTAAGATTTTAACCAAATAGCCCAAAACCAAGCGTAAAATTCAATTTAAATGTGGCCCTCTGAACTTCTAGACTCTTCCTCGATAAAATTTTGAATAAAAATGAATTCAATAAAATGTGTTTTTGTATATTATCAAGATTATTCTTTTCCATGGTTTTATAAATCGAAGGTGAGAAAAGTTGAAAATGGTCTCTCTCCACCTCGATATTGTTGCTCTCTTTGAAAATTAAATTTTTCTAAAGCTGCCGTGGTTGCTACATAAACATGAAGTAAATAAAAACAACAACACAATTTGTTGTCAAAAACCAAAAAATCAAACTTTGAACTAAAGCAGATAAATAAGACAGAAAACGAGGTGAATTCGCTCAATCTGCGTTATCATTTCAACTTTCCTAAACTTATTATTCTACCACGATATTTTGGAAATTATTTCAAAAGAAAAATTGTTTTTCGATTTGAAAAATCTTAATTTTTCTGTTTATCAAAATTAGTTTTTTTCGAAATTGTACTAAATTAAATTTTTAAAATCATATTTTCCAAATTTCACGCTTTTACACCACTGTGCTATTTCACAGACAGACAGACCCACTGACAGACAGACACACACAGCTGCTGCTCCTATTTGTGCCGGAATGCGAAACGACGCTAACAAGCGCGCTCGCTGTTGCCGTATTTAATTAGCCTTTGTTGTTGTTGTTGCTGTTGTGTGTTTTCATTTTTGTTGTTGTTTGTTTTCTCAAAGATTTCAATAGACTTTTGGAAAAACCCATAAAAACATGAACAAAAAAATCTAGAATATTACAAAAACAACAACAAGAAAATCACACAGCGTTGGCCAAAATATAAAATTGGAAAATCGTAATTGTCGTTGTTTACTTTGGTCTGGCAACATCACGATTTGTGGCGGATTTGTTTCACGGTCGCTATCTAAATTGAAAATCGCAACAAAAACAATTAGGAAAATCGTTTTAACTTGATTAAATGACACCCGGTCTCGCTCGTGAATCAACCGTATTTATATTTTACCACCCAACCGCCCTCACCCTGCATTCCCCTTCACCACTCGACAGTCAGAATTGCCCCGCTGGAACTGTTATGCAAGGCATGCGAACGCAGTGCGCGACATTAATAAAAGTGCACTTTCATTTAAGTATAAAGAAAAGAAAATATTTCCTGCATTAGTTAATTCTTTTTTGTATTTAATTTAAATTTTAAATTTTAATTTCAAAATTTGTTTTCTCTGTTTCAAAATTTTCTCTTTTATAATTTAATTCTATTTATTTTTAAATATATTTCTTATTGGACCTTGACTTTTTAATTAGTTTAGGCTTTTTTTAATTTGATCCGAATTTTTCTTGATTTTTTTTTCTTTTTGTATTAAATTTTGAATTTAATTTAAAATTGAAATTATTATTTTTTTTTTAATTTAAATTTTTAGTTTCATATTTTTTGAAATTTTTACGATGTTTTAAAAATATTATTTTTGTTTTTATTATTTTTTTTTATTAGAACTTAAATTTTTTTAGTTTATCCTCTTATAAAATTGATCCATTTTTTTTCTTGTTTGCCTTTTTCTGTATAAAATACATTTAAGTTCTAAATTTTTTATGTTAAATTTTAAAGTTTCTAAAAAAAAACTTTGTTTTTTAATTACAATTTAAAAAAAAAATTGTTTTGATTTATTTTATTTGTTTCAAAATTGTTTGAAATAGCTCTTTTTCATTTCAAATTTTTTAAATTTTATATATTTCTGATTGAACCTTAAATTTTTTTTAGTTTTGGCATTTTTATTTATAATCCAAATTTTTCCTGTTTTTTTTTATGTTTATTTATTTTTAAACTTTCTCTTCTGTATTGAATTGAATTTAAGTTTTAAATAAAAATTTATTTTAATTTAAATTTAAAATTTTTGTATTTTGAGAATTTTATTAATTTATTTTTTTGTTTGTTTTAAATTTTTTTACAATTATTTTTTTATTATAGATAAAATAATTATTTAAATTTGTTTAATTTTTCATATTTTTGATTGGACCTGTTTGTTTTTTAATTTGCTCCTGATTTTGCGTGTTTTTCTTTTTTTAATTTGTATTACTTAAATTTAATTTAAGTTTTAAATAACATTTTTTATTTTATTTAAAAGAATTCAACATATTTTTTCATATAATTTTTATGAAATCAAACAACAACAAAGCGCATCTATAATTATTGCACACTGTGTCTGTCTGTCTGTCTGTCTGTTTTTCTATCTGTCTGTTTTTCTATCTGTCTGTCTGTCTGTTTTTCTATCTGTCCGTCGGTGTTTTTCAAATACAATCGGCGCTGGCGTTGACGCCCCTCTGACCGTTTTGTTAGCTAACCTAACGGTTGGGTTAACCGGGCAATTAACAAACGCGATTGACTTTTGCCATAACAATTTTTTTTCTTTCTTTACTTTTCTTTTCTTTTTGTTGCTTTTCTTTTTGTTGCTAATTCAATTATTGCAATTTCTACTTTATTCGTGAAAGTGTTTTTAGTCTATTTTTTATAGAAACCGCTGGTAAAATCAGTTTGAATGGGAGTGTCAGCCAGGCACATTGGCAATAGTTTGGCTTTAATTTGGCATTCGATTGACATGAAAATCACCTGCGAATATTGGTCTCGGCGAGCGTTTTTCGTAGACCGATCCATGCATTAAATGATAATAATTAAGGTGTTATTTTAAGGCGACGAAATGCGTTTATCTCCTCGGTATATCACAATTTTAATGGTTTATCTTATCGTCTTTTATTAGAAAAGTACAAGTTTCGAGATATGATACGACTCAATGCGACTCAACTCGACTTTTGCATTTTATTAACACTTGAGGTTTTGCCTATTATTCACACATTTTATTTTTTGTTTATTTGTTTAAAAAACACATTTAATTTAAAAAAATTTAACTTCGTACAATATTCCCACTTGATGCTCAATTTCCGAGTTCTTTAAAAATATTTTAATACAAAATTTCCACTTTTCGGTCACCTGGAGGACAATTCCCGAGTTTAACCGAAAACTTTTAATGGGACATTCCCACTTTTTGGTCACCTGGAGCTCCATTCCTAAGTTTAACCAAAAAAAGTCCCTACCTAATTCCCACTTTTTGGTCACCTTGAGGTCAATTAAAGAGTTCGTCCGTAAACTTTTAATGTGACATTCCTATTTTTCGGCACCTGGGAGTCGATTCTCGAGTTTAAACAAAAAAGTTCGTACAACATTTTAATTTTTTTAATCACCTGGAGCTCCATTCCCAAGTTTAATAAAAGAAGCTTGTGCAACATTTCCACTTTTTGGGCACCTCGATTCAATTCCCAAGTTCTTCCGAAGAATTTTAATTGGACATTCTCATTTTTTTTGCACCTAGAGGTCAAATCTCGAGTTTTTCCAAATCTTTTTGGCAGTTAGACTGAATTGATAAACCGGAATGAGCGAGAAAAATGAATTGTTTTAAGAGTTTTCATGCTAGAATTCTCTAATGAATATCTTAATTATGTTTAGCTTTGAGAAATTTAAGCGACTTGAATTGTTGAGAACTTTTCGTTGCCATTACATTTTTTTGAATATTTTGAAAAGGTTTTAATGCATGTACATTTTTATTATAACAATTTTGGATCGCTTTCTTAATTTACTAAGCTTTAGAAATTATCGCTTATATCTTTTTTTTAGTTCATAAGCGGAGGTGAAAATTTGTCTAATTAGCTTGGACGCCCATTTTACACTCTGCTTATCCACACAAAATTGCACTATTGTTTTTGTTGTTGTTGTTGATTTTGCCAAATTGAAATTGAATAAATCATTGCTGCAAATACGCTCGATTTCGTTTGCTGAGCAAAGACGATCAAGCTTGTTGTGTAGTTTTGTCGCGCTTTTGTTCTCGATACTTGACTCTCTTTTGACTCTGCAGGTTTTCTCCAACTTTTGCATGATTCTCTTTCTCTGCCTCTTTTCCTCTCAGTTCGCTCTTTTCCGAAGACTTTTTAAAATCTTCCTAAATTCTCATTTCCCTCGTTCTCTTTTTAGCAAATCTCTCTATTTGTAGCTTTCTCGCTGAAGCTAGTTCGTTTTCTCTCTCTCTCTCTCTCTCTCTCTCTCTCTCTCTCGCTGTGCATTTTCTGTTAAATTAAATGTCATTATTGTAATTTGTTGTTTAACTAAATCTCAGTTTGAGTCCGCTCTTCCTCTCAAATGTCAAATCTTGATGACGAATTCTTCGCTGCTGATCGTCCGTCGTTCGCTCCAAGTTGTGTGATCGATTACGCAGAGCCAAGCGAGTAAGCCAGCGCAGAGCAGAGCAGAGAAGCAGAGGCAGTTGGCGATAGTGGGCAACAGTTTTGTAGGTGGGCGCAACGACGTATTTCTCAAATACTTTCAAACATTTATTTCCACAGTAATTTATTTAAATAAAACGAAACGAAACGAATGTGGGTGGGTGGTTGCTTAGATTTGTGCGGTTCTGCGCGGTTCTGGGTTGTTCTCGCTTGTCAAGTTTTCTTTGTAAATATTAACTAGTAATTTTTAATTTTTTATAGTATTTACTTCATACATTCTTTTGTTGTTTATTTTAGTTTAACTTTGTTATATCTGCGCGATACTAAATATATTAACGCGCGTGTATCTTCTGGTTTCTTTCTTCTTCTTCTTCTTCTTCTTCTTCTTCTTCTGTCTGTCGTCATGAATGCGTCATTTTATTCAGATTAACTAAGCGATTTTTATTAAGTAATTTCTACTATAACGATAAAAAAAACCGGTTCAAAATTCAGTTTAATTATTTCTTTATTTTTTAGTTCAGTAGCTCACTTGTTGTTGTTGTTGTTGTTGTTGTTGTTGTTGTTGTTGTTGTTGTTGTTGTTGTTGTTAGTAAACTTATCCAATTGTATATTGCTTAAATGCTGTAATTAGTGAGGATCACATCTGACGGGTGTCAGGTTTTATTTTCTCATACTGCTTAAATTGCATATTCCATATTTATTAATCGGTTTTAGTTAATCTTTATACCCTACATCACGCACATGTACATATGTACTAATTGGGTATATTAAGTTTGGTCTTGCATTTGTAACGTCCACAGGGAAGCATTGTATATATGACAATGTCAAGTATTATAAAAGAAAGATTTCGCTTTGACGACAAAGTGTATGCATTTAAATAACTACTGTAAATTGAACTGTCACATGAATGTCATTTCAGTAGAAAAATCAATCAGCTGACAGTAGACGAAAACAGCTGATTGCGTAGTGTAAGGGCAAGACGATGAACACGTTTTAAAGCACTAACTTGTACTAATTAGCGAACCTCGCTTTCACGATTTGTTATCTAATTACAAACTGAAAAAGGGCATTTAGGGTTGCCAAACGGTTGAAAGTCGACTAATTTGGGTAGATATTTTCTGTGTCCAGAGTACCGAATTTCAAAAATGTATTCAAAATTTTTAATTATGATTTTAATATAAAGTTTAGTCAAATTTATTTTAAAAATTTGACAATAGTGAAATGAAAAAAAAATTGAGATTAATTATTTCTTAAATTTTGTTCAATACCAATAAGCAGGGCCGCATTAAGTCCTGTTGTCCTAGGCTATGCCACTAAGCAGACTTGTAAAGTTTTAATATGACCATTACAAGTAAAGAGCTTGTTTGTTAAGTTTGCGAACATCTCGCAAATTTTTGTGCAAGGTGAAACAGCTGTTATTCGAAAAAAAACAGCTGATATTCGAGGTATAAATTTGCAAGGTATATGTGGGAGGCATTTCCGCACTATTAGACTGCGAAATGGCGGCGGTACGGCTTCAATAATACCATCCAATATTTTCGAATTTAATTTCTGACTAGGTTCATTAAATTATTGGTAAATGTTTTAATTTTTAATTATCATTCATTTGTATACACAAATATTTTTGCTTGATGCTAGTTTGAAAAACAAACAAACAAACACACTTTTGCGTCTGCAGTAATCATTTAAAAATAGCCGAAAATGTAAGCGCAATTCTTTTTTTCATCCATTTTGTTTGTTTTTTATTCATATTTAATGAGTAAATAACAAAATTTTACAGTCAACGACGTGACCGACTGCAAAGCACTTAAATAATTGATTTTTAGCTAAACAAAAATTACTGCAAAAAGGTATAAAAAACTTCAAAACTTTAATATTTTCAAAAAGCATTAACAATGGAGGATGTTAAAATCAAACCGGTTATTTGAATTTTGGAAAAATGTATTTGTTAATTGAGTAATTAAGTTAAGGGTAGTCTCCACTTGAACTCGTAAACAGATTTTGAAACAATTTAATATGAATTTTTTAACTCGTTTCCTTTGGATAGTATTAGTAGTAAATTTAGTGGAAGTCGGTGCTGCTACACAAATACAAATAGCACAGTTAGTGTTATTTTGATACCACATTCTCCTGATTAGGGGATGAGATCAGTTCTGAAACCACCCTTAAAGGTTGAGGAATTTAAGTAAGTTAGGCAGAGGCATGTCAGCGAGTTCTTCTAAAGACTCTGGGAAAGCAGAATGGGCACTCACAGATGAAGTGCACCTTTGGGTTTTAATATAAAATTACGATTTATACAAAAAAGTGTTCCATCAAACATCGAGAAATCTATAAATTTCAAATCAGAAATTGATATACTATATTCAAATCATGTTTCGAAATTTGTGAAAGTATTTAAAAACGTATTTTCGTACTTTGAATTAATATTCCAGACATAATACGACTTTTTGTGTCCTTTTTCAAAAACGTTTTCAATGGACTTATCGGTTTTCGATTTAAAGCTTAATTGTTAGTTTAGTTCCTTAAAAAGTTTTCTTTTTGTATTACATTGCTTTAATGGATTAGAATTTTTAATTTATTTAATAAATTCTTTAAAACTCTTTTTATATGTATGTAACAAAAGAAAATCACGTATAAATAATTTCCACTTTGCATTCCACAAAATCAGCGCAAATCCACTTTAACCAAAAAATAAAAAATAAAACTCTTAAAAATGTTTTAAAATGTTTTGTTTATGCTAACAAAACAAAAGCGAAAACGTATTTTCTTTAGATTTGTATTTTGGCTACAAAACTTAGCGAAACGTCAGAAATGTGTATGAAGAAATGTCATGAAAAAATTCAGCAAAAATAAAGACAAGTCATAATTCTCTGCTTTCTTTCAATAACGTCTTTAGAAAAGTCCAGAATTTCCACGACGAAAGCAAACCAAAAATTGGAATTTTATTGATTAAAGGCTTTTGTTCGTTTGCTTTACTTACTTGACACTTTAAATGGCGCGGCTTGTGTCTCTGCGCCTGCCTGGCAGCAACTTTACCTTGACCGTTATTTTGTGACAGCAAAGAGAAAATGAAAAATGTCAATTGGCATGAGCGCGCGTTCGCGTCCAGGGAGAGCAGAGTTGACAGCAACGGAACAACAACAGCAACAACGCCAGCGATGCGACAACAAACGCAAAAGCAGCAATAACAACAAAAATGTCGCTGTGATATTTTTTCACTGTCGGTGTTTATTTTTTTTGTTGTCGTGAAAAAATCTGCCATAAAAGCGACCGCCAGAAATTTCCTCAAGGTGATTTCAATTAAATTGAATCTTTTTTTTATTTATTTTCGTATTTTAATAAAATTCCGAATTAGCGATTTTTTTTTAACAAAAAAATGTGTAGAGGAATTTTCAATGATTCGGTTCGGTTTTTTTTCTAAACTGACAAAATTATATTTAAATATTTCCTCATTTCTGCTAGTAGTCAAAGCAATGCTGCTCTTCTTCTTATTCTTCTTCTTCTTAGCCTCAATCGATTCATTTTGGGATCAATAGCCTCTCTTCTTCGTCCCACCATCATTGCTCGCGATCGGTCGGTCGATCGATCGGATCGTCGTTTATTTGATTTCCGGTTGAAGAGCAACAAAGATAGCGGTACAAAGAGGGAGCGGAGAAAAATGTGTTCGGCAAATCAAGTGCGCGCGTAATGAGTGACGTGCAAAAGCCATGTGGGCATTTATTTGTTGTTGTCCGCTGCTTTAAATTTGCACTTTGCAATTTGAATAATTGCCCACGCACATTTGAAAAAAATTCAAATAGAGACAAAGCCAAAGACAGAGACAGAGACACTCACACAAATGCCGGTAGCAAAGTGTTGTTGTTGTTGTTTTACGGCTGCATTTGTGAGTACAGAAATACTCCAAATTAGTTTCCTTTTATCAGAGAAAAAGAATTTTATTAAAATGCCCAAAAATAAAATATTCAACCTTAAGAAAAATCTCAAAGTTCATAATTCCCAAATACACAATCACCAAAAGAAAAAGCCCAAAAATATATTCCTCGAATAAAAGAGCCTATGCAAAAAATCCGCAAACTTTCAATTATCCGTTTCTTGATAGCATCCACCATGCAGAAAATTTTAGGGTGGCAACTGTTGATTAGGGCTTGGATTTAAGGTCCTAATTAGGAGTAATTTTTTTAATTTTCTGGCAGTATAGCGACCATGCAGAAAACTTTTTGTGCTTTCAGATTTTATGCATGAGGGAAATTTTAATTTTGGGGTTGACGTTGTTGGGGCTTTTGATTTTGGAAATTTTAAATTTGAGGATTTTGGAATTTTGGTATTTTTTCTGGGGCAAACAAAACCACAAAAATTAACTCTTTATTGGGCTGAAGTTTTTTTTACGCTATTTGATATGTCAAAAATAACATATCAAGTGTTATTAAATTTATTCACTTGTCAGTTAGAAATTTTGACATATCTTGTCATTATTTAACAATAGAAAACGTTGGGCCAATAGGATACAATGTTAATTTAACACTTTTCTAGCGTTGATTTTTACAAAATCTTTGACTATTACCTTGAAAACTGTTAATTTGACACCATAAGATGTTAAAAAAATTTTGATTTGATTTTGATTTTTCGAATTTTTCAAAATGACTCAATTTAACATTACAATTCCTGTTCAATTAACACTGTATCATTTAAAATAAGCATAACACTGTTTAACTTAAAAAACAATCAATAAGAGTGTCGAAAATCCAAATTCAATTTCATTTTGCATGGTTTCCCGTTTTTTTTCCTCTTTTTTTTCTTTTTTAAGTTTTTTATTTAAACCGTTTCAAAACAAGCGCCGCGCACCATTCGTCACAGTCGTTTGCAAAATGTGACGCGTCACTGTAACACAGTGACACTATAACCGCGGCAACGACGGACTTAATGTGCGTGTCTGCACCCAAACGAAAACGACTATTTTTATATTTATGAATAATTTTGTATACGTTTTTTTTTTTATTCTTTTGTTACAAACAAACAAACAAACAAACAAACAAAAGAAGCATAAAAAATGATTTTAATTTTTATTGACGTCACTTGTTGCTATTGCCGGTTTAGTTTTTTTTTATATATTTTGACGTTTGACATTTATGTTATGACTTTTGTATTTCTTTATTATGTTGCTGTTGTTGTTAAATTAGCACATTGTTAATGATTTGTTTTTGTTGTCGCATGATTCATTGTGGCTGTCGTTTTTTCGGTTGTTGTTGTTGTTTTTTTGTTGATTGAAGAAATCGCAGATTTTTTTTCGTGATTTCGGAGGACTCGTGTGGGCAGTCGCTATTTTTTTATTTTTTTTTTTTTTTGTATTCATTATTATTTTTTTTTATAATAATGCCTCAATTATTCTTGTTAAATAACAAATACAAAATAAGATAAACACTGAATATCACGATTCTCATAACAACAACAACAACGACAGCAACGACAAAAAACTGCATTAAGTGTTTCGCAATTATTTACTCGACTTGGTTTTTATTTAGACTATTTGTCAGATTTTATTTTTAAATTGCTGCCATTTTTTGTTTGTCTTTTTAATTTAACTGTTTTTTATTTAATAATAATAATAAACAATTCAAATTTTTTAATAAATGAATACGTTTGCGTTTTTTAAAGAAAATGCATACGAAAAGCGGATGAAACATTTTCTTCAGATTTAGTGAATTTTTGAATTTTCATGATCAAAACAAATTTTACCGCAGTTTGAACTTTATTGGTACATGCCACTAAGTTTAATCAGTCGTTTTAAACATTGAGAATTGAAGCTTTTTTTTAATATTTGTAATAATCATGAAAAAAAATTCTTAAATTCTTCTGATTTATTTTGAAGTACAATTGACTCCCTGAAATTTATTTGATGTTTTCTGAAGAAACTTTGACTAATCTGAAATATTAATGACGATATCTGAAGTACATGTTACTATTCTGAACTATTTACAATTAACGTTTTCTGAAGATGTAGTTTTACTTGAACAAGTGAATTGAAGCTTTTATATAAACTATAACTATTTGAGAATGATTGGTCATAACTATTTGAGAATGATTGGTAAATATATAAGGTAATAAATCGGAGACATAACTATTCAAATTTTTACTCAAAAATATTATTTCTTAACGGTTACTTCTGATTGTTTAAAATAAAAATCACTGACTTATATTTTTTTTATGAAAAAAAAAAGAAACAAAAAAAAACAGTCAGCGACTTTATTTTTGTTTACTTTTACATAATACGATTATTAATTTCGCCCGATTTCTCTCACTCCCATTTCAGCAGGGCTTTGGTTTCGAACCGCACCACAACATGGACATGGATATGGACATGGACAACATGTTTCCGCGCACGCGACTCGCTGGACGGATGGCGCATCATGACCCCTTCGCCGGCTTTGCCGATCGTACACGTAAGCGAAATAGCGCACACGAACCACACTCAATGTCGACTGATGGTTTTTCTCGTTATTTTGACGACGATCCAGATTTTGGCTTTCCACAATTCGGCTCGATGGGACGGCGACGTGCTGGTGCCGGCGCCGCAACAGCTGCCGATCCGCTCGGCGACGATCATGACTTCTTCAATCGACTTCCGTCCGAATTCCGGCAGTATATACCGGAAACGTTCGGACATCGGCGTGGCGCTGGCGCTAATACAATGGCTCCGCAGCAGCATCAGCAGCAAGTACATCCTCAGCATCATCATCCACAACAACAACAACAGCAGCCCGGTGGTGTCTACTATCAGAGCTATGTACCGACGGGAACCACACCACCAACCAACGTCGGCGGCGCAATGCATATGCCACAATCGCCCTCGAAGAAACTTTGCGATGCGGCCATACAAACGGAAGATCCATCTTCCGGCAGCGCAGATCAGGTCGATCACTCCGCCGCCGGCGCTACGCTGAGCACAGACAATCTGCTAAATCAGCACGGCTTGCGAAATACCGTCGACATGGGCGTCAAATCGGTAATGGACGGTGAATTGCACGGACCACGTTCACACTCGGCGCCACCGCCAGAGCAATTGCAACAGATCCCCGTGAATGGCAAACGTCCGACACCACCACCTGTCGCAGGCATCACACAATCGCAGTTTGGTACGCAAACAAGTCCACAGGTTGGAAATGTAGGCGGACAAGCGCCTTTTCAAAAGGTTTACTATCCGCCGCAGCAGCAAGCGCATCCTCAGCAGAAGCAGCAGACACCACCGCCGCCACAAACGCCGGGCGGTACATACATACGCACTATACCCATTTTTGTGGAGGGTCGCTCGGAGCCTATAATCAATTCGCATAAAGAAATTCCCAACCAAAATGGTGGCGGTGGCGGCGGTGCAACAGCCTCTGCTACGGCTCGTGCTTTTACGCCACAACAGCAACAGGCGCACTATCAACAACAACAACCACACACGCATACCACACACGCCCAACAGCAACGTCCCGCACCACTTAATACTCAGCAACAGACTCAGGGCTTGGCTGGTGACGGCCTACCGCCACAGACGCCGCACACGCTTGACTCGATCGCTAAAATCCAGGACATACAACGCGATGTGCTTGATCTTATGGGCAAAGTGGAGGGTTTCGCAGGCACACGCAAAGACAAAGAATACGCCTATCTCGATGAGATGCTGACGCGCAATCTTCTCAAACTGGACACAATCGATACGAATGGCAAGGATTCGATACGTCTGGCGCGCAAGGAGGCCATCAAGTGTATACAGGCGTCCATCAATGTGCTCGAAGCCAAGGCCGAGGAGAATGCACGTGCAGCGGAAGGGGAAGTGGCGCCAACAACAGCAGCAGCCGCTGAGGAAGTAAGTGCGGGCGCTAGTGTCGCTACCGCTGCAGTCGAACAAAAATCGACCCCTCAGAGTGATGTAACCAAAGAAGTAACATTGGAGGACATTGGCGCCGAGGAGCCCAACTATGCGGATGCTACGCGAGCACCCATACCGCTGCCAGCGCCCGAGCATCATATGCAAGAAGATGCCGCCGCCGCTGCCGCCACCACCACAGATGCTACCGCAACTGCGGCGGCCAGTTCAGCTGCCGCTGCCAGCAGTACCAACGAGTCGACCGAGTCGAAATGATGAACGCAGCAGCAGCGTACGTCTGGTTTTCGCGCCTATTCGTCCACAATTTCAAAGCAATTGCGTCGCATTACCAAGAAAAAGAACGTAGTAAAAGAAAACAAAAAAGAGTAATTTAAAAACAAAACAAAACAAAACACTGTAATTTCGAGCGTAAGATTTTTACAAGAAATGTCGGA
Organism: Suillia variegata; assembly: GCA_949127995.1. Classification (NCBI taxonomy): domain Eukaryota; kingdom Metazoa; phylum Arthropoda; class Insecta; order Diptera; family Heleomyzidae; genus Suillia; species Suillia variegata. The sequence goes on along the minus strand of OX421845.1, from coordinate 9,393,646 downwards.
TTTTACTGTTTGCTATGTAAAATGAACGTCGTTTTTTTTCTTTATGCTGTACTCTAAATCTCACTTTTACTCACAAACAAACAAAACAACAACAAAAAATAATGTTAATAAATTTTTGTATTTTCTATTGCTACTATTTTCTTTATCATTTCTACTGCTTTTTTTCTTCTTTAATACTGTGCGTCGTGTGTACTGAGCGTCTGTTGTCGAAGTTCCTTTTGTCAGCAAGAATAACACAACAAAGAGGGTAGTTTTTTACAGCGTTTTTAAAAGTTTTGTTTTCACTGGAATTATGCAAAGTCAAAGCTAAATAAAACTGTCAAATTTTAATACGTAAAAAAAATAATAAGCATTTATGGAGTAAAACTGCTTATTTGACATACATATATACTTATATACAAATTGATGTGAAAAAAATAAATTGCAAAACTGTTTTTTAACTTATTTTTCTCATAAATTTACAAAATAATTTACAATAATTAAATAATAAATTTTATAAAATGAAAAATTACAAAAAAAAAAAAAATATTAACACTTCTTGATTATGCACCGACATTTTGACTATTTAACAAATAAAAACACAGTCAAATGCTGTGTAGAAAACAGTAAACTGTAAAATAAAACTTACTTTTTACCACATAATTTTGTACAATGAAAACACCGCATGGCAATAAACATAAAACGAACTACCCTCTGTCAAAATAAAATTACATACCATACTGTGTAAACGCAGTAGAAAAGTTTACTTAACTTTTGCAGCGCTCTTGAAAATTTCTACCGAAAAAAAATTACAAAAAAATAATTTTAACGTTTAGCTTTAAATTACACATTTATTTTATATAAAACAAAACAAAAACTATTAATGAAAACGAAAACTTTGTAAAACACAGTCACAACAACAGAAGCAAACGCAACGAACACTGTTAGAACTACCATGTTAGTCAGCTGATTACAAATGAAAAGAACTGTTTAATGACAATTACCGTGTGCTGTAAAACAAAACGAAAAGTGCCTCAAAACGAAATCAAATTGTCATATTTTATATGCCGTATTGAATAAACAAAAACACAACAAAACAATTAAAAAACAATAATTACAACAACAACAACAAATCAAATTGAAGTAAAGTAAAATTTACAAAGTTTTTGTGTAATAATTGACAGAAGCTTCTGTCGAAACTGTCAAAATAACAAACGATATTGTTAAAATTATGAAAACTAGTTTTTAAACTGAGAAGATATTTATTAAAATTTAACCGAAAAGAAAGAAAAAACTTTTATTTTATCATAATATTAAACGAAATGAAAAATAGTTAGTATAAGCTTTTCTTTTCTTTTTTTCTTTTTCTTTTGTCCAAAAGAAAACAGTTTTTCTTTTTAATTTTACGTTGACTTTAAATTAATTCGAAAACAAAAGATTGTATTTTGCGAGTTTGTTAAAAAAACCAACAAACAAACAAATAATGAAAAAACTGACAGTCAAATTGCGAACAGTTATTATTATTATTATTATTATTATTTTATTTTAAAGCACTAAAAATTAATAAAAATAGATATTGTTGATTATGTAAAAAACAAACGAGCGTTTTATTTTCAAGTACCTGGGAGACCGAGCTCACTCGGCAGATAATTTAATCATGCTTCAGTTAAATTGTAGTTTTGATGCGCTTAGGATCTGGAGAAATAACAATGGAAGATATTTCCCCGTAGAATTTTTAGATTTGTTAAAATATCAGTTCCAGTGGATGATCAATCAACCAATTTCAAAAAACCTGATTGAATTCTGACTTACGGTTCTTATTTTATATGATTAGAAATAATTTTCGACCATGCCCACTTTTTTTATCCATTTTGAAAGTTTTCCCGGAGGTCAAAGTTGTACCTAATGACGGCAAGCTGGCAAGATTCATTAAAATCTTTTTGAAGTACACAATCAACCATAGATAGACCATAGGAACCGCATTCAATCCGTCAGCCTTTCTCATTTTATATGAAAAAATAGTTTTTGACCATGCCCTTGATTTCGCCCACTTAACAGCTTTTCTTAAAGATGACATAAGCCAAAGTTATCGAAAGGTTATTATAACCGTAAAGACAGTTAAAACGACAGTGTTTGATAAATTGCAGTAAACTGTAGACAACAGTTTATTGGTTATTTAAAAAGGATTTTTTTTATTTTTTTTAATTATAATTCCACAACAAAAATAAAACATTTTAATAACTTTAAATCTCTTAATAACTCTCATATTAAATATTTGTTCTTTAATACTCTCTCTCTCTCTTTCTCTCTTCAACAACAACATGCTAAAGCTTCCCAAACTGTAATATCTCTTGATCGCTTTAAATATTATTGTTCTCGCTCTCCGACGCCGTCGTGCCGAAAAACTTTTCATACTCTTCTTGACGCCTGCGCGCACGCGTCTCACGCTCAAACTGACGCTTCTTTGCAAAGCGTTCGTGTATGCGCTTCGTATCCTGCACCTCCTTCATTTCCTCTTTTTCTTCATCCTGTTTAAAAACATAATAAAATTAGTTGCTTTTCTACACTTTCACCCAAAACCGCTCAACTTACGCTCATATTCAGACGCAAGACCAACGCCCGCCTGCCGTCCGACATCGGCTGACTGTACTGCATGAAATTCTTGAGACGTTCCGCCGGCGGCACACTGCGCTCGACCACCAGCACAATGCGTGCCCACTGTCGCTGCCACTCGTTGCGTATCTCGGCGATTTTCTGATATGTATTGCCCATCATGGCGATCAACATGTTGACCAGCAGCACGCTCACAATCACCATAAACAGAAAGAAGAGTATTTTCGCCTCGTACTCGTGCTGGGTGGAGACCATCGCGCCGTAGTAATCACCGAAATTGGTCAGCGACATCAGAAACATCGCCACAATCGATTCCATTGGCGAGGGCATGGGATTCGATTGCGAGTCATCGACTTCGTCGGGCGTAGCCGGATTGTCGAAGGTCAGAAATATGATATAGTAGGCCTGCGAGAAGCCTATGAAGTCACACAGAAATATGTATATGAATATATAGACCGATTTATGTTTATTATATATATATAATTTGTATTACGCACCCATTACAAAAACCAGGTAAATCGAAACGAAACGTATAAGATCACCCATTACCATGCGGTATATCATCACAACGAACGGTCCGACAGTTTTAAAGCCACTGAATTGTAAAAAACATGAAATAGAGAATGTCTGTTAATCGAGTTTAAGTGATGATCACAGAGTGCAAAGTTATCAAATCCAGTTTTCCCCGAGGAACTTTACAATAACATGACAACCGAGTACCTATTTACCGACAAAAGAACAGAAAATATGGCGCAGTGGTGAGCATTATAACGACTCCCACATGATCATCAATCTCTGTGAGGCACGCGAGTCGCAGTCCTGGTATGGACATCATTAGGCAACATGAGAATAGAAACATGACGCGAGAAGGCGCTGTCATCTGATGAGAGAAAATTGTAAATACAGTTTAGAAAGCTTCAAACATTTTTAGTTTATACAAGAAAGAATTGTAAATGAGTGTTTCAATTACTGTTTAGGAGGCATTGTAAACACAGTTTATATATAATTGTATAATGTAAATATAAAAACAGTTTAAAACGAACTGCTTAGACATTCGCTCACCAGATTTTCGACAAACATTTTATAGCCCAAAAATCTAGCCTCTCGCAGCGCGGCAATCAAGTAAAGAATGGCTCCAAAGAATATAACAATTTCGGCAATAGTCCGAACCTGAAACGGGTTTTCAAAGATTTTATTCAACTTTTGTAAAGCTCTCTTGAACTTGCCTTCGCCAAATCCGATTCCATATTCATTAACGGGCAGTCGGCATAGCTCGCCCACCACGACGGCCCCGCATCGACTTCGTTCTCATCGAAATACTCGGTGAAATTTAACCAAAAAGTTTCTGTGCAATTAAAAAAAATTATATAAATATTAAAAAAAGTAAATTCAAGAAGTCGTCCAACAAAAAGTTTTTATTACTATATTCCGTCGTCAAAACCTCGCGCTTCACTATATTCTTTGGAAGACTACAATTCCGCGTCTTGCCGCTTTTGTACGTGGCGGTGCTGCTATTTTTACCGCCTGCCTCGTCGTCGTCGTCCTCATCTTTGGCCTCCGGGCCCGGACGTGAAATGAAACTGACCAGCGAGAACATAAAGTAGATAGCGAACATGTAAAACTGCTTGTAGAAACGTGATTTGACGAACGTGTCCCATTTGGTTTTTAGCAAATCGATTACAACGCCGTCCAATAGCTCCAAGTGCTCGAGTTTGTCCTGGAAATAATAAAAGTTAAGCTTAAGTGAATGCTTCAATGACAGTTTAGAAAGGCCTGGAAAGTTGTGGCTTTCGTTAACGGTAATTTTTACCAAACTATTACAACCGTGTATAATTATCCTTTACTCACTCCGAAAACGACAAAATTGAGCACCGAATCCTTGTTGATGTTTCCCGTCTCCACATCGATCGAATCGATTTTGGACAGCGGATAAGCTGCGCACGTTATGCTGCCCAACTGCCAATAGATCTCACGTTCGATGCTTAAAATGTGAAAGAACATTTCGACGCGCGCCAACTTGGCGGCCAGCGTCAGCGGCGTCAGATTCTGCATATTTCGTATGTGAATATTTGAGCCGACCTCGTACGCCACATCGAACATTTCGATTTTCTCGTAAATCACGAGCATATGCAGCGACGTATTGCCGTTGGTGTCCTGCAGATCGGGATCGGCACCGCGCGCCAACACCAAACGAAAACAATCCTCCTGCGCCAGACAGGCGGCGAACGCCAGCGGATATTCACCCCAGTAGACATAGCCGTCATAGTTTGTCATCGGATGTACACCAACGTATTCGTGATCGGGCGAATCGTAACGTGAGGGTTTCTGATCTTCGGCGCTCATAAAAGCGCCACAGCAGCTGTCAGGGCGAGCGAGCGGAAAGCAATGATAAAAGAGAAATATTTAATACAAAACAAATAATAAAGAGAATTACTAAAAGAATACTTCTTTTAAAATTCCGACTCACCGCTCGTTCACATCGGCATTCGCATCCAACAGGTACTTGACCATTGCCGGATCCTCATTGACGATCGCTATGTGCAGTACACTCTCGCCGTAATACTCATCGGAAAGATAGATATCACTTGAATGTTAAGACAAGGACAAAATAAAATGGAACAATTTTTAAATATTCAATAATAGGTTCGTATTATTTGGGATTATAATAGGATACTACTATATAATACAATATAATAAATGTATGCTATATAGGACACTAACATATAATCTTATAATGTATATCAATGTATAATATATAATAGAAGGATACTAAAATATGATACAAATAACCGATAATGTGAGTGCCCGTATCTGGGTGCATTATAGATAAAATATGTTAGGAAAATTCCCAAATAACTGCTTGAACAAGGTTGTAGAATTCAAAATAGATGACCAAATTAGGTTTAAATCAAAATGGTTTGAATAGACCAGATCTTAGCGATTCCTCTAACTTCTTTAACCCATCTGAAATATACGTTTTCTCGAGGTCTGCAAAGTTGACCTACATCGGGCGGTGAGTAAGCTAAGTACTTATCGAACCACCCCCGTGTTTATAATGGAACATTCTTATCTGATAATATAATTGAATAAAATAATATGATACTATATATAATGCCTTGATATGATGAATACAGTAGGATACTAAAATATATAATAGGATGATGTATACATACTTGTATACATATATAGCGCCTCTAAAGGGTAAATGTTAGGGGAGGCCAAACATCATGGAAAGGCAAAAGGAAAACCTTTCAAAGTGGATACTTTCATACAAGATGGAGTATGGAAGAGAAGTTGAAGGTCTCTTCTGTGTCAAGAAAGGTTTTTAGATGAGCTAACTGGGATAAGACACTATTATATAACTATATATATTTAATGATACTATAAATTGGATACTATTTGGATACCATGACAGAATACTTCAATATTTACAGTATAAGTTTCGGATAGAATTTCAACAGACGCTTGGCCAGATCGGCATGTAGCGAGCTGGCGTTCAACAAACACAAATGCAGAATAGTTTCACCAACAGCGCCACGATCCTGAACAGCAGAAAAGATGAAGAAATTTTCACAATTTTGTTGATTTTTTTAAATAAATTTGTATATTATCATTTATTCACAGAGTGAGAGAAATAATTCGCATGCTCTTTTCTCTCTCTCTCTGTCTCTCTCTCCCATTCCCACTTAACATACTCACATTCAAATTCCAACATACAAACCGATACAAGTTCGGATTCGAGATGTACTCCGCTTCCGAAACCTCCGAGCAGTAATCGTGTATATTGAAGTCATCGTCGGGATTTTCGAGCGCTCGTATTTCGGGCAATTGCTTCGTGCGAGCGCGTTCCTTATTTCGCAGCAGGACCATTTTCGAGATGGGAAAGTAGCGACCCTCGCCCTTGTTGTAGAGAAACGGTTCGACTTTCGTTTTGATCGCATGATCGATTTCCGCAAACTGTTTCGACTGGCAGGCGCGCTTCATCATGTCGACGAGCAGACCGCCGCCCTTCAAGTTGACGAATTTGTAGAGTTCTTGCGTTGAGACGCCCGCCTGCTTCTTGACGCCGCTGGTCACGTTGCTCTCCGTATTTCCCATCTTCGAGTATTTTTGAACTGCGATGGAGCAGTTGACTTTATAGATTGTTCGAAATTTTCGAAATATCCGATTCGAGATTCGAAATATCTGCTGCTTTCGATTTTTTAATAAATTTTATATCACTTTTGTTATAACATTTTTGATTTTTTGTTAGCTCGACAATTTTTTCTTTGTTATTTTACGAATTCCTCAGCGGAAATCTTGATGAAATTTTTAAAAATTTTAAAACTGTTTTTGTTGTAAATTTGTCATCATTTTTTCAATACCTGAAATCTGTCCAAAAATGGAAAATCCTTCCGAATCTTTAGCGCCTCCCTGAATTCGCTAAACTTTGCTTCACTTTCGCTAAGACATTTTCTTTGCAGCGCTGCGTACTTCCGCGGGCAACTTTTTTCATTTCGTTTGGATTACTTTAAATTATATGAAATTTTTTTTTATATATTTTTATTTTTTTAATTTTTTTTCCAGTTTTTTGTTGGGTTTTGCTTGAGGGTCAACTTACGTCGCTGTGAGCAATGAAAAAGGCGCATCGATTAAACTTGTGCGTTTCCAGGTTGCCAAAACAAAATTCAAATTCCGTGTTGCACTTGCAGAACAACAACAAAAACAACAAAAATTATTGTCTCCTTGTCGTGGGCGCCTTATAACTAGTATAACGGTAACTAGGATGCAGTTGGCGGGAAATGTGCGACTTTGTTGGTTTTAAAGGAGTCATCGAAATTTAAGTTTAAGATTGGCGCAGCTTTTAAAGTGTTTTCTTTTTTCATTAATAATATTAACAATTTCAATTTTTAGTTTACACACTTGGAAAAAAAATCATGTAAAATAAACATGAAATTAACACTTTTTCATGTCAATATTTTTCAATTCGCATATACAAGGTGGCGCAAAAGAAGTCATCCGGCCTTCAGAATGTCGGTTGTGGCTCGTGCAGTGTGTGCTGTTGCTCCGTCCTGTTGGAACCACATGTCCACCAGTCCTAATTCGTCCAGTTCGGGCAGAAAAAACTCGGTCAACATTGCCCTATAGCGCGCACCGTCCACTGTTGTCGTTTGACCCGCGGCGTTCCTCCAGCGTGAACAGCGCACCACGCAGTCACTTTGAGCGGGTGTAATGGTTTCTCGTGCATCACTCGCGGATTTTCGGTTCCCCAGAAGCGATAATTTTGCTTGTTCACGTACCCGCTGAGGTGAAAATGAGCCTCATCGCTCATTATGATTTTTGCCAACACCACAGACGAATTGTTACGCAAAAAAATATACACAATTATTCCGCGTTCTTGGGGAGTGTATCGCTCCATGGCTTATTCACTTGTATTCTGTATCTGTCTAGTCCACAAATGTCAAAACAGATTTGACATTGGCGGCCATTTGCAAAAATGAGAGCATCTTCCAATAGGGTGATTAATTTTGCGCCACCCTGTACATATGTAAAGGATATGTAAAGAATATCATTTTGGGTCTTAATTATTATAATAAGTTGTCATATTGTTGAAATTAACATGACAATACATGTTAAATTAATACTGAATCGTGCTAAATTGACATGATTAATGTAGACAAATTTAATGTAAATTTTCAAAAGTCCTCACGATAATGAGTTTATATATTAAATTTATAGATATTAAATATCATAAATCTTGTCACGATAACAGGTGAAATGTTCCTTCACTCCCAGCATTGGCCACTTTGCTTTCCAAATCTATCATCAAATGTTTAGATTTAGGACATTTTTTGCGATTTTATTCGCGATCAAAAATTGGAAGTACATCAGAATCATTAATTGACGAGTGTTTCGACCAACGAAATAGAAATCCAGAACAAAATAACGAGAAAATTCTCAGCTCTCGATGAATACTGAGAGAGGCTACTGAGAGAGTTGCCTTAAGGCGACCGAAAAAGATTGTATTAAGCAACGACGACAACGAATAAATGAACCGGCTCGTTAATGAATCGCTAATGATATTGATAATATTTAAAAAAAATCTCTTTTACGATACTTGAATTGATAAAAGTAATTCTTTTGCAAATCGTTAAAATGATTCTTTTACGATTCGCTAACGAGCTTGTATTAGTAAAAGAATGATTTCTACGATAAATTAATATGCTCGTAAATTAATCGTGATGTTTTTACGAATCGCTTTTAAGATTCATTAGCAAGCATGAGTTTTTTTCCGTCCGCGATATTATAAGAGATTCATATGCGAGTGTCGTTTTCGAAAAATAATCGATTTGCCATGGTAGAATAATAAGGTTAGGAGAGTCGAAATGAGAACGCAAATTGAGCGAACTCACCTCGATTTTTGCCTTATTTTGAAGTTAATTTTTTTTTTTTGATTTTAACAACAAACTACGTTGTTGTTTATACATTTACTTGATAATATTGAAGCAACCATGGCAACTACACAAAAAATTTATTTCCAAAGAGAGAAACCATATCGAGGTGAAGAGAGACAATTTTCTACTCTGCTCACCTTATATTTATTACTCCATGCGATTCGAATCGCATTGTTTGTAGCAATACTTCTAAAATACCCCACCCACAGCCAATATCGCCCTCACCATTCTCTTGGATACGCCGCCAATCTGTAAGACCACTGTTTGCTCAAAAATAATTAAATTCCCCTAAGGGAAATTTCAAAGATTTTACCAGATAATTCATTTGTGATAAATTTTAAAACATGTATAATTTTTATTGAATTTTTATTATTGTTTCACAATAAATATATACATATATATATATATTTATATAATTATATGTATATGTATGTATGTGGTTTAGTACGAGTCGTATATAATATAAATATAATAATTTCAAAATTTCAATTTCAAAAGTATAGAAATTCAACATTAGAATTAAATTTTTTTTTCTTTTTTTTTTTTATTATTATTTTTCTTATTTTGCATTTAAAATGTGTTACAAAAAGTTTAGGGCATTTTCTTTATACTGGGCGTGTGTGTGTATTTGTTATTTGTTAATGAGCGTGTTTTATTTAAGTAGAAAACATTTTATTATATTAGTTGCTATAATTGCAAAAAGACTGACCATGTTTATTTAATACTTTTAGTTGAAATTTTGTTGAGTTTTTAAAACTTTACTTTTTAATACGCTGGCGAAAAATACTTTTTTGGATTACATAAATTGGGTTACAAGTGGGACACTTTTCTTTTCGTTTTTTGCTATAAATGTATAAATAAAGAAAAGGGAAATTTATAATTTTTGGTTACAAAACGTTTGCGAAATTATTTTAAAACTAAACAAATAAACTTTTATAAACAAATAAAATAGTTTTACAAATATGCTTTCGTATTAGGCTGGTTTAAAAAAAAGCTCACTTGTGACTCGCTCGCTAGCTCACTTTAACCTTAACAAGCTAGCTCACTTCAACAAGTAGACTGAGCTGAGCAAAAGAGTCGTATGCGAGCTTTTTTCCAGTTTTTTTTTATAAACAAATTTAAAATATATGAATAAGAAAATTGGTTTTTAAGAAAAGTTGTTCTTCTCTTATAATAAGATACAAGTTTAAAGCTACAAGATAAGATACAAGCTTTTATAAAAAAATTAAGGTTTTCAATTTTAAAAATCAGTTTCATATTATTTCCATATTTCCCGTTTTTGGTTTTGCTCACAAAATAATTGAATCAACAACTAAAATACTTTTAAGTAAAAAAGGACGCAATTGTTAAAGTTTTAAGTTGGAATAAAAGCATTTAAAAAGTTTAAAAACTAAGTACAAAAACAGTAAAGTTTTAGTAAAGCCTTAATTAAAGCGGAATACAGTGGAAGGCTTAAAGTACGAACACTGGTTGATGTTTTTCTTTTCTTTTTGTGACAATTTAAGAGCGAGTAACATTTTTAATATTTAACAAGTTTAAAAACAACCAAATAAAACCTAACAAATTTTCGAAGTATACAAAAAATTTTCGAACAATTAACGAAGTTAAAACAATTTGCAATAAAATGCTAAGCGAAAATAGTTTTACAAAATTTCGATGTTTAAAGAACAATTAGAAACAATTTTAAGCATTTCTGAAAGCAAAAGCTTGCATATCGCTCACATTTGACTCGCTCGCTCTCAGCTCAGACTACTCAGTTGAGTTGAGCTGAGCGTGCGAGTCGTATGCGAGCAGTTTTGCAATTGAAAGAATATAATAAATACAAATTTAAACATTTTTCAAAACTAATTTAACAAAAATTTAAAAAAAATTAAATAATACTTTATGCACTTTAAAATTACTATGACAAAAAAACTAAACAATAATTTCAAAATGTAAAGCCAACAATAACAAAAATGTTGGCACTATTTAACAAATTTCACACATGAATTTGATGAAAATTTACAAAATTCTTTATATGCCTAATTTAATTAATGTAAAAGTTGAATAAAGAAAAAATTAATTATTTAATGATTAGGGGAACAATCGAAAAGTTTTTGGAAATTTCTTAAACATGCAAAACAAACAAAGTAACCGATTAGATTTTCGAAAAAGTAACACACATGCTTGGCACTAAGGACGACGTTATTGAACGATTGATTGAATGAATGAATAAATAAATAGAATTAAAAAAACAATTAGATTGCTGGAATATTCAAAATTGGAATTTAAAATTCACATTTTCACAAAAAGTTGATTTTCTCTTAAAGCCTAACATTTTCTTATTATCTCTCGTGATCATTGTTATCTCTTCTTTAATTTGTTATGTGGTGCTGCTATCTCAAAATGGAGTTACTGCTAAAAATGCATAAGCATAGATTTTGCTCGAGTATAAATTCCTTTGTTTTTGTTGTTTCTTTTTATATGTAATAATTTTTGCCATAATTACGCTTTGCTTTTTTATGGTTATTGACTTGTGTGGATTTCTTTTGTTTCTCTTGTTAAATTGCGTGTAAAACTGTGGAAATGTTTTTTTGTTTAATTTAATTTAAATGTTATATTGTTTTGCCTAGGTTGGTTTTTTTCTCTTTTGTTTAATTAATTCCCTTTTGTTTGTTTAGTTAATAATTTCGACATAATTTGCCGGAAACAGTCCATAAGTTCCATCGGGTCCGAGTCCCTGCCACCAGCCCTCGTCGATCTGATCAATATGCGTGATCACATCGCCCGGATCGAAAGTGATCTCCGATTCATCGGCTGCAAAAGCAGATCGAAATATAAATTATTTCAATAAAATTTTGTCATTGAACAACAACAAAAATACCTGCTTGATAATCGTACAAGGCGCGTGCACGCAAACCCAAATCGCCGAGCGTATCCTGACAGATGAAGTCGTCCTCGTTCACCAGATCCGTCACTAGAAAGTCAAGTTTTTCAGTTTATTAATTTTTTACAAACTTTCAATTTTTGATTAATTTAAAATTAAAATTCGTTTGCATTCAAGAATTAAAATGTAAAAAAAAAAATTTAGTCGCCCACTCACATTCCTTGCGCTCCAGCGAACTAAGCATGCTATTCTTCGACGACTGCGCCTGCTGCACCGTCACCGACACTTTTGTGCGCACCTCACCACCGTCATCGTAATCATCGTCGACCATGTCGTCGTCATCGCCGCCATCTTGATACAGTACCGTATCGGTGGCATTCGACGATGATGTCGTCTCGTCCGGCGATGGTAGTGAATTTGTTTTGCTATGCGGCGAACGTTTGATCGTCGAATATGCTTCGTTTTCATCGAGCGTATCCTGATCTTCAGACAGTTGCGTTTGCAAGTCGTCAGCAATGTTAGCGGTTATTTCGGGTGTGACGGGCGCTTCTAGTACTACCGCAGCGACGGCGGCAGTCACAGCAGCAACGGCGACAGGCGCGGCAACAGATGCTTCGTGCGCGACTGTCTGCTCCGGCGCTTGGACAGGCGATTTAGGTAGTGATTCTTCTGGTGCTGTTGGTTCGACTGGCTGGGCGTGTGCTGCTGCTGTGGTTACTTGTAGTTCTTTGGGGAGCGCCGCTGCTGCTGTAACAGACGCTACCGCTTTGGGCAGCTCAATTTTTGCTGACGGCGGTGATGATGCAGTCGCCGCTGTCGCTGTTTGCTCCTGCTGTTGCTGGGGCGGCTGATTAAAGGCGTTGATGCGTTGCGCTATGGAAGTGCGCGCCGGCTTGGCAGGCGGTGCGGTATTTAATCTACGAAAAGATAAATTAATTGTTTTTTTATAATTAAATTTTTAAATAATCAAATTATGAATGGAAATTTTTCGTTTAAACTAAAACTTACTTCGTCTGCAGCTGCCCCTCGCTGGTGTTCTTGGTAAAAATGGCTTTTGCAGCGCCAACTCGCGATCCAATCAATTCGCGCGCCTCCTGATTGCGCAGCTGACGCATGCGTTCGGCCTCAGTCTGACCAGCGCTAAAACTGGCGACAGTCTTTTCGGGACTCAAAGGCTGCGGGGAGCTAAAAACGCAAATATTTCATTTTTAATATGTAAAGATATACTTTTAAAATAAATATTCCGTACGTTTTGATAGGCACATGTGCCGGCTGCAGCTTTGACAAGCTTACGATTTGCTTTTCGCGAGCCTGATGTTCCTTCTCCTCTCGCTGACGTTGCTCCGTTTCGATGGCAGCCGATTGCGCCTGTTTCGCAGCCTTTTCCGCATCGATGCGACATCGCTCTTCGGCCTCTTCGCGTTTCCAAAAGTCTTGCATGACGCTCGCATTCAGCTCTTTGGTAGGAATGACGCGCGTATAATTAGTGCCGACCGGCGTCTTTTGTGCATCGTCCATGCCGGTGCGCGGCTCTTTGAAACTGTACGCAGACGAGACAGCGGAGAGTTTCTTGAGTAAACGCTCCAGATCGATATCGTCCTCGTTGCGTGCATTGATTGTAAGATGGGCGCCGTGCAGCAGTTTGGCAACATCATGTATGTGATTGGCACAGGTGCCTTTTCGCAGCACAGGAGCACCTTCACCCTATTTATTTTTTAATATTTTTTTTATTTATTCAAAAATGGAATAAGTTTTAATTATACATAATTTTAAATTTATAATATTAAAATTTGGTAAAATTTTGTTGTATTGAAAGGTAAATTACAAAATTGTTGTTGCGCAGATAATTTCCGACACAGCTAACAATTAAATCAAAAAAGAAGTAGTTTACTTAGAACGGAACGATAATAAATCCCAATTTGATATGCCGCACAGATAAGATTAAAAATTGCGTTCGAAATAGATGCCATTGAGTTTATAGATTACAGCAAAAACAACAGAGCAAACACTTTTTAATAAAGCCACAAGACAATTCGAGGCAAACAATTACAACTGTTTACAAAATGAGTCAACCGAAATTTAAGTCAGTTTGCTATTATTTTCGTTTTGGTGCGGAAAAAGGGTTTTAATCGTTTATTAAATAAAAAAAGGAATAGCAATATTCAATAAAATTAAAATTATTAAATTATTATAATAAAAATCACCAGTAACTGAACCAAACTTTTAAAGCTCTTTCGAAATTCAATATTTGTAATTTTAAAGGCAAAACATTTGTTTGTTAGTTTTCTTATTTTTTAAATCCAAAATAAAAAAATAAAACTTTTTCAAAATACCTGCCAGTTAATAAGCAAAAACTTCTTCAGTCCAGTCTTCGGATCGACGATGCGTACGAAAGCGTACATAATTTTGCCACTGTTCAAGTCTTCGCAAAGCTCCTCGGTGCCGCCCTCGCCGCTGCCTATGACCTTTAGCTCATTGGTTTGACCCTCATACGAATAAAGTGACCTATGGGTGACCGGGGTGTGGTATTGAGAAATTAAGGTATCAGCGGTAATGTTGCCAGTCAATAAATAAAATGAAAAAGTTTGTTTTTGTGCCTCACCAATTCGTGCTGCTCTTGTCGTCTAAGACATCCTTCCAAGCGGCAATGATCTGCGCGCGATGCTTCTCAAAGCTGATGGCCATTTTTGCCCACAAACACTTGCACTCGCTTCGCTCTTCTTCCCCTTCTTCACTTCGTTATCAGTACGATGGCTCACGGTTTTTCTTTTTGTTGGCTTTTTTCGCTTGCCGATCGTCGACCTTGGATGAGACTCTACTGGCGCGACGCTGCTTGCCACACCTGTCAAACTGGCTTTGTCGCTCGCTTGCTCCTCCGCTGCTGCTGCTGCGACACTTTGAACTTAATTTCGCATGAAATTTTAAATTCCACGCAAGACAAAAAAAGTTAGTGGCTGCTGTTTTTCTTGATGGCACGCTCGCTCCTCCCCTCTTACAACTTTTCACTTTTCTGTTTTCAAATTGGAATTGATTTATTTATTTATCTTGCGGCGTATTTTATGGAATTTCCTTTTCTTTGCTCAACAAAAAAAACCTAGAGGAAATTTAAACTTCCTTTTAAGGATATTAAAATTAATT
This sequence comes from Suillia variegata, assembly GCA_949127995.1. Taxonomy (NCBI): domain Eukaryota; kingdom Metazoa; phylum Arthropoda; class Insecta; order Diptera; family Heleomyzidae; genus Suillia; species Suillia variegata. The sequence goes on along the minus strand of OX421845.1, from coordinate 9,378,616 downwards.
ATTATTTCCCTGACTTTTTCAATTCGCACTTGTAAAAAAAAAACTTTACCGAAGTGCAAAAATTTTTGCAACTGTAAAAATATTTCACTTTGCTTTAACTTTCGACTTTCCGTGTTGCCACTCATGTATAAAATGAGGATAACAAAAATATCTCGAACAGGTCTTCATCGTCCTCATCGAAAGATCTCCCAAAAATCTGAATACAAAATTATAAAAAATTTAATTCGCTCTCCGGAAGAATAAAGACTCATATAACAAAAACTGGCTTAATATGGATTCCAAAAAAAAATTAACTCAAAATCCATTCTAGAAAATCCCGAAAAAATTATCCCAAAACATTCCAAACAAATATCATTTTAATTTTGAATCACCCTGCACACGATAACGTCAACGATTCGTCTTTGTTTGAACTTTCGGCCTGTCAATTAATTCTACTTTAAAATTTCATTCGTAACGACGAAAAAATGAAAAATATTTCGGAAGAAATTCTCATTTGATCAAGCAGTTTCGAGACCAGTGAATTTTGTGTTTTCTCTAAAGAAACTCTAAAAAAAATTGTGAAATTGCCGTCAACAAATAATTGGAAAAGCCAACGAACGCTGCGCTGCCCACTTTTGCAAAAACGAAACAAATTAAAACTGCTAAAATATTTTGAAATATTTTGCGTGTGCGAGACGAGACAAGCAAAGAAACACGAAGGAATTCCGCAAAAGCGTACAAGAAAAAAAAAAAACCTAAAACACTTTGTTGCTGGTCACTTTGCGCCTCCTCTGCCCGCCGCACGCTCTTAAGTCGTCTACGTTCGTCGTTTGCCGTTCGCTCGCCCACCCCTCGCAACATTTCTTTTGACAAGTTTTAGTGCTGCTGTTGTTGCTGCTCTGCGTTTGATGCTCTGCTGCTAAAAGAAAAAGTGTTGAGGTAATTTTTGTAAATTCGATTTTTTTAATTTAATTTGTTATTTTAAAATTCGACCAAGTTTTTAATTTTTTTTTGTTTGATTTGTAAAAACTTCGAAAAGAAAAGAATTTCTATTTCCTACCAATTGCTCTACCCGTCTGGGCTACTTCCCAAACCACATCGTGCTATTGCCTCCGCTCTTGCCGCTTGTTTGCTAGTACCACCCCCTCAGTCAAGCGCCTTCTGCTGCTGGCTGGCTAATGCCACAGCTTGCTGTTGGTCGTCTTCTTCTTTCTTTGTCGTTCGTTCGTCGCTGTGGCATGTTGCTTGTTGCTGCTTTTGTATTTTTTATTGCAGCGGCTTTTGTTCAATTTTTGCCGGTTTCTTTTAACTGAAAAGTAAAATTTGCAAATAAACCCTTTTCAAAAAGTTTAAAGTGGATTGAAATTTTGGAAGAGTTTCAGAGTGTCTGCTAAATATTCGATTCCAAATTTGTGTCTTGCTCCTCCCCTCCTATCGGGAGCAAGTCCCTTCCAAGTTGAATTTAGAATAGGTTAATAAGTGTTAACTCAGTAATGTATTTTAAGAAATGAGGTGTCAGATAAAAGCTATTTAAGAGGGATTGAGCCGCTCTTACAAATTCGATATCTACAAAACTTTTGGAGATATACTATGAATTTTCTTAAGAATTTTAACTTTCATGGTTAATTTCACGAATCTATTTATTATTATGATCCAATCTTAATAGTAAAGGATTAATTAAAATCAATTACCTTTCATTTGATACACCACATATCAAACCTATCTTCTATCTCCTACTGTTGTGGTCACAGAAAGCGCAAACCTTGCCACAGAATGTCGGATTTCGACAAATTAAATGTCATTCGAAAGGCATTCAAAAGTGTTTTAATGCCATTTTCTGCAGTATCTCAAAAACTTGTAAAGATATAAACATTTTTTATTATATATGTAGCTTGTTTTCTCTGAAATGAAATGCTTTATGGCCAAATTTTTATAAAGAAATAGTAACCAAAGTTTTTCTCTTTCTTTCTTTTACAGACTCTGTGCGCCTACTAACTCACGCCCGGTATTAACTCGCTCGCCTCTGGCCTCAATACCACCGAATCGTGCTTACATTACGTCGTCGTCGTCTTCGTCGTCCCGCACAAGTGCATTCATTATCGATTTCTATTTTTTTCTTTGCGCTCACATTTTTTAAAGCCTCGTTTTTTCTTTATAATTTTTATTTTTGATAATTTTCTTTTTCTGCTCGGCTAAACGCCGAACGAACGCTTGACGCGCGCAGACAAAACGTCGTCGTTGCTGTTGTTGCCGCCTGCAACCGTGCACCGCATTGCCAGCATTTAACACGCCCTACTTCCCACACCGCGCGCTCCTCGTCCGTTGTTCCTTACTCGTCGTCGTCGCTTGCGTTTCTCTTTGCGTTACGTTTCGCTGCAAATTCGCCTCGTTTCGGTTTTGTGCCTTTTTAAGTTTTTCTTTTGTTTGTTAAATTTTGTTTTTCTGTTATTTTTCTGTTCGATTCTTTTTTGTCGCTTTGTTTGAGAATTTGTTTTTTTTTTTTCGCCGGCAACGCGTGCGGCAAACACAAAACGCATTTCTCCTGCAAACGGCGCGTCGAACGCGTATTGCGAAAATATTAAACAAAAACGTAATCCGTGAAATTTTGTAGTGGAAAAAATTGTTAATTTAAAAATTGTTATAGTTTAAATTAAAGTGCTTCAGTGTCAGTCAGTCTGTGTTGAAAAGAAGATTCCGAACTGAAACATGGAAACAGCGCTGGACGTTCTGTCACGTGCGGCCACAATGGTCCAGGACAATGCCAATGGTAAGATTTGATTGATTTATTTTATTAACTTTATTATGCATTTATTTGGAAAGAATTCTCCCGTTTTGATGCCACGAACTCCTGAAATAAGTGGGTGAGATCGGAAGATATTCAAAGTAGAAAAAAGTTGTTTACTTTAAATTCGTTTATGAATGTCGGGAGGAGATTTGAAACAACTTGAATTGTTTTGAACTAAATTTGATTAAAAAACTTATTTTCTTTAACAAAAAGTAAATGGCTTTGTAAGAAGTTAAAATGCAATTTTGAGAACTAAAAAACATTGCATACTTTTAGGCTATTTTTCAAAAACTTCGTTGACTATTTTAAAGTTAAATCAAATTTGAAAATTACTTAATTTATACCATAATTTACTATAGTTAGGGCAACTAATGGGTTAAATATAAATTAATTATATTAAAGATTATAGTAAATACTTAAATGAAAACAAAGTGATACAGTATTCCCCGCTTAAGTGTCTACATAAAATGCACAGGTTTGCGGGTACTTAAGCGGGTTAGGTACTTATAAAAATCCCTCTGAATCAGCTCAAGACATTTATTTAAATCCGCTTTAAAAATTTAAATAAATTTAACGATTGCGATTGACGTTAGTGATGTCAATTATGCATGTCTTAGTTATGGCAAAGTATAGATTTTTGCGTTTTTACTTAAGTGGCCATATTAAAATTGCTTGATTTCAAATGTGCACTCAGAGGGGTAAAACTTATATAAATCTAATTCTTGAATTGATTTGAGTTTTGCTTATATGATAACTTTTCTTAGCTTGAGTTAATATTTCTTCTAATTCCGGTACTTTTTTATTAGCTCAATTTTAGTTTAAAATAATTTTAACTTTTATTAGACAAGAATTCAAAACTATTTAAAGCCCACTTAAGTTTACGGTTGGTATGACTTCCGTTACGCCGAAAATGTTTGCATACTTTTAGGCGACTTAATGCTTTATTTTGCATTAAATAATAATTTTCTCAAATTTAAAATTAGTGCATTATTTTCATTTTAAAAAATTGTGATATTGATTCGTACGCAATGCAACATTAAGGCGCCTGAAAGTATGCAACGTTTTATATATTTTAATTAATAGTCTAAATGAAGAAAAAGAAGGTTTACAAAGATCTTTTTTTTTATTAAAATAAAAGAAACTTCATTGGTTTCGATTTTGTTAATTTTTTAAATTTGTATTGCTTTGCATTTGTCAATCCCTTCGCTCTCGCCATGTTTTATAATATCTACGCTCCTGAAGCCCACACACACGCACACAACATTGTTGCATTTCTCGGAAAATTTTGTATTTTCTGTGCTTTTTATTTATTATTATAACAATTTTTTGTTGTTGTTGCTGTTTTACTTTTGAAAGCGATTCCAACAATTTCAAGCATGAGCGAGCGTTAAAAGCGTGATCTCTGGCAGACAGACATACAGACAAACGAACGAACAGACTACTAACAGATAGACCAAACAGACAGAATGCCACCCCGCCGTCGTATAGGTCAGACGGACAGACGACAGTGCCGCCCAGTTACACTGTTTCCACGTAATTGACCGGGACCGCAAATTAAAACATTTTAATGGGGCTTCTTTTTTGTGTGTGTGTGTGTGTGTCTGTGTGTGTCGCTTTTATTGTCGTTACCTCAAACATTTTTCTTCTTTTTTTTACTTAATTTTTTTTATTTTTCTTTTTAATGCGTACTTCACCTTAACGATGAGTCGTTAAGCGAATGACCGTGGTGCACACAAGCGGAGCGTTGAGGAGCACACATGACGCAATTGCAGCGCTAAAGAAAATATTTTCGTTCAGTTATTTCAAAAGAATTTTGTATAAAAAATATTAATAACTGAAAAAAAAACAAATTAAATGTTGTTGGCCAAATTCTAAGTAGCTCTCAAATTAGCACTACAGTAGGCGTTCGGTATTAGGACACTGTATCATAGGTACTCATGTAAGAATACTAGATATCTTCTCGAATGACTTCTGTAGAAGCTGTTGAGATGAGGAGGAGGAAGAAACTATAATACATCTTCTATGTACATGCCCCGCTTTGGCTAACAAACGATATACAGTCATGTCTGGATATAGGAAACTAAATATTGCAAGAACTGTTCACTTTATCCGGGTTGTCAACTCTTTCAAGGTGGACATTTGTTGTTCTTGCGTTCAGAAATTGTCTTTTGGTCCGCTTCTTCACGTAGACTTCCGAGTGTTTCCTAAAATGTTTTGGTATTTTTTTAATTTTGCATACATTTTTAATTTAATTTGAATGTATTTTTTATTTATTTATTTATTATTTTTTTTAATTTAAATTATGAAGTGTAAAAATGCGAAAATTTTAAATTTATACTTTTTTCAAATTTTTAATATATTTTTTCAAATATTTGCAAAAGTATTTGTTGTTATTTTTTCACACTTCGCATTCAAATATTTCGCAACAAAAAAATAAAAAACAAGAAAAACTTTTTTTAATTTATATTATTTGAAAAAAAAAGAATGTTCGAATTTCATGAATCTTAGCAATTCAAAAATTTGACAACTTAAATCGCGCAAAATAGAAATAAAATAAATAAACACACAAAATTCCAATGAAATTTAGTGCGTACGTGTCTGTGTCTGAGTGTGTGTCTGTGTGTGTATGTATGTGTGTGGGCGCTCGGGGCGTGCGTGGCATATTATTTCACAAAATCGACGCGGCGCTTAAATGTGACAAAAGTCTGTCTGTCGGACTGTCTATTCAAACTAATCGCGTGGGCGGACGCGTTGCTTTTAAAAGCGCCCAGAGTGTGTCCACACTGGAGAGTGCGGCAGTGCTGGAGGGAAAGAGAAAAGGGCTCAAGTGTAGCAACACAAGAAGACAAATAGTTTCATTATTTAATTTATTTACACTGGCAAATAATTATAAAAAGCGTGTGCATACTTTTAGGCGCTTGGAAAAAAAGAATTTTTCTTGAGTTGCGGTTTACGAAAACGAAAAATTTGAAAAATTAGAACTACAGCCAAAAAAAATGAAACCGTTTTTAGTTTTTAGAAAATTTGTTACTGTCAAAGAAAGATAAAAATTTTCTAATGACCATAAACAGCGCTCAAAGAACATCAGGAGATGTCTAGACAAGATCGGAAAATAATGACATCATCGAAACCCGATTTATCAGCAATAACATTTTCTGTTTGATATTTGTATATAATATTTTTAGGCATCCGAAAACTTTTAAAATTTTTCCAAAAAAAATAATCTTGTTTTTTAGTGTAAATTTAACATATTGCAGTGTCAATTTAAATTCATGCAATGTTAATTTAACATGAATAACGTTAAATTCATTCAATTTAACATGATATAGTGTAAAATTGAAACTTGTTAATGTAAGTTTTTGACAAAATCGACACGATAAAACATATTAAATTAACATTGTAGCCTATTGACTTAATACTTTTTGTTGTTAAATATTGACAGAGTATGTAAAAATGTTTATCTTACAAGTGAATAAAATTAATAACACTTAAAAGTTGTTCTTTAACATTAAAAAATGTTAACCTGAACAAATTTTTAATTCATGTTAATTTTACATGCTTTTGTTTCAATGTGCAGCATTTTCAGCAAATGTGCGTCTCCTTGGATTTAACTTCGTTACATTTATCGATTTTCTAATTCTAAACTTCAAAACTTCTCAATAAACAATTTTAATTTTTAATTTATAAAATTTTTTTTTAGCTTTTTGTTAATTTAAACCATCGGAAATCTTTCGTTTAATGCATTTAAAATGGCCGATTTCAAAACGCACGAAATCGAATCCACTCTAAATCAAAATTTCTAAAAAGTCGAAACTAAAAAGCGAAACGCGGAATTTCAAATTCGATTTTTTTTTTTGTTGTATTCACAAAACTTTGCGCGTTCTCTGATAAAAGATTTGTTGTGTGTGTGTGTGTGTTGTTGTTATTGTTGTTGTTGTTGTCAACCTCAAAGCGTGCACATTTGTGCAATTTGCTAAAAATGTTGTTGCGAACAAAAACATTTCAAAGATACGACGCCCCAAATAAACGTACTGCAAGATATTTTTACATACTTTTTGTTGTTGTTGCTGTTGTTGTTGTTTTTGTTTACAAAGTTTCGAGAAGCGCAAAAGTAAGCAAAAAGAAGCGAAAAAGCGAACCTCATTTGACATATTTCGAATGGAATGCGTTTATTTAAATTTTTGTTGTTGTTGCATTTTAAAATTAATTTGCATCCGTTAAATCGCATCGGAGATAGAGTTGCCGCCGCGCCGCAACCGCACCGCTTCGTCATAAATTCCGATCTGAATGCGTTGGCGGCGACCGCCGCGATGGCAGTCGGAAGCGAATGCAACAAAATGTCATTCGATTATTGCAGTAAATTGAAAATTGTTCGCATTCCAGTCGCGCTGCTCTCGCGCCGCACTCGAAAGCGATTTTATAAGCCGCAAAAACAAACAACAACAAAAATAAATAAATAAAAGTGCATAAATTAAAATCAGAAGATTTAAGCCACAAAAGGTCGGGGGGGCTTTAAACGGTTTTTGTTGCATTTCAACATCGGAATGCAGGCGTTCTCTCGTGCCTGAATCATGAATCATTACTCTTGCATTTAGTCTGTCCGCGTGAGGGCGCGTCAACGCTGGCCTTTGGTTTCTTAACATTTCCTTAAAGGTGGAGCAACTGCTTAAAAGTCGAATGTTTGAAACTTGTTTTCAAAATTAATTTGGAAAATCTGTTTTCATATAACAAAGCATTTGAGCTGATAATGAGCAAACGAAAAAAATACTTTTGCATACTTTTAGTCAATTTTATTTGCTTTTGCATCAAAAGTGTCTTAAGTTCAGTTTAAGTTGAAGCAATTTTTTCTTTTAATTATATTGAAAAGTACGCAAATTGAGTCTCCCTCAATGATTTCAATGTAAAATGAAAGTAGACCCTCAGAGGAACAAGCTCCGTAAAGAGTTTTGCAAAGTTTGCTCTTTATTTCTATGACCTCTTAAAGTTGTCAAACTTAACTCAAACTTGTTCTACTAATTTCTTCTACGTTCAATTTAAAACGTTTTCAAAAATCGTTTGACTCTGTAAAAAATTCAAAATCTTACGCTCAACTTTTATTAACAAATTATACAAAAATTCCGAAACACTTTGGCGGAAAACTATTCGGAAGTCGTGCAGCACTTTTATCTCGCTCAACGAAATTAAGCGAAAGCGTTGCTGCGACTATTTGTCACAAATATTTTTAAAGTTTGCGCTGTCAACAAAATACCAAAACGACAACGATCCAAACCAAAAACACCAAATGTGACCACAAGAGCAGATAAAATGGAAAACACGTCGAAACCTGACGATGACCGCTAAACAAAACTTTGAATTTTTGCACCGAAGCCGTAGTCCAAAATTCTACAAAACGTTCAACCGAATTGCGTTGCGTGCTTTTGTTGTTGTTGTTGTCTTGCGACATAATCGCTGCCGCATGCGTTTTCTAGTAAACCGCAAAAACCACAAAAGAGTTCCTTTGTTTTATTTTATCTGTAAACAGTTTTAAACAATTCGGATACGAAATATTTCTACAAATGCAATACAAAAGAAAATATTTTTGAGATTCTTGTTTTTAGTTCTTGTCAAAATTTGAAGGAGGATTTGGGGGATTGAAAATCTTCTAAGCTAATTTTGTCCGCCTAAGCACAAAACCCGAAAACAATTCCAAATCATAGAAAAATACTTAAACTTAAACTCCCTAAACAAATTTTAAATTAAAAAAATGTGAAAATCACAATTCTCATTATAGAACTACGAAAATCTGAGACGACAAAATCTCGAAATTGCATTTGAAATGACAAAATTCTAAAACTGCATCAAAAACTACATATTCCACAATCTAATGATGCTTCATATTAAATAAAAAATTTATAATACCAAAATATAAAAATATAAAAATCACGGCACTCAGTACAAGACCACAAAATTCCGAAACGACAAAATACCGAAATTACATTTAAGAGGCCAAAAATTCTTTAGAAACTTTAGAAATTACATAATACAAATATTAAATGTTAAAAATTAACAAATATCTGAAGTTCATTTCGTTAATCTCGTTGCAAAGTTAACGTCGTTAAAAAGTTAACGGATAAGTTAAAATTTCAATAGCAAAAGCAAAAAATATTCTCTCGGATTAATAAAGTTCAATTCTTAACTAACGATGCCCACCTAACAAGGGTGAACAGAAATTCGAAATGTCGTTAAATTTGTGATTCAGTTAGTTTTGATCTTTTTGTATTTTATTTATTTACATCCCAGAAGTAACTGTATCTGTCAGTAGATCATTCGATACGCCCTAATTGAAATCTCCATTTTTCCATTCTTGTTATTGATTTTACTTCGTAACTTTTTCGTTTTATATTTAACTAACTTGAATTAACGGAAGAAAGTTAACGCGAGTTAATTAACTTTTTAGTGATTTTCAAAATGAACGGGAAAGTTAAAAATTAGTAAAAAAAAATCAACTTCGTTAATTAACTTTTAACTTTTTAACTACTTTGTGTCCAGTCTTTGAAAAAAAAAAGATTTGAAATCTTAGAACAAAACTTAAAAAAAAAAATCTTACAAAAAATTTTGAGACAATTTAAATTATTTTTTTTTTATCTAAAATTTTATTATTTTTTTTTATTTATTTGCATTTCTCTTTTTTTTTCAAATTAAAAAAAATAATATTTCTTTCGTGCAATTTTTTTATTATTTTTTTTTTTTTAAATAAAAAATATAAAACCGCCGTTAAATGAATTTAATTTATTAATTGTTTATGGCGTCTCGTTATTTTTTTATTTTCGCCCAACGACCACAACAAACAACAAAACCAACAACACAATTAATCTAAATTATGAGCGAACGCCAATCGCCGCCGCTGCCGCTGCCGACGTCGCCGTCGCTGAGGAATTTCAAAAATTTCTTAAATGAAATAATTTTTAAAAAATTTTCATTTTTTTTGTTGGTTTTTTTTTGCGCGCGCGTCTCAAAGTGGTGAAAACTTGTTTTGTTGTTGTTGTTGTGCGCACAAAACAAAAACAATTATTTTATAAAAATAATATATTTTTGCAGTATATTTGTTGTTGTTGTTGTTGAATATGCGCACAAATGTGAAAATAAATTAAAGCAACATTTTTTTTTTTTTTCATTTTCTTTCTTTGCTAAAATTCAAAAGAATGTTTAAAATTTAGTAAAAGAAAAAACAAACAAAAATTGTTGTTGTTGTTGTTGTTGTTGGTTTGTTGATTTTGTTGCTGTGACAAATTTGCGTTTAATTTGCGCAAAAGTATTTATTTTGTTTTATTTTCTTTAATTTTATTTTTTTGTTTGTGAATTTTTTTAATTGTTCAGCTTTTAAAATTGTCTTTTAAATAGATTTCGTTAATTTATTCTAACGTCAAAATTTGACAAGAATTTCAATTTGACATCGAAACTTTTTTTAATTCATAATTCATTTAAATTAAACAACAACAAAATATTTTGTTTGTCGTTTTTACTATTTAATATAAATTATATGGAATTTAATGAATTTGAATTAAAAACAATTTTAAAATACATACATACATACATACATACATACATACATACATACATACATACATACATACATACATACATAAATACAAACATACATACATACATACATATGTACATACCTATATTAAATAACTAGCAAATTTATTTATTCAAGAAAATTAATTTCAATATATACAAATTATTATAAAGCGAAACTGCCCGGAACTCCCCATTGTAGCGATTCTGAGTTACGGCGGTGGGCGTTAAATTGTTCCAACTACGCCCACTTTTGGTGAAAGTGATCATACGAACTCAGAAACAAAATTTCAAATTTTTAGGAGCAATATTAGCAATGGAATCGAAAATTTTAATGTAATTAAATAAATTGAGGGCGTAATAAGTGGGCGTGGCAGATTTTGTAAACCCTCTTATACTTCCCGGTGCAAACCTTATATTTACATATTTTTAAAAAGCGCATCAAGTTCCTGAGCAATAGTTTTAGGCGGCGTAAAATTGATCCACCCTTTTTTTTTAAGTGGGCGTTAAATTGATCCAACCACGCCCATTTTTGGAGAAGTTGTCGACAGTGCCTATACAAACTTAGATACCAAATTTTTAGCTGCAATATTAGCGAAATAATCAAATATTTTTACTTGGTTTGTGGGCGTAATAGGTGGGCGTGGCAAAAGAAAGAAAGAAAGGTCGATAGAAATTAAGAAATAAAGATACATATATAGATATATATAGATAGATAATATTTGTTTTAAAGCTTTTCTAGAGATAGGATAGCTTGTAGTGGCTGTCTCCGGTAGAGAGATCCACTTGGGCCAGGAGCACTTTGTGATGACATGCGGTATATGAGTTATACCGCTAACTGAACCATCCTGTACTGCTTATAAAATGAAGTAATTGTGAAATGAGCTAAACTGTCAAATAATATTTGAAGAACAAAAAACTTTAAAAATTTTTTTTGTTTTGCATTGGTTCATTCATGATTTTTCCAGAGGCGCGCCCATTTTTCCCAACAAGAACAGAATACATTTTTTTCCATAATAAAATTATAAACTTTTTTATTTTATTAAAATACGTAAATTTGTTGTTTCTTTTAGCGTTTTAATATTTGAGCCACTTTTCCTGTTGGCCATTTCGCGTCTATTTGCTTAATTTTGGTACATTTTTAATTATTGCCGAGGGGGGCACAAAAAAAAAGACCAGACTCCCCCCTGTAGAGGAGAGCGGGGGGCCCTAATTAACAAAACGAAAATAAAGATTAGCGCTGTCCGATTTTTTTTTTCCTTTTTTCGTCGTACAAAAACAAAAACAAACAAACGCTTTTCACAATTTTCGATCGACCGAATTTTTATTTTTTTTCAACTAAATATTAAATTTTGTTGTTTTTATCGAGCTTTTTTTTTGTTGTTGTTCGTTTGATGGGTTCATTAATCATTCGTTACGTTTATTCGGATTTGTTGTTGTCGTTGTTGTTGCTGCGACGACGACGACGATGATGATGATCAATTAAATCACAGCAACAGCAAATCAACAACAACAACATTCATCGGTCGTTCAAAACCTAAAAAAGACGTTAATTTTCAAAATGAAAATCATTTCAGCTTCCGGTCAATGGCCGCGTTTGTCTGTCTGTCTGTCTGTCTGTCGGGGCACGGGAGTCCCATAGTAAAAATCTTCGTAGTCAAATGAATTTTTAGCAGACTGTCTCTCTGTTTGTCTGTCTGTCAGTATACCTATCGTTGAAGTACCACCATCTCATCTCTTTTGGCCATTGCAATTAACTATAAACTGTTATTTTTTTATTAGTAAAAAAAAAACAATCGCATTTTATTAGCCTTTCACCATAAGTTTTCGTTGTATTTGTTGTTCATATTTTTGCACTCTTAATGGAGTAAACATTTTTTACTTGGGAGCAGTCGATCCTATACTGAAAAATCGCATATTAACGTGTGGTGAATATGTGGAGAATGCTTAAGTGTTTATGTTGAATATGCTGAGGTGAGTATCGAACATACAAAGAAGTTATCACCTTCTTCTTTTGATGTGTATTTAATCGGAGCCGGGCACGAGCTAGTTTAAAAGTTAAAAGTTAATTAACGAAGTTACATTTTTTTTGCTAATTTTTAATTTTCCCGTTCATTCCGAAAACGACTAAATAGTTAATTAACTCGCGTTAAATTTCTTCCGTTAAATCAAATTAGTTAAATCGAAAAATTTAAAAATAAAATCAATAACAAAAAAGGAAAAATTAAGAATTCAATTAGGGTAAATTGAAAGAATTACTGACAGATACAGTTACTTCTGGGATGTAAATATATAAAATAAAAAAAGATCAAAACTAACTGAATCACAAATTTAACGACATTTCGAATTTCTATTCACCTTTTCTAGGTGGGCATCGTTAATTCAGAATTTAACTTTGTTAATCCGAGAAGATTTTTTTGTTTTTGCTATAGAAATTTTAACTTGTTTATAAAAATTTTAACTATAATTCGTTAACTTTTTAACGAAATTAACTTACCAAAGTTAAGTTTTTGGTTAACTTTAAACGGATTAACGAAATTAAATTCTTTTTTTGCATACAGACAATACTGAAACTCGAAAAGCAACTTTTCGAGGCTTCTTTTCGCATTTATTTTTGTCTCGAATATTTGCAAGGCACGCGAAAACTAAGTTTCGTATAATTTTTGACAGTTCTTTTTTCAGGCTCTCAAACTTTCGAGGTTTTCTAGGCATTTTCGAGTTCAAAGCAATAACCCTATTATTATTATTATTATTATTATTATTATTATTATTATTATTATTATTATTATTATTGTGTTTGGGGATATGCACCGCGTCCTAAAAGAACTATTGTGCCCCTTCGAGGATTATAGCAATAACCCTAATGTAAACAGAATTTTGAGCTATAGCATATTAAAATACACAAATTCAAAATATAGAATTTTGATTTTGAAATTTTGACCCAGCGAATTATCGACATAAAGTAACAAAATTTACTTTTTTTACATACAGGCAACACTGAGTTATACGAGCAACATTTCGGGGCTACTTTCGCGATTAATTTTCCTCGAATATTTTCGAAATGCGAACATTTTGTTTCATAAAATTTTTGACAGTTCTTTTTCCAGGCTCTCAAACTTGCGAAGTTTTGAGGTTTACAAGGCAATATCACGTTTAAGGGAATACCCCTAATATAAACAGAATTTTGAAATACAAAATTTCGAAATTAAGAATTTCGAAATAATAATTTTGAATTTTGACCCTGGGGATAATCGACCCAACCCTTATAAATATTTTATTTATGTACGTTAAAAAGTATCTAATATATATATGTATATATATATACAATTTTTAAAAGACATGTTCCCAGTCCGAGCTTCTCAACTGCCTCCTCTTCTCTTCAAATCTAATTTCCGACGAATGTTGTAAAACTATTTTTCAAAATTTACGCCTTTTTTTTTGCCTAACGGAGACTTGTAAATCATTCGGAATTAAATTGTAGAGAAAACGACAAAAATTTCGTCCAAAATCCCATAATTAAGAACACTTAACGGCTTAGCGCACAACAACAACAACAACAAAATACCAATTCAACTTAACAACAACAAAAAACTAAAGAAAAGAAAACAATAAAATTATGTGTCAAAAATAAAAGCATAAAAAAAAACTCCAAAATATGCATTTACCTTTTTTTTTTCGTATAGCTCCAATTGCCACTTGAATGCGTTTCGGAAAAGGCGTTCCAAAGATTGTCCAAAAAAAAAAAAAAAACAACAAAGAAAAGAAAAGAAAGATATAATAATAAGAAAAACAAAAGTGAAACACTGGCGACTCATAAACATTACTAACAATAACAACAACACCAACAACATCAACAACACCAACATCAACAACAAACAAACAAACGGAGATGTTAACAGTGATGCCGCCGCCGCCCGAAAGATGATTTTTTCCGGCTACTGGTTTTGAGCGTAAGCAAACCAAAGCAAGAAAGACAGAAAGAAAGCCTCAAAACGAGCGAACAGGCCAGGCGAACTCTTGAACCAAACCGCACCGCACCGAACTGAACTGAACTGATTGTGCGCGCGCGCGATTTTTTCAGCTCATAATTATGGCTATTTTGTTGTTGTTTTTTTCTTCTTCATTTTTATTTATCAATCTTTATGCCAGAAATAACCCAGCAAACGAAAGAAAAACCAGTTTTGTATCTTTATATTTGTCTGTCCGTCCGTCTGTCTGCCTGTCTTCTCGTTCAAATTATCATTTTACCATTTGTGGTTAGTAATTTCTGTTACAGAATTATTAGCCTTCTATTACAACAATAAAAAAACATAAAAAATAGTCGTTGTTGTTGTTGTAGAAAAGGCGTCTTTCGCCCGTTGTTCGAGTCGCTCTGAAGTGAGCGTTCTTTCACATTTCTTTAAGCATTTAATATCTAAAAGAAAAGCAAAGTCGAAAAATAAACCGAATATTTGAATAATTTAATAACCCGTCAAATGGTATTTGGGGTTTTTTTTAACTTGACTACTCCGCCCCCTTTTGTAAGGGGGCGTTATTAAAATTTTTGAAATTTTAAATTGGATTTCGAAAAATGTCTTTCAGCTTTTTTATTTTTGAAGGAGTTGTTTTTTGAATAACTTTTGGGATTTTCGATAAGTTGGCATCGATTTGATAATCTAAATTTTGTTTTGTTTGTCCAAAATTCTCTTTTTACCAAATTCTGTTAATTCGATATTCTGTAAAAAAAAAAGTTGTCCGAAATTCGGTATATATGAAATTCTAAAAATGTAAAATTCTCGAAATACCAACAAAATTATGCAAATCCAATATTTTCTAAATACCAAAATCTGTTGATATTCTGTAAAGATTCGCAAATGCAAATCCTGAAAATGGGAAATTCTGGAGGTACAAAATTCTGCACATAAAAAATTATGTTAATACAAAAATCTGTTAATACGAAATTCTGAAAATTCTCTAAATACTGTACAAAATTCCATTAATTCGATATTCTGCAAATTCAAAATTCTGTAAATACAAAAATATGTTAAAAAAAAATTTTTTAAATTCTTTCAATATAAAAATTTTTTTTATTCGTATTATGTAAATTCAAAATTCTGTGAATTCGATATTCTGTAAATGGAGAAATTCTGTAAATCAAATATTTTGTATATATAGAATTATATAAATGCAAAATTCCCTAGATACCAACAAAATTTTCAATACAAATCCAATATTTTCGAAATATTCAATTCCGCTAATGCAAATACCGAAAATGTTAAATTCTACAAATCCAAAATTCTGCAGATCCAAAATTCTGTTAAAAAAGTTTTACAGATTTTTGGATTATAAAATTCTCCAAATACATTTCAACTTTCAATTAGAAATGTCTTCTCATGATTCCATTGGTAATGCATTGCAATGAACATTCATACGACAGGTTATGAATTTTTTTTCATTTCATTTTCACTACAATTACTGCAATGGTAATTGTAATTGATTTCCACGTTCCTTTTGGCCATTGTAATGCATTGCAATAATAATGTCATTACAATTATCAAATGCAATGCCAATGCCAATGGTAATGAAGTAATGAAATTTGCAATATTCAATTACCTTTATTTTAATTCAAATCTTTAGAGGTGATAGACCTCTTGCAATATTGAACGAAATTGCGCTTTACAAATTTCATTACCATTACTTCATTACCATTGAAATTGTTAATTGTTATGAAGTTGTCATTAAAATTTCCTTTACAAAATAAATAATTGTAATGAAATTTGCATTGCAATAGGTAATGGAACCGTGCTTTTCAATAACGATTACCATTGCAGTAATTGTAATGGTTATTTAAAAAATACAAATTCCTTACATGTAATGGCAATGGTAATTGAGCGGTTAATTTCCCATTCCGTCCCAGACTACTTTAAACAAATTAATTGACACATTTGAACATCATCGTAATTATGGAGAAATCTTCTACGTCCCGTTACATCAATCACTGAGTTAACCCCATTAATTTAGAAGATAAACTTTTTTAATATTGCTTCAATTTCTCAAAACTTTCGTTTGTGAAAAACGAAAAAAAAAATGTTTCAAGCCCTTTCAAAATGTCGACCTTTGAGAAATAAGTTTATGCATTGGGAACGGAAGTAAGTGCCAGCCAGCCAGCCAGTCCACAAAATTTTCGAATTAGTTAATCGTGCGGAATTATTGAAATCGTATTTTCGTTTTTGTGTCAAGTCTTTTGTCGTGTTTTTGTTGTTGTTGTTGTTGTTGTTGTTGTTGTTGTTGTTGTTTCTCTTTTAATAAACAAATAACAACAATTTTCGTTGAACTATTTATGAAATTTTGATACTGAAAAATATGACACCCGCGTGTTTGTTTTTGTTGTTGTTGTTGTTGTTGTCGTTGTCTGTTACACAATTATGACAGCAATAAATCGTGTGACATTGCGTCAAAAGCGTGAAACGTGACAAAAATCACTTTGAAACACGAACACAACATTTTGAGTTTTTTTTTTTATGCACGCAGTCGCAGTCAAATAAGTTCGCAGTCGAATTGAGTGCGGAGCGAAATTTTTCGGTTTTTGTACGATTAAACTAAAAATTTCTTTAGTTTTTGTTTAATAATATTTATCAAAAAACATTTTGAAACTGTTCTCAGAATATATTTTCAGTTCAATTTAACTAATTTTTTAGTAACTGTATTCAAAATTCAAATTTTAAATTGAAATTGTGAGTCAATCCTTTTTTATGTAGTTTAAAATTGTACTTAGCTGCATTTGTAGCAATATCAAAATCAGTAACTTCTGCAGTAACTTTGAATTATTTAACTACCTTTTACAGTCATCTTCTAAACTGAAATTTTTAGTTGTTTACATGCTTTAAAATTGTCCTTAACTAGTTTTGTAGCAAAATTTGAATTTAAACTTTTTAGTAGTAACTTTAAATTGTTTTAACTAACTTTTGTAGTTAAATTTAACTAAATTATTTATGATATTTAACTACTTTAAAATAGCTAATGCATTAGTAGAAGTTTTGCATTACTTTTCGACTGCGTTTTAATAAATTTAAAATTAGTACTCTTATAACAACTTTGAATTTTTTAACTACATTTTGTGGTCACATTAAACTTATTTATTCGTGGTACTTATTTAACTACTTTACCGATTTAACTACTTTTTAGTTAAATTATAATGACTAATTTGGTAGTACTAGTAGTATAGCATTACTTTGCAAGTGTAGTTCAAGCGACTAATTTTGTAGTAGTTAAAAAATTGTTCAGTTAAATAAAATTGTCATCGTTTTAAACAAAATTTGTATATAAACTAAACTTTATATAAACTGTAGTCGAATTTAACTACAATAGAGTAAAATTCTCTAAACTTAGTCTTTAATAACAATAATTCTCTGTTTAGAAAAAATTTGTTGATATCTTCGAATTTGTATTTGATTATTTATAGTTAAATTTAACTAATTTGCTTTTGGTTTAAACCAAGTTTTGCTGATTTTTTTAAATTATAAGGTGAGAAAAATTGAATGAATAACACGTTTTAATTAAATATGTATGTATGTATGTATGTATGTATGTATGTATGTATGTATGTATGTATGTATGTATGTATGTATGTATGTATGTATATATATAAATTTGTATTATTTTTTGCATTCATAAAAAGTTTATATAAGTTTAATTGCTTATTGTAATTTAAGTTTTCTGAAAACTATTCAAACATTTTGAACGTTCGATTTCGATGTCGTTCGAGGGAACGTGTTGAATTTTTAATTATTTTCGGAATTTCGTTAGTTATGTACACAATTATTTATTTAATTATTTATTTACGAGCGTGGGATTGCCTTTTAGCATTTTAGCATATTTTCATGATTTTCGCTTCGAAATGCAGATTTCGACTTTGGTTTTGAATTTTCGTATTCAAAAATTGTAAATTTTTTCTCCAAATAAGGCGATATTCTTCTTCTTTATTTGCGTTAATCTTTAAATTTATGCTGATTTATTTATTTATTTATTTGTTTGTTTGTTGTATTTTTTTTGTACAAAATATTCTTAATTTTCGTTCGAGTTATGTTAATTTTGAATGTCAAAACAGAAATCACCGTTTTTGTCGTTAGCGTTTTAGTGTTTTCCCACGCCGGCATTTTTATTTGTTGTCGTTAGCAACGCTTACGCGCCAAATAACTGGAAACCAGCATTCTTAGCTTCCGCTCAAACGTACTAAATACTCTTATGTACATTTGTAGTTATTTATATAGTCTAACAATTTGAGTTATAATACTTTGAACTAAATGCATAATTTGATCACAATGAAGGGTTCTCTTTAACTAACTTTGTAGTTAAAAATTAGTTAATTTGTCCTTGTTATATTTTACTAACTAACTTTTAAGATGAAAAGCGATGTTTAATATTTTTGTAGTTAAACTTGTTCAGTTGAATGTAGTTGAATGGAAACATATAATTGATTTAATAGACGAAATAACTTAAGTTCGATTATATTTAACAGATTTTGTAGTTAATATTTTGTGATTTTGTAGTTAGTATTTCAAAAATCATTTTGAATGAATTATACTTTTTTTTTGTAAACATACGAGGGTGTTCCGATAAGTACTTAACCTCATCGCCCGATGGAGGCTTACTTTGTAGACCTCGAGAAAATGGACTTTACAGACGGGTTTAAGAAGTTGGAGCATCGCATCTTCAAGTGTATCGAGCTAAAGCGAGACTATGTTGAGAAATAAACACTTTTCCAAAATTTTCATTTTTCTTTTGTAGGCTGAGTACTTATCAGACCATCTTACTTAACAATTGTTTATACCAAGTTTTCATATGCCTTGCTCTTTCACACAATTATTAAATTTCACACAATTGGTAAAATTACGGTCTAATGACAAGTAATATCACTAGTATATAACTTGTATGTATAACTTGTGTAAACGAGAATATACATTCAAAAAATGTTTAGTAAAGAATCCAAAAGTTTGTTACGTCACACGAATATAGAAAGTACGTTATATTTATTTTTCCGTATCCTTTAATAATTTAATAGGAAATTTAACTGATTGTTCAGTTGCGCTACTGGTTAAGTTACAGGTAATAAAACCGGCACAAATCTTGCAGAGACAATCATAAAAAATTTACATAATAAAAAGTTTCTTATTATAAATTCCTAATAAAAAAAAATCTGTTATATATAAATTAACTAATTTGTTGTACTCTTAACAAATTGTTGAAGTTGAATCTAACAAAGTTGTAATAAATTTTAACTAAGGAGCAGAAAACGGCTAAACATGTTCTTTTGCACTTGTCCAGCGGTGGCAAGACGCAGACTTAACTGCCTATGCAATGGGATTCTAGTTCAAAATGACATTAGTTAGTTAGAGCAAGAGTTGATGTGGGCTGGTATGGGATCATAGCTCTCAGTCCTCATGGACCATTGTGCTGTACCCAGAGGATAGTGTCGGAATAGAAATAGAAAGTAGGAATGAAGTATTTAGATGGAATGACAGGCAAAATTAAGCCAACAACGCGATTACAAGATTCATAAATAGTCTAGAATTGTGTTTGAAAGGCAACGAGACTCCACGAGAGATCTTGGGTTGGGTCTATAACCTCTTATAAATAATAATAAAATACTAACTTTAATTTTTTATATCTATGCGTTTTTTGTTCCTTAATAATTAAAACTTTTTTCTTCCTCTTTTCAGGTATGTACCCAAAATTCTTTCGTCTCTTGGTAAGCTCACAAGAATCTTTTCAGAATTAGTCACAGTCGTTTTTTTTTTTACTATAATTTAATTATAGTACTATCGAAATCGGCAAACACAACAACAACACCAAAACATTAAATTTCCCATAAAACAACAACAAAAAAATACAACAACACAAATACCAATTTGGTCATAAACTTATAAACCTAATGGAAGTAAAAAGAAAAGAAACTCAATATGGTCAGCGCGTGTTTTTATAATTAGCGACAAAATTTACAAAAACAAAACGTCTCAAAACAAAAAAAAACTTTAATTTATCTGTCTTTTTTTTCTCTTTTTTCTCTTTTTTTCTATTTGAATTTTTTTGCCCCGGAGAAGAACAAAAACATTCCATAAATTAGCAAACTTCATTTAAATGAGATGCGACTATAAATTAAAAAATTAGCTTAACTTTATGAAAAATCTTAAACATTTTTAAAAAAATCTTCTATTTTTTTCTTCTTTTTCTATGTTGTTGTTGTTGTGTTTTTTTTTTTGTTGCTTACTTTTATGTAAAATTAATTTATTTCTAAATCTTTATTAATTATTCGTCGTCAGCTGGAAACGTTCGAATGTTCGTTCGTTGTCTTGTGGCCTGTTGCCCTTTTAACTGCTCTGTTGTTGTTGTTATTGTTGTTGTTTTTTTAATATGCTGCCAACAACTTTTTGTAAATTGATATTATTCATTAGCGACAGTTGCCGGTAAATTATTAATTTTATTACTATTATTTTGTTGTTGTTGTTGTTGTTGTTGTTGTTGTTGTATCGTTAGTTTCCATTTTTAAAATCCGAATTTGCAAATTGAAGTTTTGGATTCTCGTGTCATTTTTGACTTCTCGTCATAAATAACAAATTTTTTCTTTTGGCGCAATAAAAAAAAACGATTTTTTGTAGTTGTATATAAGTGGAAAGCTGATGAAACTCCACCAGCACAATTAGCACAATTAATGCCGTTTTGAAACCACAATTACCTGGTGGGGGAATGATCAATACTGGCGCTATTCTGAATTATTAGGAAATTTTAATAGGTCCATTAGTGGAAAGTCAGAGAGATGCTCCAAAGGGAATGGAGAGGCGGAGTGAAGAGTTCAAAACCTAACTCTAGCTAAAGCCGGACATTTGCAGAATAAGTGAAACAGTGACTCTGGCTCTATGGTATTGTTGCAGTTTCGATAGTGGACATTACAAGAGATTCCCAACCTGCGAGCATGCTCGTCAAGTGGCCAGTGTCCAGTGCAGATTTTTGTATTGTTAATCAAGTGAAAATGTTAAAAATCGACTTATTCTAAATCATGCTAAAACCGTTTAAACAAAAAAACATATAGAACATGTCTCTTAACCGATCACGCCCATTTTTTTTGTGAGTGGCTTCGTTTTACTACTTAACTGTGAAATATCGAATTTGAAATGATTATCTACACTTTACCTATTTTTATTCATTTGATTTCCTTATAAAGCGAGGAAGTTTGTATGGGAGGGGCAATAGTATTGGTGCGATCTTGCTCATCTTAAAACTAAGCTCCTCCGCTTGGAGAATAGGATCTTAAATAACAAATTTCAGTTCGATATCTCTTAAACTATTGTCGTTAAATCAACTCAGAGTTCAATGCTGATCATTTCTATATACGAGGGCGGTCCGATAAGTACTTAGAAAAGTTGTTGGTTATTTATTTCTCAACGTAGTCCCTTCCTTTTAGCTTGAGATACACTTGACCCAGTGATGCTCCAACTTCTTTAATCCTTCTGAAAAATACGTTTTCCTGAGGTCTGCAAAGTAGGCCCCCATCGACCGATGAGGCTTAGTACTTATCGGACCACGCATCCTTATGGGCATTACAAATGGAAGAACAAACTCAATATACACTTCAGTACGTGCGCTTGCACTTGGCGTAGGGTATAAAAATGCCCAAATCGTCATTTCGAAATCGTCAGGATTCAAAAACAAAAAAAAATTGTTTCCTATAATCAAGAAAAAACGAAGAAAAAAATTCTTCTGGTATGCTATAATTTGAGTATTAACGCTAATGGATTAATTTGTAGCTGAGCTATAATTTTTATAGCCTGGTAGCGCTTTGGCTACCACTTTTTGTATGTTGTTGTAGATGTCGATGTTGTTGTTGTTGTTTCGGGGTTCCACCTTAACTGCCAAAGTTATTTATTAATTTTAATTAGTTACTCTTTGTACGCATTAAAAACGTGCGTAAACGACAGGCTGACAGACAGACAGGCGGACAGACCGACCGACAGACAGGCGGACAGACAGCCAGTGAAATAGTACGCGTATTTCGCTGAGTGATGATTTGCGGTTCTGCCATAATTATAGCATGCGCATATATAATTTTTTTTTTCGTCGTTTTTGTTTTTGCTTCAAGTGATTTTTTACGATTTGATTTTTTCGAATTTTTTTGATTTTTTTTTGCATATGCTATAATTAACAAATCGTGCGTCCTATTTTCGCATAAGTCTGCCATTTTGAATATTATGGCGAATTTTTATGGCACTTTGTGTTTTTTTTTCTTTGCGTTTTAATTATGCGGAAATTTTTTTTACAAGATTAAACAATACAACAACAATAAAAACTTTATTGATTTTTTTTTTTCGTAAGCTTTTTGAGTCATTTCAAATTAGTTGCCATAATTTCGCTATAATTACAAATTAGCAGTTTATTTTTTGTTTCATACATTTTTGTTTGATGTCGGCATCTTTTAGAACTCATTTGTTTGTGTGCAATTACGTTTATGGCACATTTTACTAAAGTTCCTATAAAGTCGCCATAATTATAGTAGTGTGCATATGTAATGTATTTATAAAATATTTCCTTAATTTGGAGATTGTATGGCGGCATTTTGGACGGACACATTAGAATCTAAACGTTGACTTATAACAAAACTGCCATAATTTGCTATAATTTTATTGAAAAAATCGATTTTATAATTTTTTAGTTTCTAAACTTAGCAAGAATTTGAATTGTACTTAATTATGCCAACCTTATCATTGCTATAATTTGACTATTTATAGGAAATGCCATTCTTTAAAAACGTTTTTTTGAGTTATAATAAAACTTTCTTCATATAAAACTGCTCCTCCGCCACTTCAGTGACATCAACAAATTTGCTTCTTTTAGCACTTAAGTGCTACATGTCACTATTATAAGTAGGCGTTGTTCTTATAGGCTCACGCCCATTTTTTGGGAGCAGTTTTGCGGTACTACTGAAGTGCTTAATATTTAATTTGAACTGAACATCTGCTCTAGATCTATTTAAATTACTTTATATACCCATGGAAAGGGGTTGTTTGTATTGGTGATGGGCGTGGTTCTTATCCGATCACGCCCTTTTTTTGGGAGCAGTTTAATGTGACTATTTAAGTGCCATGTGACATTTGCATTGTTACTATTTTTATTCATTTTTTTCTTCTTATAAAAAGATGGAGTTTGTATGGTAGAGGGAAAAAGTTTTGGTCCGATCTTGCCCATCTTAGAGCTTAGCCTCCGCTTGGAAAATAGGAGCCCACATACCAAATTTCAGCTCGATAGCAAGTGTACTTGCACCTGCCGAAGGGTATACAAATTTTTTTTATTGCAGTATTTCCTGCTATTGTTGGTGATTTTTTTCTTTTACATATACATATAAATTTCCCTTCTTAAGAGCATTCCAGCTTAAGTGCCTCAACCGATTACTAACTCTCTATTCTTAAACTTTAGTAACAAATTAACCTTTAGTTTCTCTCTTTTAAGTGCATAATCAAACAATTTTAATATGTCAAGTTAAGTAAAAACGTAAAAATCGATAATTTTCCATACCTAAGACTTGCATAATTGACATCACTAACGACAATCGCTAATTTTACTCAATTGATTATTTCAGTTTAAGAGAATCGTTTTCTTATGCACCTTAAGCGGGTTGGTACAACATCATATAGAGGTACTTAAGCGGGTTGATAGAATTGTATTGTGGTACTTAAGCGGGACTTTTATGAGTGCTTTAACCCGCTTAAGTACCCACAAACCCGTGCATTTAAGGTAGAGGCACTTAAGCGGGCAATACTGTAGACAAACAAAAACATTTTTTTTTAATACAATTTGTTAAATTTTACGCTGATTTTTTTTATATTTTTGTTAATAAGTTATTAGCAGTAATATGCCGTTATTTCGTTATAATTTATTTTGCCATTCTAATTTTAACTTTATTTTTACTTATTTATTTTTTATTATAAATGTTAAAATCGAATTTCCTATAAAATTTCACAAAAACAAATTCGAAATCAATTTGGCGCTGATTATTTCCACATCATGGAGAATTACAAAAGGCAGACTGGCAGACAGACGGGACAGACGGAATTGCTTAAAAACAACAGTCGACAGCCAACAACAACCAACAACAACAACTTTAGCAATTGTTGCCCCAACAATGTTTCAATAATTGTTTCGCACTTTTTTTCTCTCGTTTGTTCATTTTCTTATTCTTCTTCTTCCTCTCTGTTTTTTGTTGTTGTTGTTGTTGTTGTTGTTGTTGTTGTTGTTGTTGTTGTTGTTGTTGTTGTTGTTATTGTTGCTGTTGTTGCTGCTGCATCCACGCAATTTTCAATCATTTCGGATGATTTCGTTCCGAAAGTGTAAAAAATTGCCAACGTTCGAATTGGCAACACTGAAACGGACAGACGGGCAGACGGACGGACGGACGGATGAACAGCATCGACACGGTTTGTGCGTGGCGCATGTTTGTTGCTGACGCACGCACAGTACTTAGAAATTTCATATTTGGAAAAAATAAGGAAATCGAAAAAAAATTTAAAAAAATATTTTAAAAAATAACTTTAAATATTAAAAAAATTAAGTATTAAATAAAAAAAATTAAATATTGAATTAAAAAATTTAATATAAAAAAATTAAATTTAAAAAAATTAAATATTAAAAAAAATATTAATGAAAAATTTAATTCTTTTGTTAGTCAAACAATTTTATTTATTTTTTTTATTTTTTTTGAATATAAAAATGTTTTTTTAATTTAATATTATATAATTTTAAAATTTTTGTTTTGTAAAATTTTTACCGTTCCAATTATTATTAAATAAAAAAAAAACCTGGTATTAAATAAATTAAAATTATATAAAAAGAACCAATTGTTTTTTTTTAAATGTTCGTCTTATTTTTAAATTTAAATTTATTTTTTTTAATTTTTATTTATTTTTTTAGTTAAAATTTATTAAAAAAATATTTATAATTTTTTTTAAATTTATTTTTTTAGTTTAAATTTTTTTTTAAATGTTAATTAACTTTTTCTTTTATAATTACTATTTTTTAAAATATTTTTTAAAGTTGTTTTTAAATTGAATTAATGTTTTTTCGACAATTCATATAATAAAATTAAAAGAAATATTTTTTTTTTAAGAAATATTTTTCTTTAATATGCTATTTTTGATCTTCCAAGAAAGTACTGTGCTGCTGCTATTGTTGTTGTTGTTGTTACTGCTGGCGCTGCTGCCTGTGCTGCTGTAAACATGCGCACGCATGCGCGCATTGAGGTCAATCGAACGTGCGATCAAATCAAATCAAATCGACATCAAAACGACGACGACTCAAATAATCGAAGCAATCGTTTGAGAAAGAAACGATTGCACGATTGCAACGACAACAACAGCAACAACAACAACAACATCAATAAAAATAGTAACTAGTTGTAGAAGAAGCCAACAACAACAACAACAACAGCAACACATTACACACAAAATCTGATTGAGTCATCATTCATCATCATTTTCCATCGCAAACGCAAACGCAACGGATCGATCAAACGATCGAATCGATCGATCCGTCCGTCCGTCCGTCTATCCGTCGTCGTTTATTAGGATCACACGGCGAGCAGCAGCAGCAACATTTTCCACACACACACACACACACACGCAAGACCAGCAGCAGCAACATTTTCATCACCAACTCTTTGCAAGCTCATTTGCAACTATAATTATTGTTGTTGTTCTTGTTTTTTATTATTATTATTATTATTTTTTGTTGTTTTTTTTTTTGTTGCTTGAATTTTGTACTCAATCTTTGTTGTTGTATTTTTTTCTACTTTACGCGCGAGTATTTCCGAAACTGTTCGGTATGGGTCAATGTAATCGATCAAAATGTTGTTGTTGTTGTTCTTTTTGCTACTGTTGTTGTTATTGTTGTCGGTTAATTGCCAACTTAATTGCCGAGAATGACGAGACTCTGGTTTTTTTTTGGTGAACTCATTTAAAAGTTTAAAAAGAAACTTAAATTTGCAATTTTTTTTAACTTTTAAATCAATTTTTTTTTAATTTTAAGAATTTTTTTTTATTTTAAATTATTAATTTAGCACTACATTTAAATTTAAATAATGTTTTAAAAGTAACTAATATTTTTTTTTGAACCTTGTGTTTATTTTTTTATACATTGTATTATTTATTTTAAATTTTAATTAATTTAATTCTTTAACTTTTTATTTATTTTTTTTTTAACTTTTTTTTTATTTTTTTATACTTATTAATTTTTTTATATATTCACTTTTATTTATTTATTTATTTATTTATTTATTTATTTATTTATTTATTTAAATGTTTTTAAACTTTTTTCTTTATTTTTTTAACTTTTTATTTATTTCTTTACTTTTTTTGAACTTTCTGTTTTTTTTTTTGCTTTTGATTTATTTTTTTTTAATTTTTTATTCATTTTTAAACTTTTTAATTTTTTTTAGTTTTTTTTATATATTTTTTTTAACTTTTTTTTCTTAATTTTTTTTTAACTTCTTTTTAACTTTTTATTTTTATTTTTTTTTTCAACTTTTTATATCTATAGATTACTTGCATAAATAGAAAATAGGTCCTCTTTGGTCCTCTTTGGTACTCTTTCAAAAACATGAAACCATTTCAAATTTAAAAATGTTCAGTTCAAAAGTAAACCTTTAAAAATAAATTTTTATGAAAACTTTATTTTGCTCGACTATTTTTGTTGTTGGTTCAGGTTCTTTGCCCATTAAAATGTCATTTCCAACAACGGAAATTGTTAAAGTTCTCTAAAATTCCTCGAGAACTTTTTCTTAGGGTTAAGGCGGCTTAATAAAATCTTTGAGATACAACAATTTCAATTAAACAATTTTGTTTGCTATAACTTTGAGCATCGTTTTGAGTGTATCTAGTGGAATAAACAATCTAACCCGCAGACCTGCAAAGAAAAGTTGTTTGACAACAACAAATGTTGCAGTTCAAAAAAAGAAAAAAAAAATTATAGTATATAGTATAAAAGGAAGAATATAAATCAGAAGCGAAAGGTTCTGATAAAGCAGCATAAAGAACGCATAATAAAAAAAAACAGGCGCAACTCTCCACTTAAGCCACAAAAATTGTTGTTGTTGTTGTTGTTGTTGTTTTTGTAGCACAATTTATAAATCTAAATCCTCCGCATTAGTAAGAGCGCATTTAGCATTACAAAGGCTAAGGCTAAGTTTTAGCTTGGATTGAGCTTGTTTTGCGCCATTTTGTAACGCTCAGCTAAAATTTGCACACCAAGAGAGACTCAGAGAGAAGGAGAGAAATTGTGACTGAGAGAAAGGAAGCGGCCGGATGAGTAGCGTAGTAGGTGAGAGGAGAAAATTCGAAGCCGCGTTTTGGTCAAAAGTATAAATCGTGAATGGAAAGTGGTCTACGATCGGAGGCATCGCTCGGCGACACGGTGCGCCGAAGGAGGCTGATGATGTGGTTGCGAAAATCTACTATACAAAAACTAAAAACAAATAAACAAAAAAAAAAAAAAACGAGCAAACGTGTTTTCGTTAACTTGGCTGATGCCACAATAGAAGTTATAAACAAATTTGTTGAGAGCATTTTCGTTTGCTAGTTGCTAGTTTCTAGCATAAGACTTATAGACTGCAGCTTACATTGTAATTATTTAATATAATCCGCCTTTCGGAGAATTTTCGTTTTGCCGGTATGCGCTAAATTTCAAGTTGATATCTTCAAGACTATAGCAGATATAGCAGCCCTGAAAGACCTCGATGCAGATTATAGTAAATTAAAATTTGTAAATATTTAATGTGACAGTTGACTTTGTCCAATTTAAATACACGCTTAAGAGCAATAAAATGCTTGTCCAATATTTCAAGTTTATAACTTCAAAACTACGCCGCTGCAGCGCCAATTCCGCTTATCGAGAGGAGAAAAAGTTTACAAAATAGAGAATACTGCGATTCGGCTCAAATGCAATTCAACTGCGTCTAGTGCGGAGACTTTTGCTGCTGCTGCTAGTGGAGACTTTTGGCAGGCCCAAGCCAAACCAAGCCAGGCCAGGCCAGACCACTCACTGACGGCAAATCTCAGCGCTAGCAAAAATAGGAAAACAACAAAAAATAAAAAGTGATTGTAAAGTGTTTCTTTTTTTTTTTATCTATTTTTATTTATTTGTTTTTTTTTTACTTGTTGTTGTTGCTGCTGCTGCTGCTCGCTTGTGGCTTTTTTCCATCGATGTTGGAGTCGACAACAAAATGCAAAAAAAAGCATAGTATATATACGTATATATCTGTATATATATAAAAGGAAAAAAACGTGTTTTCAATTCAATACCAGGCCCATGAAATTTTACGCACGACTTGTACTACTACTGTTGGCAATAAACAACAACAGCAGCAGCAGCCGACAACAAACAAACGACAACAGTAGTGGTTGCTGCAACATTAACAACAACAATAATAACAACAACAACGAACAACAACAGGCTTAGTTTGGTTTACTCAGTATGCAAAGTCCACGTAATTCTAGATTTTGAGTCATACTCGTTTGTCGTACTGAGTCGACTCTTCGAATTAACTTAAGTCGTTGAGGTGGGCTTTTATATATGTTTAAATATATATTTACATATATATATATAAATAAGCACATTTACGAGGTTTTATGTACATTTTTATTATTCGCATAGAATTATTATAATTGCAGCCATTTAAAGCTAGAGAATTTGTATTTGAAAGTCATAAATAAATCTTTTCGAAATTTAAATAAAATGCAGCAAAATTTATTGAAAAAAAATAGCGAATGCCCGGCATGCGTTGTAAGAAAAGAAAATGTTTGTTTTTGAAATGTATTTATTCAAGTACATTAATTTTTATACATAAAGATAATTAGTTAGCGGAATTTCCCGGTACTTCCCCTTGTAGCGATTCTGAGCTACGGCGATGGGCGTATAGCGCATCAAATTCGTAAATAATGGTGGTAGGCGTAAAATTGACCCAACCACGCCCATTTTTGGTGAAGTTGTCGACAGTGCAAATTTAAACTTAAATACCGAATTTCAGATTTTTAGGCAAAAAATTGTTTCAATTGATCGAATATTTTTTACTAAGTTTTATAAATTAATGGTTTAATAGGTGGGCGTGGCAAATTTTTTTTGTTCAAAACCAGCCTTGGTGTGACCACAGCCGTTCGCACTCTTAAGTCGTTTCCAACAACAGAGCGTTGTATACACTTTTAACTTAACTTTTGGTATTCTTGTTTAGTTTTTGAAAGCAATAAGTTTAAGAAATATATTTTTGAAATTTTCTTGAGGCGGTTTTTTATTTTGTTGTACATTCGAAATTAGGTAATACCCAACCGGCATTTTGGGTTCTATCATCCCAACTGTTTATATGTGATGAACTTCTTGCAATCGTTTTTAACATAGATATAGAATACGAGCAAATAGTCAAGTCATATACAATAGTTTGGAGATAGTTGTCTTAATCTTAGTCTATCGTACAGACGATATAAAGAAGATTTGTGTTGCCAACTAATCGAATGAACAATAGACTTTTGATAAGTTTTATTTATGCCTTCATCGCCAATCAATCGCTTTATCATTAAAGGATTGCTATGACATGTATATTCTCTACTTGATATCGCCATAGAGACACGCCTTCTCCAGGCTGAGTATACTGACTGAGGTATTACTGAGACAGTCGTAGGCGATAGCTGCTATCATGAAAGCGATACTTCGTTTATATCGCTCGTAAGTCTTTTCACGATGCTAAAGAAATCTTGGAGAGTGTTTTAAAACAAGTTGACATATTAAATAAACAGTTTTCAGGATGAATCAAAATTCGTTTTGAGTAGCCCCTTTGAAATCGTATTCGACACCGTCTCGACAGTCTCATCGGTACACAAAAATACAAACAAACAGATTCGTTCTAGCTCATTAAAAAACAACAAGAATTCTGTCTATTTAATTCATCAATTTAGCTTTTAAATAGTAAACTTAAACCAATTTCTTTTCGACTTTTCCTTAAGCACACATAATCGAATTATTAACGATTAACCGCTGACGTAGACGAAGAAGAAGCAGAAATCTGCACTTTAAATTCATTTCGTGGTAGCGCATAAAATCTAACGAAAACGAAACGACCAAATGGACAGACAGACATGCTAAGAAAAAACGACTAAGACAAGAAGAAGAAGAAGAAACCCATTAAAAACGCTGGAAAAGTGTCATTTTCAAGTGCAGTGGGCAACACTTTAAATTGTGTGTGTGTGTGTTTTTTTCGTTTATTTTGTGATAATTGATTTTGCTTGTAAAGTCATCATAAATTCAATGCGGCAGAGAAGAGAAAGGCATTAGCATACGAAGTAGTCGAAGAACGAAACGAAAATGACTTTTAAGACTGTCATAAAAATGACAGTAGCCCCAACTGACTGGTTCAGCCGAACCGCTACTGTTAAGTGTCAGATACATGCTCCACATTTTTTTAATTTTTCTAATAGAAATTGGAGATAAGTTTTAGCTAAGCTGCTTTAAAATAAATTCGTTGAATTTTTGGGGAAGCTTTCGGAGCTATATTTAATAAATTTCGACAAAGTTGTTGCTTTTAGCCTTTGAATTTTTATCATAGTCTTCGAATTTGTTCCGCTTGAATGGAAAAGGTTGGTTGTATGGAAGAGGGTAATAGTTCTGTTTCGATCTTGTCCATCATAGAACTTAGCCTCCGCTTGGAGAACTGGAGCTCACATAACAACAATTTCAGCTTCATAGCTCTTAAACTACGGCTGTAATCGCTGAGACAGACAGACAGACGTTAAATCGACTCGGAATTCGACGCTGATCATTTATATATACCACGCCCCCTTCTAGGCGTTACGAATGAAAGAAAAAACTCAATATACCCTTCGGTAAGTACACTTGCACTTGGCGGAGGGTATAATTTCCCAACCAATCACTTGATTTATACTTAAAAGAAAAACTTTTTTCAATTAAAAAGTTGTTTGTTTTAATTAATCAATTTATTAAAAATGAGATACTTAATTGGAACACGGTTTGTCCCGATATAAATCACATTACCATAGAATGTGTGTCTAGAGTTAAAATCTATAATTCCAAATTAGAATTTGAGTTTAAATTTTCGAGTTTTTCTTTTCATTAATAATTTCATCAATACAATTAAAATTGTGTTTGAATGTTATATTTTGTAAAAGGTCACTCAAGAATTACAGTTAATCACTAAAACTAAGAAATTATTTGTAATAATAGGCCTATTTACTTAAACGCGAAAATGTCTCGAAAACCTCGAAACTTCACAAGTTTGCGAGCCTGGAAAAATAAATATCAAAAATTGTATGAAAAATAGTTTGCCTCGAAAATATTCGAGAAAATTAGTCGCGAAAAAAGACTCGCATAGTTACTCGTATGTTACAGTGTTGCCTGTATGCAAAAAAAAAAAACTAATGCAATACTTGTTAAAATCAAAAAAAATCTGACGAAAACCTGCTTGAACTGTCACAATTGTTTTTGAGGTCGTGCAAAGCTGCGTTCCCTAAAAGTGGCTTGCAACTTTCCGAGCTTCACGATTTTTTCGAGTTTTCGCGTTTAGGAGAATAGCCCGAATGTTAATTTTCATTTGATATTTGAAGTTTTCTAGCTTTAATAAAATTTGAATAAACAAATTTTATACATTTTTTCCGTACGTAATTCTAAGCGTTTCTTCTCAGCGCAAATACGTCGTCGGTCTGGAGTTGCTACCGCTATTATTAAGCGTCAAGTTAATAACCATGGCTAATTGACCATAGTAAAAACCAAATGTACAAATGTCAACTTTGATTATGAAAATTGCATGCCCAATGCTCAAACTTTTTTTTCTTAGATAATAATTTTTTGTTATTGCACAACTTTTATATACGAGTATATATACATATGTATGTATGTAAGTTTGCAAATGTGATTGCATAATTTCATAAAAATATATAAAAATATTTATGATCGTTAACTCTTCTTCTTTTTTTTGCATAGTTTTTCTTTGCATTGTCACATCGAAGTTATGCAAAATTATGTCTAAGCAGCGTCTGGCTTGACAAGTGTTAAGCAAAGGGTCAAAAGTTCTTTACGAGTTGCTAATGTCGCGGGTTATTAAAATAAATATAAATATTAAAAACTGAACAATATTTCGAGAACTTTAAACAAATAACATTTATTTGGCTTAAGCAACGCTTTTGGCTGGTTATCTTTTGGTTACGAAAATATTTGTGACGGCGTTGTGACATTTGACAATTTCGTATGATAGTTCAGACGAAAGGTGGCAACATTTCTTTAATTTTAAAATTACTTAATATTTTTAAATTTTCGAGAAACCTTTTTTGTTGAAGGACTTATTGACCGTTTTCCTATTCATAAAGCATACAAGTTCAAATATTTGTTAGATAGCAGAAAGCTTCCTCCTTCATTTGATACCCATATTTGTTAGATAGAACAAGTAAAAGTATTCTAAAACAATTTCGAAACTTTTTCGAGTATAACCATTCAAATTTTTCAGTCTTTTAATAAGACGAAAGATCAGAAAATTTTTAACTTAATACGCAATGGCCCATGAGGACTGAGAGCTATGGTCCCATGCCAGCCCACATCAACTCTAACGCGTTGCTACTTCATTCAACCATTAACTTCAAGTATACTAAATAGATTTTTCCATTTGTTGGAAAAAAAAAATATGTTTGTCGTAGGGTGTTATCGGAGTAAATGTGTGACAGGTTTCCCTCAACAGCTACACGCCGAAATTTTAGAATTATAGCATTACAGATTGGATAATTAAAAAGTTGATCTAACCTCAAAGATACATGTTAAACAAACTCTTTAACCGTTGGGTATATTGAGTTCTAATAAAATTTTATAGAGTTTTTTCTTAAATAATGTAGGAGCTATTGAACTACTAATTTATTCAAAGGTAATTTACCAACTACTTGGGTTATCTTAAAGACAAATTAATATATAAATATTGTACTTGACTCAATCACCCTAGCAGAGTATAGGCTGATCTTTTTTCTTCTTTTGAATCATTTTAATGGCAAATTGTTACTCAGTCAAATTGCCAAATGATTGTTAAGAGGGCGGCATGTGTACAGAAATATGTTTACAATCGGAAAGTAACTTTCTGGTTTTTTGCGTCCAACAAGAATCGAACCAACAGGACCCAGGATAGAATCGATAATAGAAAATATAAATACATGAAAGAAAGATTTGGGTGAGAAGAAAAGAAGTTCATACGTCCCTAATCTTCTTTGTTTCATGAATAAGCCTAAGAAGATTAGGGAAAGGCCGGACACATACATGGTCTGTAGTGTCATCGTTTTCTAGGCAGGATTGAAACGTGTTGTCGTTGATGACGCCCATGTTGATCCGTGATTATACCAACCAGTACTCTTACGTCATTCTTTCTTAGCTTGATACGGGAAAGCCCGTCAATTTCCTGTTCGGGTGAAGCACTTAAAATATTCGCATGAGTCTAATTTAAATCACTTCTTCATATGAAAGAAAAGGGTTTACTGCCGAAATTCAATTATCAAATTTGTATGCATAAACCTCTTAAAATATGATACAATTTAAGCATATTTGTTGTTGTTAAACGTTAGATATTTACACGCTTTAGATCTCTCTTAAGCGTTCAATGAATATTTCTTTTCAATCGAATAGAACTTTTATGCAAATTGTAGAATTCTTCTGACATTTCAAGATGTACCTTTCCATTAATTAAATACAGAATATATATGAATGTACGATATAAAAGTCCAAATGTGTTTTTGCTGTTGTTGTCAATATCCATCACAATCCCAAAATGGATTTCATATGCAAATCAACACAAAAAGCTGTTGAACTCTTCCCAAATCGTATAAACAAATACAAATACAAACAAACAACAACAAGCAAATAAATAAATAAATAAAATCAATAACAGACAAGATCCGAATTGATTTGATGAAAGCCACAAAGAATCAAAAAAAAAGAAGAATAAAATAAAGAACTATCTGCAAAAATTAATATCTCCAAAATAGAGACAGAGAGAGAAAAAAGCTCCATAGCACGAAATGACAAGAAATGAAAAGAAAGAAATAGCCGAAACGAAAAATAGAAATGGAAATGGAAGCTGAACAAACGGAAATTGGCTGAAAGTCCAACAAAACAAAAATAATATTAATAAATAAAGGCAAGAGAGATGCGGCAAATATGGAAACAAAATTTATAAACAAAGAGAGAACTTTTACTCATATGAGAGTAAGAAAAGCACTTGGGTAAGCTGTGCACTGCCAGAGAGCGGAAAGAGAGCGAAAGATTATTGATTTGCTTGTGCAGATCGGTGTATAAAATGCAAGTATTAGGATAATACTTAAGCTGACCCAAAGAACTATTCATTAAAAATCAAAGAAGTTTTAGGCCAGAGAGCGTAATTAGAGTAAGAGATCTTGTCAAGGAAGGTACAGAGAGTTGGCACAACTATCGGCAAAATACTTAAAAAAATATTTTTAAAAAAGGAAAGAAAAGAAAATAGTACTACCCAATATGACAAGTTCCCTTCCATTTTATCTGCGAATACCCAGCCTTATGGAGGGTGAGATCGCAAACTTTAGGTTAACCGATATTTGAGAATCTCAAAGTGCTGTCTGGAGTAGACGTACACGACCTGTTAAGGTTCATAAACCGCACGGACTGGGTCTAATCGAATTGCAGAAAACTTGGAAAAATTCTATAACAAGTTGAAAGCGAGGATGTCGCAAAAAAAACGATCGAAAGTGCTAGTTAGAGTCTTACGGAATCACCATTTCAATCAACCGACCAACCAATGTCCATTTCCGAATCAACAATTAAAATATAAATCTAAAACCTTCACAAGAATACGCAATGAGAGCCAAAAGATCGCTTCAGGAGAATTCAAGAGTACTAAGCAGCACACTCATTAGCTCAAATTGGAGAGAGTTTCTTCAATGAAATGAGCTTAAATGAGCATCTTACACGAAGCCATTGCGAACTAAGCCATGCTCTCTCTCTTATTCTCTCAGCCAACAGAGCTTACGAGAGTGCGGCTCGCGTTGTGTAGACTTTTTCATTTATTCATTTTTCAAACAACGATCGCGAACTTAAAGATGAAAAACGACTGCGATGGCGACGACGACGACGACGATGTCGGTGACTGACTACGACCACCGGACGAAGTCTACACACGAAGCTCAGTTTGTGTTTGGAGCTGCTTGATTAAGCACGGTTTTAGCGCACCACGTTTAACGTTTTCGCCCATTGGCTCGGCTGCTTACTTGCTTATAGAACGCTACTCTATATAATGTGTCATTGATTTGGTTGGTTGTTGTTCTTGTTGTCGGTTTAAGCCAGCTAAAGTGTTATATAAAATTTAACAAACAACAACAACAAAAAAGGCAACAAAAAAAGGCCAACACAGCACAGATCGAAAAACGCTCGCATGGAAATTCGATCGAATTAAAAAGCGAAAAGTAAAATAATAAAAATCGTTAACAAATTGGCCCGGAAGCGGGATATGCCAGAGTGACAAAGACGAACTCAATCCGCCGCGATTATTAATAATATTACAAGTTTTTTTGTTGTTTTTGTTTTCGTTTTTTGGTTTTTGTTTTCTTGCCCTGAGAACCAGCCCAGGCCAGGCAGGCCAGGCACTGTGAATGTCGGTAATTGAAAACCCACGCTCAAGTTCACTCAAGAATCAACTCAGCTCAGAGCAGCAGCAGCAGCAGCCGAACACTCGCGGCTATAATTTATCGACAATTTACATACATACAGATATATATACATTGTAAAATAGTAATAAAAATAAAGAAGAAGATATATAAACATATTTATACGATATGTAAAAAATGAAGAATGAAAAAAATGCAAAATTACGTGCAAAAATTTTTAAATATTTAAATATGAAATTGTAATCGAAAAGATACATACAACAACAACAACAACAAAAAATAACAACAACAACAACACACATTGCGTTTAATAATTTGTTTCGTGCTTTCGTTCTGCTGTGTCGTATCGTTTTGAAAGATACTTTGCCGTGTCGAATTGAGTCGCGCGGCGAGTCGTTTCACCCGCCGCCGTCGTCGCCGTCACTACGGTTCTTCCAGCCGCCTAGAGTCGTTGTCGTAGTCGTCGTCGTCGTTGTTGTTGTTGTCGCAGTCGTCGTCGTCGTTAAGTCGTTTCGAGTGACTTATAAATTCGTAAAAGTCGCGCAAACTTGTTGCTCGTATTTTTATTTTTTTTCTGTTGACGCCGTCGCTGCCTCCGCCGCCGATACCGACAACGCCGCCGCCGTCGCCGTCAAATGCTTTTATTATTCAAATCAAGTTCTTGATTATTGCTTGTTGGCGGTTTTATTTACAATTTTATATATGTACATACATACGAATTTTTTTCTTCGAATATTTGTCGTTGATGTTGATTTTGTGGATTGTTGATTAAACAGCAACAACAACAAAAATATAAAAATAAGTAAATAAAACCACGACAAACACTTTTTCGCATTTAAATTAGCAATTGTGTCGGTGATCATATAAAAATATCGTGTCAAAAAAAAACGAAAAAAGTGTAACTGTGTGCGTAGCAGTTTACCAGCGAATTGTTATTTTAACCATGCCATTGTAAAGTTTTTAACAATTTTGCAACTTCGAAAGTTGTTTTGTGAATTTGAAAAGGTGCCGCAGAAATATCGGATAACTTATGTCAGCAATTACTTTGTTATCAATACAATACAATACAATTGATAAAATTACAACATTCAAATACAATTGAATTGTAACTAGAAACCTACAAATTAAAGGTCTGTAATAAAGAAGTTGTTTAAAATACAAATGAAGTATAATCCAACACAGCTTAAGTACAATACAATTAAATTGTAAAGTTGTTTGAAATACTAATAAAGTACAATTTAATTACAATGCAATTAAATTGTAAAGTTGTTTGAAATACAATATTAAGTACACAGCTTTATTACAATACAATGAAATTGTAAAATTGCGTTGTTAAAAGAAATACAAACAAACTTACTAACTTACAATAACAATTGTAAAATAACAAAGAAATAACAACAACGTAATAATAAACGAAATTGTAAAGTGCATCAAACGTGGTATTTCCAAAACAACAAAAAAACAACAATGTTTTACAATGTTTAAATGGTAATTGTAACCTGCTTCGTAACATTGTCATTTTTACAACATGTTTTATAGTACAAAAAGTGTTTGACCGAATAATGTCAAAATTAAAAATACAACAATTAAATTGTTAAATAGACAGTAAAACTATTAAAACGTGGTAAAAAAGAATGGAATCAAAATTGTTAAAGCAACAATAACATTGTCAAAAGTATAGAAAAAAATGTCTTCTTACTTCAAAATTAAAAAAGTCAATTAATAAATTCGACAATACAAAAATACAATTACAAACACCAACAACAACAACAACAATACCACAATGGAATATCTCTGCATACTGAACGCCTTCGAGCAGAACTACTACCATCGCATCAAGGAAATTGAACGTGTTGCAGCTGCCGCAGCAGCGGCACACAGCGGCAGCGGCGTCACTGGCAATTGCGTTGGCGGTGGTGGCGGTGGCAACAACTTAAGAAACTCACCCGCATCGACTTCGACTGCCTCCGGCTCAAGCTCGGCCGCCTCATCGAGCGCATCGTCGCCCGCCTCGTCCACTTCTGCATCGCCGACTGCTGCTGCTGCTGTTGGATCAACAACAACCAAATCATTAACAACTACAAAAACAGCAGCAGCAACATCTTCCACTAGCAGCAAAAGCGGAAAACAAATGAAACAACAACAACAACATTTTCCTGCATTTACGCATAATTCGCCAGCGGCCGCTGCTGCCGCCGCCGCTGCTGCTGCAGCAACTATTGCCGCACAGCAACATCTGCAACAATTGCAGCAACAACAGCAGCAGCAGCAGCAACAACAACACTTGCATCTGCATCCCAATCATCATCAGCATCACCACCAACATCAGAACAATTCGAATGTTGCCAACAGTTTGCTGTGGCAACCGTGGCGTGATTTGCAACATGCTGCCGCAGTGCACCATCACTTATATCAGCAACAGCAGCAACAAAAACAACAGCAGCAGCAATTACAGAAAGGTTTGTCGTTTCTTTTTTTTTACTCTTTTGCTTTTTTTATGCTTTCAAGCGCAGCAGAATTTTTTTTTCGCTCGTCGTCGTCGTCGACATTTTTTAATGACCTCAAACTAATTTTCTAATTTCTTTGGAATTGTTGTTGATTGTTTTTCATATTTGTGTTGCCAGCAGTTTAGTTGTTGTTGTCGTTGTCGTCATCGTTGTTGTTGTTGTTTTTGCTGCTGTGCTTCTCTTAGCAATTCTTTGAATTGCTTTTTTCTTGTTTCGATCTGAAGGTTTTCCAAATACAATTCGTGGAAATTCTGTGAAGGCTTCGGTTCTGCTCTGGGCTCAAGAATAACGTTTTTTTTTCTAGCTAAAACTTTAAACTATTTTGAAATTAAAGAATTACATTTATTATGTTGTTCTTTCAAAATATTGTTTCTAAATGTTTCTTTATTTCAAAATTGACAATTAAATAGAGACCAACCAATTTTAGCTTACAAACGGAATTTATTTCAAAATTGTCAGGTTAGATTATGTTGGCTGATCTAACAAGAAAGAAAGATCACACAAAGACCTTTAGTGGTCCTTAGCGTTACCAAGATTGTACAGAGGTCAACAAAGTTGAAAAGTGATTTGTAATACACAATTTAGCGAGTTTGAGCATGTTAGCTGCCTTTTGGTTGGAAGTATCTTTCAAAGAGGAAAATCTCCTTCCTGAGAGCTGGCCAATGAAAAAGTATGTGTTCCAGGATCCTCCTAGCATTGTCTTATTTGCAGGCTACGCACAAATCGTCTTGCATCAGACCCAATTTGACAGCATGTGTCGATGGGAGATAATGTCCCGGACAGTACCTCAATTATTAACCTGGAATCTTCTCTCGAGAGCGATAGGAGAAAGTTTCAAATTGTTAAATAAATTGTAGTTTTATGATGTAAAAAATATAATTTGTATAAAAAATTGATATTTCAATTGATATCCTTCGATATCAAAAATATAATTTAATTCAAAATTGTTATTGTATAATGTCAAGTAAACAATTTGTTTTGAAATTGTGAAAATTACAATTTGTTTTAAAATTGCTATCCTACAAAGTCGAAAATACAATTTATTCCGGAATTGTTACTTACATTTTTTTCCTAGAATGTTCGAAATACAAATAATGTAAAAATTGTTGTCCTACAATACAACAAATACAATTCATTCTACAATGTCAAAAGTACAATTTCTTTTAAAATTGTTATCCTGAATTTTTAATTA
The DNA here is from genome assembly GCA_949127995.1 of Suillia variegata. Lineage (NCBI taxonomy): Eukaryota > Metazoa > Arthropoda > Insecta > Diptera > Heleomyzidae > Suillia > Suillia variegata. The sequence continues at coordinate 9,338,914 of OX421845.1, read as the reverse complement.
AACTGTTATCCGACAATGTCATAAATAAAGTACATGCAATTTAGTTCAAAATTGTCAACAATGTATATTTCAATTAACAATTAAATTGTAATTCAACATTGTCGGTGTAAAGTGAAATTGTTTTTATTTTTAAATGCAACAATTTACCAAATTTCTTTCCATTGTACTTTCATAATAACAATACAATTCAAAAGAAACAAAAACAATCATTAACATTTATTTGCACTTAAGTAACGTGCAATCCCCAACAAGGTGAATGAATAACAACAACAACAACAAAAACGAATGTTTACAATTCAATTACCAATTAAATATGTACAATTGTATTTAAGCCAATTGCCTACCGCGGGCGCTGTAAAAAAACACAGTTGAATGCCCAAAAACTACAACTCAATTGTAAATCAACGCTCCTTAATGTGGCGATTAAACCAAGAGCAAAATGAAAACAAAAAAAAAAACGCTTAACAATGCCAACTTTTACCATTTACTATTTAAGCCATTATCAAAAACAACAACAACAACAACAGAAATTATTAACAATTCCCGTGTTGTAAATTTTCGCCAAAGCCAATAAAAAAAAATGGTGAAAAATCAACGCTCTTGCATGTCAATAGCTCGTAAAATTTTAATTAATAGTTCCTTCGAAGCGCTTTAAAAGCGCCCATAAAAATGCTCAAAATCCATTGAATGGACTTTTTTTCTCTCGACTTTTTTCAGTTAGTTGGCAATCATCGAACGGAAGCGCATAAAAAAACGAAAAAAGTTGAAGATAAATAAAATTAAATTAAATATGAGTTGTGGTGCATGTCACCAATAAAAAGCCATTTGCAACATTTCGAAAGAGAGGCTGGGGCCTGATGTGCTGCTGCTGTTGCTGCTGTTGGTTACTGCTGCCACTGGTCTCTGGCCTAGCCTGGCGGACGGCCGACAGCGAATATCAGCAGCCGAGGCAGCACAGCAGAGCAGCTGCCTGCCTGCCTGTCGTTTGAAAAGTTCAAGTGTTGCCCACTCAAAGCGACGTCCGTCGTAACATTGCCAAGATATGATTTCTTTGCGCATGTGCGCCGTGTTACACGGCTCTGCCAACTTGTTGTATTTTTTTTATTTTTTATTTACTATATTTATTTTTATTTCTGTACATAAGTTTCGTTTCGTTTCTTGTGGAATATAAAAAGTAATGGTTTATGGCTATATCGCGAAAAGACGTTAAAAAGCAAAAAGGAAGTCGTCGCTTTTCGACGCGCTGAGATATTGAAACTTAACGTACGTTACCTTAAGAAAATGCGCTTAAATCTTCGGAGTTATCACATCGGCCAGCGGAAATTGTGAATGGCAACAAATGCAATTTGTGTTTATTGACATTGTATCTCTTGTAGTTTTTGACAGATTCGTTGTGTCGTCCATTTCATATATGAACAAATGTCATATTTGTTACATTGACATTTAAAGGGGGGTAAATGCAATTAACAGGGTTAAAGTTGCTGTGCTCTTACGATGAGTTGTGCGAAATATTTGATTCATTCAATAAACAAGAAGATTTATAAATAATATAAAAATTATACTTTAAGAATTTACCTGTGGAACTATTAAAGTGGCTTGACTGTACGTGGTCAGAGCATTTTTCACATGGCTCATTGATCATTAACCGATCATTTTGATTGAAATTATGAAATAAATATTTAGCGCATCCACTCTAGCAGGGTGTAGAGCGAGTTTTACTTCTTTCGAAACTTGTTCATGTTGCTAATCCTGGGTACAGCTCAATGGTCCATGAGGACTGAGAGTTATGGTCCCATACCAGCCCACATCAACTCTAAACTTTATGTTGTTAAACTCAGAAGATTTTTCAAATGCTTGCTGAGAGAGCGGCAAACATTTTCCTTAATTGAAAAAAAAAAATTAATTGTTTTCTTACGTCTAGCGGAAATCGAACCTGGTACGTCTTGCATTGAAGGTCATTGTACTAATCATCACGCTACGACTGACTACTGCTCCTATACTCATTTTAATGTGATATCGATTTTCACCTCAAGGGCTTATTCACTAAGTACGCGAATGATTTTGCACAGTGCAGCAGTTTAAAAATTTACCTGATTTCCTTCGCGTGATTAATGAATAAGCCCAAGTTGAAATTTCATTTTCTTACTACGATTGCACGTTAATTGTCATTGTAGAATTTTGATTGGTTTTGCATTTTATTTGGTGAATTTTTTTTTTCGAACTTCCATGGTCCATGTCCATTCGAATATTGTCTCCTCACCGCTGCTGTCAAATTTCACATCCATCCATCGATCCGTCCAGCGATCGATCGATCGATCTATCGCTCAATTGCTGCTCGTGCATATCTGTCCAAATGTATCATTTTACAAGAATTTGCTCATGTTTTTTTTTGTTTGTTTATTTATTTTTGGGTATGCTGTTGTTGTTGTTTTTTGTTTTTGGAGACGTGATTGGCCGTCGCTGAGGGAATTAAAATTCCATCACGATTCGGATTTCAATCGAAATGGTTTTTATTTACAAGACGGAACCGAACCAAACCGAAGCAAATGACGAAAAACGAAAAAAAATAAAAAATAAACCAAAAATCTGGCGCATTGCAAAAAGAAACTACTGCGAGGTGGTACCCTTTACCATGTTGTTGATGTTGTTGTTGATGTTGTTGTTGTTGCAGTTGCTTTAGTCGAAGCCACAATAATCAATGCAAATGCTATTAGTCACTGGAATGCGTCAATGTGCGCCTTGCGATATGAATATGGATCGTGGACGGATGCCACCAACATGGTTGCCAAGTCGGCAGCAACCGGGCATAAGCATAAGCATGAACATGAGATATGTTAGTCAGGCGGAAAAGAAAGGCGCACTCCACCAAACCAATCACTTTGTCGATGATTGGATACGAATAAAACGAATAAAAATGATAAAAATGCACCGACGAATTGTCGGGGAATTGGAATTTGATGATTGATGCAGAAGTAAAAGAGACTTTAAAAGTAGGCAAAGAAAAATTTTTATGAGAGCGTGAATCGCTTTTGGGACTATTCCAAGTGTTATTCGAGCGGGATAAGATTTTTGTATAATTTTTGATACATCTTAAAACAAACGTTTTAACGGTTTTTTTGAAGTTCCAACCTAGTAGAATACACTAATTTAATTTTACAGATTTTTGGATATAGATTTATTAGGTCATAATATAAGCATAATAAAATACGAGGGTGGTCTAATAAGTACTTAAGCCTACAAAAGAAAAATGACAATTTTGGTAAAGTTGTTATTTATATCTCAACATAGTCTCCTTTTAGTTCGAGACACACTTGACCCAGCGATGCTCCGACTTTTTTAACCCGTCTGGAAAACAAAATTTCTCGAAGTCTGCAAAGTAGGCCTCCATCGGACGGTGAGGTCAAGTTCTTATTAGACCACACTCGTACATACTGGATGTAGTTTCCAAGTAAAAATTAAAAACAATTACGAATCAAAATCTCTAAAATCAAAATCCCCAAAAACATAATCCCGAAAATTAAAATCCCCATTTTGAGTTTGGACATTTTTTTTTGGGGATTTCGTCGGTTAAATTTTTTTTTTAATAAATTAATTGTTTAATATAAATAAAAACCTTTGCTGGATCAACAAATCGTGCTTCAATTAATACAAACAATTTCAATTAACAAATTAATTAAGAATTTGAATGGGCTGAATCTGTCTTATAATTTTTAAACAACAAAAAAGATTTATCAATTTAGCAGGCCGGACAGCGCTGTTTCGGAATACGCGCAACTATTCCTCATCAGCGGTTTTTTTGCTTGATGAAGCTTTCCTTCTTTAAGCTTCTTTTTTTTTAGAAGCAAGCGAGAATTTAAAGAAAACTTCCAAGTTTCAAAACTCAAGTTTAGAATCACTGAAGACAGGCCAATGAAAAAAGCAACAACAACTGACTAATTTTCTTGTTGTTGTTATTTTGAGTTATTTTCCATGTAGGCCGAATTATTTGTTCGGTGTCCAACATCCTCTGTGATATCTCAAAACTCCAGTGCCGGGCAAGTTTTTCACACTTACTCGTATATGCATACGTACTTACATATATGTATGTATATATTTTAGTTAATCCAGTGGCGACCAAGCTTTGCACATATGTGTTTACACACACATATTAAACACTAATCGCGTGCCCTATACTTGCCCACCACTGGCGTCTGGTCTAATCATAAATGCGCGACTGTGATTCTGGCCCTTTAAACTGAAGTGAAGATTGAAGTTTGCTCAGCATTCGTTAACTTCTTTTACTAGCCAACTGTTTTTTGTTGTTGTTGTTGTTTTTTGTTTTTCATTACCACGTAATTTGACCATTTTTAAACAGTCAAATTTACCATTAAATTGTCAATTTAACAAATACTTTCAGCAAAAACGGTTTTTATAATTAAAAATAATACATATACATATGTATATGTATATATACATCAAAGTTTTCTTTGGTTTATGCACAAAACTTTGCGATTGTTTATTTTTCCATTTGTTTATATACAATATATATATTATTTATTTTTTAAAATTAAAAAAAATTAAATTTTTTTCTTTTTTTTTTTCTTTTTTTTTTCTTTTCTTTTGTATACTCGTTGCACTAAATTGAATAGTTTATTTAAACATTTTCTTAAGTTTTCTCTACAAGATTATATAAAAAAAGCAACAGCAAAAGCAACAACAACAACAACAACAATATCACACAAATGACCTATTGTTCAGTCAACGGGCTCCATTGACTATTTTGCGTTTGCCCAATTTTGAACGCTTTTGTTGGCGATTTTTGTTGTTGTTGTTGTTGTGTTTTTTTTGGTTCCGTTGTCTAATAGACAAAAAACACACACACATACATATGCACATGTGAAGTCAGTCGAAACAGTCAAGAGACTGACTGACACTCAGCCAGCGGACAGCCAGACAGACAGAGATTAGAGTCAGTCAATGCTGACAAGTAACAATCATTCAAAAGTCCATCACAATTGGTTACTCTTTAAGCCGTGGCTTTGTTGTTGTTGGTTGGCCTTTTTTTCATTTGTTGTTGTCTTTTTTTTTTTTTCTTTCTTTCGTTTAATTTATTATTTCAGGGTGTCTGTGCGGTAATAGACGCAAGAGGAGCACCCATAATTGATTATACTTTTTCCAGCCAGGCAGTCACCCAACCCATGCCAAACCAAACCAATCCGAACAAACAAAAAGGCCTTTCTTTAAATTTATCAAACTTAAAAAAAAAAAAAAACGATAAAAAATAATAATAATAATTAAGAAAGAAAGAAAATTCATATTTAATTTTATCGTAGAAAAGTCCGTCGGCGTTTATGCCACGCGCCTAAAAAGGTGTTGCGAGCGTTGAATGGCTGTGCTGCTGCTGCTTTTATAATTCAATGAGTCTTTCGCAAAGCCATCGTTTCCTTTCATCAGTCACACGCAGAAAAAAAAATGGAAGTTTTATTACAAAAAAAAATTATTTAATAAATAAAAATGAGAAATTAAAAAAAAATCCGCAAGATACAATTTCTCATCCATTCGATTTATATTTCGGAATGATAATCGGTTTTATGTGTACTACATTTAAAAGTTTGGAACCCAACTGAAGTATTTCTTTTCTTTATTGTTTAGACACAACAACAAATTTATTCTTACTAAAACTTCGGTTTTTTTTAAGCCTTTCTTTTAGATCCATTGCGCAAGGTCTAAATAGATGAGTCTTGATAACAAAGCCTATGATGTAACTTTCAGCGCTGCAAGTCATTGCAAACTTTGGCGGCATAGTGCGATGATTATTGCATTGACCTTCGAAATGTACTGTAGCAGGTTCAATTCTCTGTAGACTCAAAATCACGAACATGGTTACATTTCAATTGAAAGCTTGCATTTGGCGCATCTTCTGAGAGCAACAACTTGTCATGAGTTTCAAGGAAAAGAGATAAACTCGAAAAAAAGAATTGAAAATATACTCACAAACATGGTGTACAAATCTCTCTTCAACTCGATATTGTTTCTCTCTTTGAAAATTTAATTTTGATGCACTACCATTATTGCTACAAAAACAATAAGTAAATTAAAACAACAACGTAATATAAAGTTAGAAATTAAAAAAAACAGACTTAAAAAAGTCAGAAATCGAGGTGAGTTCGCTCAATTTGCGTTCTCATTTCTACTGTTCTTAGCTTTTATTCAACCATGGTTTTTACAACAAAAATCAGTTCGCTGATATTTATTGTGATTTTAATTTTATTAGCCAAAAGTCATGGTGTAATAAATACAAAGTGAGGAAAGTAGAAAAATGTCACTTTCCACCACGATATTTGTTCTCTCTTTGGAAATTTAATATTTCTAACGTAATTTGTTTTCAAAAAAACCCAAAAGAAAAATTTAAAATAAGGCAGAAAAATGAGGCACAAATCGAGGTGAGTTTGCTCTCCTCGGGATCTCAACTCTCTTCTCCTCTTTTTTTTTCTTAGCTTTCGAGGTGAGTTCGTTCAATTTCCGTTCTGATTTTTCGCTCTTCTCGGGTTCTCATTTTTACTTTCCTAAGCATACGAGGTGAGTTCGCTCAATTTCCGTTCCCATGTCTACTTTCCTAAGCTTATTATGTAAGCATGCTTACAAGCTTTGAGTTTTTTTTTTCTGCGTGTAACGCAAGCCTTTTCGTTAAAAATTGCGTAGGCCGGCGTGGCAAGCGGTTTTACGCTTGTATTTGTATAAATCTGTGTTAATAAGAAACTATTTCTTTTTCCATTTCAATTTTTTTTTTATTATGTTTTTTTTTTCGGTTTGGTGGAGTCCAACAAAAATGAATGTCTGCGTCTATTTTTGGATTTTTGGCAGTTTCTTTCTTTCTGTCCACTTGTGGATTTGTTATAAAAGCGTCTCGTTTTTTTTCCATCTTGCGAGCGAGCGGCTTTTTCTGTTTGTCATTCGGAAATCTATCTTCAAAGCGGCGGTGTGGTGTGATTTTATTTTTACGAGTATATCCATTTTTATTATTTTATTTTGTCTCTATTTTGTTGTTGTTGTTGTTACTTTTATTATTTGTTAATTTTTTTGTTATTCATGCCGTGCTGGCGCGTGTTTCATTTGACGAGCAATTAAAAATAGCGTGTTTTTTTTTTGTTGTTGTTTATTTAACATTTTTAAATTTTTCGGTATTCGCTTTTTTTGTTGTTCTGCGTTTTTTTTTTTTAACCGGTATTTTGGGCGTCTCGACGTGCCCATGCATATTCATTTGTTGCTTAATTTTTGTTAATTTCAGTACTTAATTGGCTTTCTTGGAATTTATATCAAAATCGAAAAACAAACAAACGAAAAATAAGTCAATAGAGTCGAAAGGTTTCCACGTTTAGAACTGCACTTGGTTTGGGTACAATAAAATAAAAAAAGGTTAGTTCAGGCACTTTCGTATTTTTCAATCTATATAAAAGTGAATGTTTCTTTCTATCTATCTATCTATCTATCTATCTATCTATCTATCTATCTATCTATCTATCTCTATCTTTCTATCTATCTATCTATCTATCTATCTATCTATCCATCTATCTATCTATCCATCTATCTATCTATCTATCTATCTATCTATCTATCTATCTATCTATCTCTATCTTTCTATCTATCTATCTATCTATCTATCTATCTATCTATCTATCTTTCTATCTATCTATCTATCTATCTATCTATCTATCTATCTATCTATATATCTATCTATCTATCTATCTATCAATCTATCTCTCTTTCTAACAGTCTAGACCGTTCCTCCGATTGGGGAGTTACTATACACGCACACGCCCAGGTTAAGGACTAAAATAATCTGCCACGCCCATCTAAAACAAGCACGATTTGTAAAAATTGAGTAAATATATTCGATTATTTGACTCCTATAAATCTAAAATCTGAGTTTGTATGAACACTAGAGACAACATCATTAAAAATGGGCGTAGCTGAAACATTCTAACGCCCACTTTTAGAAATTAGCTGGAAGAACAACAGGCTATACAAAATCTGCCGTGCCCACAATTTGTAAAATAAAGCCAAAATATTCGATTATTTCGTTTCTAAAAATCTAAAAATGTTTTAGACAATTTGACCAAAAATGGGCGTGATTGTATAAAAAATAAGATGGTTGTTAGACTTCTGGACATGGCAGGCTAACCGCCTAAGACAACACGACTCTCTTCCGCCAACCCAGTCGTCATATCCTCTACTGAACGACAGTGTACGGCTTCCGAATATGTAAACTGTAGAATATGAAATGGGTCTATGTACATGTGGCCAGTAGTAAATCATTCCAGAGTATCGCTAAAACAAGTTGGCTAAATCCATTTTGTAGATTATTAACATCGATTCCGAACAGTTCTCCAAGTCCTTCGAAGAGTTGTTTGCCTACGGTGTTCGTTCTCGCTTCCCATAAGGCTGGACATTCACAATAGAGGAAGTGAAGCACAGTTTATTTTTCCTGTGGTTGTCGGCAGCTGGGACACTAGATTTTGTGTGGCATGCCCATTTTTGCCGCTTGTACTCCAATGTGCCAGTGGCCAATAATGACTGCGGTCGCGTTTTGTGGCAAATTTAAATTAATGCATTAATAAGTTGTTAATTTGTTATTAACATGATTAATGTAAATCGCAATTTTACCTAAAATATGTAAAAAAGTTGTTTCTGAAATTCCAAAAAAAATTGTTCGTATACATAATAAAGTCAGGCTTGAATGCGTCGCCGAATTCTTAGTAAAAACGATAAAAGCTGGCAGCACTTAAAAAAACAAATAAAGATATTCCAAATTTGAATTATGTAATAATACGCGCGCCCCAGCTAAAATGTTAGTATAAAACAACAACAATTTTGTTAGTACAAAATTACTTAATTTAAAAATTATTTAGTTTTTAAAAGGAATAACTAACCAATATTTTTTTAACGGAAACACTTGCTCAGGCCGGGCCGGGCCGGTCCGGTTCGGTCTGGTAGTCAGTTAGTCAATCAGTCAGTATCAACAGGTTGTGGATTTTTTTTTTATGTATTTTTGTAAACAAGTTCGCGGCATAAAGACGCGCAAGCGAGGATCACGCTATGCCGCAATGCAATGCAGGCCAGGGCAAGCCGTATTGGGGCGTATGAGTCACACCAACTCAACTCAACTCGACGCCGCGGATAAACTATCGTATCGTATCCCAAGCGAGTGAGCGACCAACATTCTAAAAATCGCATTAAAGACACGTAAACAATTTACAATCAGCAAAAAGTTGTTGTTGTTGTTGTTTTTTTTTTTGTATATATTTTTTTAATATATTTTTTAATTTTTATGATTTTTTGCGCCAAAATGTCTGCCATGGTCAAAATCGTTGGCATGAATCATGACAAGATGTTTTTGTTATTATTGTTGTTGTTGTTGTTGTTGATTTTTTGTTTAATCTACCGTATTGGGTGTTGTGTTTGTTGTTTACAACAATTGCTTATTAATATGTGGTTATTTTTTTTAATAATAATTGAAAATTTTAATTGTCGACTTGAGTTGAATTGAGTTGAGTCCCTGGTGACTCTTTAAGATTTCATCACGACGTCCAAAACTAATCGGATACGTTTTAAGTACTCGCTTATATTCAAAAGAAAACTTTTTACGGCCTTTTTGCATGTTGTTATTTACAACAACAAATTTTCAAAATATATTTAAATAAAGCAATTAATACGAACAAATTTTGAAAGTTTGGAAATTTTTTTGAGTTTAAAAGTTAAGAATTTAGAATAAAAATCGCAATTGAGGGACTCCCTTAAACGCGAAAATGCATCGAAAACCTCGAAACATCGCACGTTTTCGAGAATGGAAAAGATATGTCAAAAATTGTATGAAACATAGTTTGCCTCGAAAATATTCGAGCGTCGAAAACAGTCTCGAAAATTTGCTCGTATGTTTCAGTGTTACCTGTATATAAAAAAAAACTATTAATACCATGAAAAAGGTAAATTTTATAATATTATAAATAGTCGAATAACAAAAAGGAAATTTTTAATTTGGTTTTAAAACTCGTAAAAATTAAACCATATATATAAAAAAAGTTGTTGTATTAAATATTTCAGAGCTTACAAACTTGCTAAAATTAAAACAAAAGACAGGCAATACTAATTAGAAAATGACAATAGGCAGCACTAATTTAAAAAGTACATTAGGCAACACTAATAGAAAGAGATGTCAGTTGAAAACAGCTGACATAACTGGTAAATTGCTGAATTCCACAAATATTTTCGAGGTTATGAAAATGTGCATTCCCGAAAAGAGGTTCGCAACTTTTCGAGGTTTTTTAGTTTTCGCTTTTAAAGGAATCCCCTTAATATATTTTTCATTACCAGATTTGAAGTTTTACTATTTTTAAAAGTGGGCGTAAAATTGATCCAACCACGCCCTTTTCGAGGAAGTTGTCGACAGTGTCTATACAAAATCAGATACAGAATTTCAGGAATTTTTAGCAGCGAAATAATCGAATATTATTATTTAGTTTTACAAATTGTGGGTGTAATAGGAGGGCGTGGCAAATTTCTTTTGTCCAAAACCATAAAATTAAAATTTTTTAAGTTTAAAATAATAAAAACAAAAACGATATTCTTAATACGCTCAGAGTAAATTTAAATACGTTTTTAGTTTGTTTGCTTCTTTTATTTGTTTTTTTTTTACATTAAATTAACGAGCGACACGTGTGAATCGCGTGTCTAAATTAATTTGCAAAACAACAACAAAGAAAAACGAATGAAAAAAAAAATATTATTAGTTGGCGAGAAAAGTGTCACGAATTTAATTATGATTGTTAAAAGTACAAAAGGTACAAACAGCAACAACAACAACAAAAAAAACGATTTACAATCACACGGTCATAAAACAACGTCAAAAATTAACAACAACAAAAACAAAAACACAAAAAATATTAAATAAAAAAGCAACAAAAAATAAGCAGATAATAAATTGAAATAAAATAAAGAAGACGAGTTGTAATTAGTGAAACACGCTTTCGAGTCGCTACGACGACGATGACGCTTCTCTTACAAAGCTGAGATTTAAACTTGCTTTTTGGGTTTTTGCACTTTGAAAACTTTTGTCGTTCGACACGTACCAAGCACGCTTGGGCGAAAAGTGTCTGCTCGGGAAATGGACGGTATTTGAGCTTTGTTTCGAGCCTTGCATGGAGCGATGCGATGCGTCGACAAATTGGAAAATCTTTGTACAGTTTCTAGTATTTCTTCTGTAGTGCTCGTGCTCCCTTCCTTGAATAACCGCGATAAATCAACACTTTAAAATGTGTTACTCTTTCGAAAAATACAGTATTCCCACTTACGTACGTCCCCTCTTAAGTACTCAATTTTTGGTGATTTTTAATTTTCCTATAATATACAAGGTGGCGCAAAATAAGTCATCCGGCCTTCAGAATGTCGGTTGTGGCTCGTGCAGTGTGTGCTGTTGCTCCGTCCTGTTGGAACCACATGTCCACCAGTCCTAATTCGTCCAGTTCGGGCAGAAAAAACTCGGTCAACATTGCCCTATAGCGCGCACCGTCCACTGTTGTCGTTTGACCCGCGGCGTTCGGCCCGATGACTCCTCCAGCGTGAACAGCGCACCACGCAGTCACTTTGAGCGGGTGTAAAGGTTTCTCGTGCATCACTCGCGGTTTTTCGGTTCCCCAGAAGCGATAATTTTGCTTGTTCACGTACCCGCTGAGGTGAAAATGAGCCTCATCGCTCATTATGATTTTTGCCAACACCACAGACGAATTGTTACGCAAAAAAATAGACACAATTATTCCGCGTTCTTGGGGAGTGTGGCTTATTCACTTGTATTCTGTATCTGTCTAGTCCACAAATGTCAAAATAGATTTGAGAGCATCTTCCAATAGGGTGATTTCTGTTGCGCCACCCTGTATTTTACATATAAATTTTCCTTCTAATGAGTATTTCGGCTTAAGTGCCTCACCTCGCTTATCTACCCACTATTCTTTAACTTTAATAACAAATTGACCTTAAATTTTCCCCTTTTAAATGTACATTTGAAATCGAGAAAATTATAACATGGCAACCTTAGTAAAAACGCATAAATCTTTACTTTGCCATACCAAAGACTTACATAATTGACATCACTAACGACGGTTGCGATTGTCTTCAATCGCAATCGCAAATTTCACTTAATTATTTTGTTATTATTTAAAAATAAATTGTATACTTTTGTACCTTCGGGCATTTAAGCGGGTTGATATAACTGCATTGAGGTTCTTAAGCGGGTTTAAATAACTGCCCTGAGCTAGTTGAGCTACTTTTTATAAATGCCCAGCCCGCTTAAGTACACACAAACCCGTGCATTTTAGGTAGAGCCACTAAAGCGGGACATACTGTATATCCACATAAGGAGTTTACAGTATGTTTACTAGTAAAACTGCGGTCAATGACAAGTAATATTGCCAGTAAGTTTAACTTGTGTCAGCGATATAACTCAACGTTTCGCAAAGCCTTTAAGAATGTAATGCGAAAACTTAACTGATAGATCAGTAGCGCTACTGGTTAAATTACAGGTCATATAACCGCCATATTCCTAGCAGGAACTTATAGATTACTTATTGAATTAAAGCGTTAATAGGTTTGAGTCTGAAATATGGTTCTGGAAATGACTAAAGCGTGCGACAATTTTAGGGTTAACAAATTTAGTTCTTAAATATTTCGAAAGTTAGTTTTTAGATAAAGTTGGTAAAAATTGCTTTTACTCAAATGTGAATATTTTTCGATTTAGGGAATCAATTTCCAAGTTCGTATTAAAATCTTCCGTGTATCACTTCCCACTTTTTGGCACAAGAGCTTAAACGATGATTAGTAAAGAAAGACAAAGCTGTAGCGGAAGATGAAGATGAACACATGTTAACAATACATTCCGAAAAATGTTAAACGCTCGCATACTCCGCTTGTATAATATAATTTCACCGAACTACAATACATTAAAATGTAGCTTGCTGTCTGTCGTGTCTGTACTCGTACCAACGTCCAACGGAACGATGCGCCAAACCGTATTTGAATTTCTTTTTGAACCGAAAACTAAAACCTTTACAAAAAAAGCAAAAAATAAAATATAAATAAATTAAAAATGTACACGACCAAAAGCACACAAAAACGTAAAAGAAAAAGAAAGAAAAAACTACAACAACAAAAACAAAAGCAACGAATCACAAAATCAGAAGAAAAAAAAGTGAAGACAAACGACCGGAAATGTGTAATAAAATTTAAATGTTTCTTCATGATTTTTCCCCCATTTTTTTCTGTACCCATTGTTTGTGTTTTTTTTTTGCCTTTTTGGTTGTATTTTTTCCATTTTTTGTTGTATTTTTTGTTTGCTTGTATATTTCATTAAAAAGGCAACAACAAAAAATTTGCAACCACAGCTCGAAATGACGACTGAGCATGCGCGCGCGCGCGCCTTCGCTCGCTCGCTTGCTCGATCGCTCTCAGCATGCAGCCCCGCGCGTTGTTTATTCATCAGCCCCCCCCTCCCCACTGCTTACCCCGCGCGCGCCTTTCTTGCTTTTTCTCAAATTTCATGCTGCGAATGTATCTTTGCATCTCGGGAAGATGTTTCCCTGTGCGCCGCCGCTGTCCAATTTGTAAATAAAAGAGATACAAAAATATAAAAAAGAGATACAAATTTTAATTTAATTTTTGTTGTTTGTATGACAATTGAAAAATACAGAATTTACTTACATTTACTCACAAGTTCTTCAACTTCAAAGTTCGTTCCTCACGTTCCTCGTCTTCTCTTTGGGGCATTTCCCTTTTCTTTTGCAACTTTTTGATTATATTCATTTTTTTCTGTGTTGTTTTTTATTTTCAAATTTTTTGTTGGTTTTTTTTTTTTGCTTCACCGTTTTCTGCTTCCCGCTCTTTCATCTCTGCTCAATATCTGCGACCGATGTCGTCGCCATATCTGCTTCTTCCTCTTATCTGTGCCTCCATTAAGTTTATTGGTCAATGGCGGTATCCAACGGATGCTGTGTCCGTCCGCTTGTCTGTGTATCTTTTGCGTTTTACGCTGCATCTGCATCTTTAATTTTTGTTGTTTTTTTATTGTTGTTGTGCCCCCAACGGCTCTGCTTAAAAAATCCAGAAGCCGTTTGTCGGGTTTTTCGGTTCAGTTTGTTTCGGTTTGTGGCGACGGCGTCGGCGGCTCCTCTTTTCTTCATCTTTCACTTCTTGTCCCCTTTAACCCTTTAGCTACCTCCTCCTCCTCCTTCTCGTTATCTTTCTTTTCTTTACATGTGTTTTTGTTGTTGTTTTTTCATTGAATTTGTTGTGGTTTTTGCTCTTCGCTGATTTTATTGTTTTGCGCTTCGATATCTCGTAACTCTTCTTCGACTCTGTCGTAAATTATGTTAACTTCTTTTTGTGCTCTGATCCTACTCCTTCTTTTCTTATGCCCTACACCCGAAGTTTGTAGTTAAGTAAATTTAAATATGGAACTTTAGTTTTATCGAATTATACTAACAAACTTAAGAGGTAAATACAAATGAGGTATCATACTTAAGATCTCTTAAATAAATGTATATATAATGTTGATTCTTCGTGTAGCCGACCTTCGGCCCTAGAACTAAAAGTTTGACTTCGTATTATAGCCAAGCTTCGGACTACGAACTACTTTTATCTCCTCTTTATGTATCTCCTCTATATATGTACGTAATGACAACATTATTTATGCTCTCAAGTTTTTGCGTCAATTTTTTATATAAAATCATTTTTATATGAAGATTTAATGGACTTTTCAATTCTCTTCAAATGCCACCTCACTTGACTAAATCGGCTTAGAACTCATTTTTATAACAGCTGCTTACAAAAAAATCGTATTTAAGGTGGGTTAGGTTAGGTTGTACTGGCTGACCGAAGCCACGCATATACCTATTAGGTCCTTAGCGATACCAGGTTCAGATCCTGTTTGACTATTTTTAAGTAGAATTGACGTCATCCAATATGCGGCAACGATTGTCAAACTTTGAAATAGCATTAAGACCTATTTTGGCGACTTTATAGTAATCGCTCAAACCTAGGTGCACCTAGATATTTTAAACGAGTTTAAGATAATGCAGGGCAGGAACAGAGGAGATGCTCCACACATATTTATTTTTGGTAACTTTGTCCTATTCTTGTTTTTAATTAGCAATTGGGCGTGGTTCATTTTTTGCACATAAGTTAAACATAACCTTAAATTTCGCAATACCTTTTTGTGCTCTCTGCGAGAGAGCGCTGGCTGAACTTCTTTTCGATCTGACCTGACCTGCATTGTTGTTACTATTGTTATATATAATACTATTTTATAAATATTTTGTCTAAGTGTACTTGTGTCTGTTCCAATGGATTCAATGCAGCCATTCGCTTGGTTTGCAGTATCTATAAATTTATGCGGCATCTCTGTTTCGGTTTCGGTTTTTTTCTTTTTATAATTTATTTCTTTTAATTTGTTTGTGTGCTCCAATGTTTTTTTTTTTCTTCTTCTTTATTATTTTAAAAGCGACGTCTGTCCGGTCGTCTTTCGTTCCTCGGTCCGTTGTTCCGTCCGTCTGTCTGTCTGTACGTAAGTCGCGCGTAGTATCTGCGTATCTCGTGTATCTGTACGACGAGTATCTGCGTTGGCGGCATTTCATTCTTATGGGTTTGTAACTGCTCGCTGCTGTTTCCTCTGCTGCGGCTGCTGCCTTTAAACCGATGGACAGACAGTTGGATATTCGAATGGATGGACGGACGGACGGCTTTTAAGCTGAATCTGTTTCGTGCTTGTTGTTGTTGCTGTTGCTGTGCCCCGTTTTCCGTTTAAGATTGCAATCTGCGCGTATTCTTATTCTTATTCGTATTTTTATTTCTTATTTTATTTTATTTTATTTGATTATTTCGTTTCGTTTCGTAGAAGCTCCCTTCTGCAATTTTGAATTCTTTACGTGGAAACATTTAATTCAGAACTTTTTGGTGTCGCTCTTGTTTCGCTTTTTTTTCCATTTTTTTTATTGGAGTATCCATTCGGAGCGAGCGTTTCGGGTTTCTTAAATTTCAAGGCACGTTTTGGTTTGTCAGTTTTTCGTTCCGATTTTGTCTTCTTCTTCTTCTTTAGCTTTTTATTGTATTCGCTTTTTATTGGTCTTCAACGTTTTAAGCGAGTCTTTAGCTTCGTCCAGCTCAGTTCAGTTCGGAGTGTTTTAATATTTTAATTTTTAGTGAATTTTTTTATTTTATTTTTTTCAGAATAAGGTCAGTCACAAGGCCGTTGTTTGTTGTATTTGTAATTGTAAAATTTGCTCAGCTTCGTCGTCGCGGTCTTTTAAGGTTTTGTCTTCTCTTTTTTGTTTAATTGTCCAATTATGTTTCCTTGTCGTAATTAAATAACAAATTTTATTGTTTTTGTTTTTATGAGCTTCATTAAGTGTCATTATAATTTGTCTGTCTTAATGTCTGCCAGATTTGTTTCGTCTTGACTTAAGATTGACTTGAGTTGATTTACGAATTTTGGTTAAAATAAAAATTCGAAAGAATTTTTGCAGATTCTGCTGAAATTTTCAAATTCAGTTTAAATTAAATAACAAAACTTTTTCGAAATTATTACAAAATCTTTTTTGAAAGGCTTACAAATTGAGAAATGAAATCTACCACGCCCTCTTCTGGGCGTTTTAAAAATCGAAGAACAAACTCAATATACCCTTCGATAAGTGCACTTCCACTTGGCAAAGGGTATCAAGAATCGAATTCATGCAAAATTTTAAATTAAATGGAAAAGTAAATTTTAATTTGTAATTCTAAAGAAATTTTGAAGTTTTATTGATGTCACAGTAAAGCTTCGACAATTCACTTACTACTAGTAGTTAATTTTGGTACAAGCTCCGGATAATTTTTCGAATTCGCGAAATTGATTTCATTGATAAAAAATTTCGTTTGGCCACTTTTTTTTTTCTTTTTATCGTTTGTGCAATACAAAATTCCTTAGCCATGGCAACTGTTCAACAACAACAACAACAACAGCGAAATTCTCCCACTCACATATACAGTCGTACGCATGTCGATTGGTATGTATGTGTGTACGTATGTGCCATACCATCAGAGCCGGCTGCTGCGTCCATTAAAAGCGCCAAACAACGCCCTTCATTCCTTCCTGCCTGCGATTTTTGTTGTTGTTGTTGTAGTTGTTTTTGTTGTTTTAAATTAATGGCAAAAATTGTTGCCTGCAGCATTTTTCGCATATTTTTTCTTCGTCGATCGATGAAGGGAATCGGCTTGGTTCGATTCGGTCCAGGCCAGACCAGACCAGGCCTACACCTCTTCCTGTTTGTGGCAGCGAAACGATGCAACGACCGACGACGCAACAACAAAATAAGTTAAGATGCGATGCGAGCGAATAAGGAGTATTTCCGTTTGCGCATGCGCGCACGCAAAAATTGAAAATTTCAACAAAAAAAAACAACAAAATTTAAAATAAAATGCGCGCGCAAACGTTCATTCGGTTACAAAAATGTTGCAGATGCCAACAAGAACTACAACAACAAAAACAACACCAGCAAAAAATAACAAAAACCAACAGCAACTTCACAGATCGTGCGTGATCTTGGCCAAGAAATTTTACCTGCCTGCCGGAGTGCTTCAACTTCAAATTCAAAGCTTGTTTGTTTCTTTACACTTAGAAAAAAGGAAAAGTGAAGAAAATTACATTAAATATTCAAAAATTAAAAAAAAAAATTTGTTTAATTATTAAAGCTTTAAATGTTGCTTACAAGCAAACACGAATAAATCCATCTGAACGATTTTTAAGAACACAAAGAACTGATTACGCCCTCAAATTTTTAACTTCAAAAGGAGCAAAGAGCTCCTTAAGGAAAATAAACTGGCGAAAAATTACGCAAATTTTTCGATAATTGAAAAAGATTTTTTGAAGTTATCGATGTTTAAAAATAATTGTTTGAAATTATAAATTTTTGATATTAAACCTGTTCAAGCGATTCAGAGAGTTGCCATAAAAATGAGGCTTAAATGCATATTAAGTCACTATTTTTTAAGCTTTAAAAAACTATTCTTTCGAAAAGATTTTTGCAAACTGACATTGTTTTCTGTTTTTTAAAAGAATCGATATTTTTTCCTTTAAATCAAAAATCGATAAATTAAATTTTGGACAAAATTGATTTTTTTGAAGTGTTGAAGTTTCCACTTTACAATTTAAAGGTAATGGAGACTATCCTCGACGAATCAATTTTGTTCAAAATTGGATTTGTCGGTTTTTGTTTTAAAGCTCCAGAATTTTGTCTTCTGTCAAGATTCAAAAAGGTTTTTTGTACAGACGAAATTATTAATTTTTATTAAAAAAAATTTAAACTATGACTTTCAAATTTAAAAAGCAAAACATGTTATTCCCTAAAAAAAATCGACTTCGGAAAATTTACAATTTTTACTTTTCAAATTGAAATTTTAACTTATAAATGTGTAACCATAAAAAAGAAAATCCTTACCCTGGACTTTCTCGCTCTGTAAATTATTGCCAGATTTCAATGTGTGCGCGCGCGTGCGTCGATCCAACTGATTCCAGCCAGCTGTGGACTGTTTTGACTCCGAGGCGTTGTTTTAGTATACAAGCAAGAACAACAACAAAAATAAAAATTAAATTAAAAAAAATATAAATTTTTTGTTTAATACTTCAAAAATGCGTGCGAATTTTTGCTGACTTCGTTTTGGCGCAGTTAAAACAAACGTAAAGACGCACGATTTCTGTTGGTTTATGTTGGTTTATCTGTTGCTGCTGCCACGCTGTTGTTGTTTTGTTCTTGTTCTTGTCGGCTGTTTGATTCCTGCTTTCTCATGCATTGCACATTTCTTCGCATGCGAATTCGGGGCGTCAAATGCGTTGCACGCATGCGCGCAAAAATCTTTTCTTGCGCTGTACTCCTCTGCATTGCTCTGCTGCGACTCTTAATACACACAGCACGCAGGCACACACACACACACACTCAGCACACAATTCAAAAATTCATTAATAAAATCAAGATCGAAGGTTCGATTGCACACGCAGCTTTTAGCTCGAACGTTCGGTTCAGTTCGTTTCGTTTCATTCGTTTTTTTTTACGAATTTTTTTCTCAGCTCATCGTAAAAATTATTCTCACGATTTTTTAAGCAGCTCCTCCTCCGGTACAGTAACCCCCTCTGCTATTAGAATTCCATGAGCGGCTGCGTTGACTATTTTCATTATTATTGAAACGATTTTTATTGTTTTATAATTTTTTTTTAACTTCCGTTTGAGGCGCTTTTGGATAATTTTGTGAGCATTTAAAATTGTCAACACGCTTCAACATCCGCTTTCGACCGGCCTCCAGCTGAAATTTTAAAACTCAATTATTTGTACATAAAAAATTCTCTTATAAGTTATAACGCAATTAAAAACGAATTATCACAAGCAAATGAACCGTTAGAGATATTGAGCTGAAATTTTGGACACCCGGTCGGTTGCTCTTGTGCCCTAGACGAACTGATTAGAGGCAATCCGTACACTATTACAAAACATAAATATCGATTAATGTTGATTTCCTGTTAACACGATATCTTTAGAACCATATTGGAGATATTTGGTTGAAATTTTTAATAAGGTTTTCTGTTCTGCTTGGGAACAACTGATTAGGGTGGTCCATGTTTGTTATTTTTACATGTTAAAATTGCAATAATAAGCTCTTATGACTTTAATTGGTTATTTGGTTGAACAAACGATCTTTATAAGTATATTAATCTAATTAGGGTGGTTCATGATGTAACAAAAAAAAGCAACATTTGTGCCCTATTAGAAATTTTTATTTTTGTTGTTAAATTTCAAATAGCATAAAAAATTATTTACAAATTTATTTGCAGGAATCGAACGTTTTATAAAATGGAAAAATTTGCTAAACTTTTTCTTTTGAATTGATTTGTTAGCCTTTTAATTCAAAGCCTTTAAAAACCTTTTCTTTTATTTGTATTTGTATTTTGTCTATTTGCATTTGGCCACACTTTTTTACGCCTCACGCCGAATCGCCTCCCATTTATTTGCCCCCAAAGTCTGCTGCCTGCCACATTTCTCTAACCAAATTACCTGCCCCATACCTACCCACCGCTTGCCTTCCGCCTCGCAGTTACCAACACACACAGACACACACACACACACACACACATACAAAACAGCTCAGAAACTCAGAAAAGCAGAAAAGCGTATTTGAAATGTAAAAGCGGCGACTGCGCGCGCGCGTATTTCGGTAGCGAAACGAGTTCTTTATTTGTTTGTTTGTTGTTTTTTTTTTGATGTTTTGTTTTTTTTTTGTTTTCGTTTCCTCATCCTCTTTCATTTAGCATTTTTATTGTGGCTCTTATTGTTTTTATTGTTGTTGTTTTTGTCGCTTTTGTTGCAACTTTTCAAGTGTTTTGTGTGTGTGTGTGTTTGTTTTTGTTTGTTTTGTATTGTTATCGCATCTCTTTCTATTTTCTACAATAACAACACTTTCGACGACAACAACAACAACAACAACAACAACAACAGGAGCATAAATTGAAATTCTCCACACCACTGTATTGTTGTTGTTGTTGTTCTTTTTTTTCTCTATTTTTTCATAAATTTGCTTTTCGTGTAGACTTTCTTTTCATTGAAAGCAGCAGCAGCAATAACAACAAATATAAAAACAACAACAATAAACTATCCCAACAAAAACAACAAACTATCCCAACAACAACTACAATGAACTTGCTTTTTCGACTCTCTTTTTCTCGTTCGCTTGCTCTTCGCTCTCCAATTTCCATTTGTATTCGTCTGTCTGTCTGTCAGTCTGTCTCAGCACAGCAAGAGAAGAGTTCGTTGCTTGAGTCTTTCGTTTTTAGATTAATTTTATTTGCTATTTTAATTAAAAAAATTTAATTCAAAAACATTTTTTTTTTATTTTTTATTTTATGAATTTGCTTTTATTTTTAAATTTGAATTTTTAATTTAAATGTTTTTAACTTAACTTTTAATTAATTTAAAGATTTACAAAATTTTAATAATTTTTATTTTTGATTGTTTTGTTTTTTTTTTCGTTTTATGCTTTAAACTTTTTTTTTATTGCTCAAAGAAAAACCTGAAGTCGTTTGTGAATCATGATCGTCGGTCGTCCGTCGTCGTTGTCGGTTTGACACCCACACGCCGCGTCGTGGTCGTCGCCGCCGCCGTCAGCTCTTTTTTTATTGTTGTTGTTCTCTTTCGTAATGTTGTTGTTTTTGCAATTTCGCATGGTTTTATTAGCGCAAAATATGCACAGCCGCAGACGGCTCTGACAGCCGTCAACAACCAACATCAACAGCAACAACTACAACAACATCAAAAGCATGTGATGAATTTTAATGAAACTTTTTTGTTTGCGCATTTTTTGACAGTTCGCTAAATGGGCAATTATTTTTATTTTTTATTTTTAGACTTCTTTTAGACAGACAATTCACAAAATGGAATTTTGAACTTTTTTGAACTATTTGTAATTTTTTCGTTTTTTTTTTGTAATTTGTTTAAACTTGATTTTTTTATTTTTACTGAACTGTCGAATTTAGAATTTTTTCTATTTCTAATTTTCCAAATTTCTTATTTTTCCAGAAGCTCGACTCACCTCGAAAGAGCTGCCGACAACAAAATGGCGACGCGATCGTCGTTTGCGCGCCGGTGAATACCACGCCCACAATACGCCTTCAACTACGGCAACATCCTCATCTGGGAGCGGCGGTGGCCACTCCTCCTTAAGCTCACCGCCCGGCTCACCCCTGCCGCCGCATCATCCTTCACTCATCATGGGCGGCAGCAGTGGCGGCGGTGTCGGTTCAACACCATCCTCATTGGCGCCTCACTCGCCGCACTCACAACAAATGTCCATGATGATGGCTGCGGCTGCTGCCGCTGCTGCTGGCATGCGTCCACTCTGCGAATCGACAAATCGTCCAACACCGCCGCCGTTAACGCTACCACAACACCAACAACAACACAGTCATCACGGCCATCATGCGGTGTCAACGGCGGTAGCCCTTGAGGCGCCCATCGACATGTCTGTGACATCGACCACGATGAAGGCACAATCGCGCGCCTCACCGCCGCCGCCGTATCGCGAGCCGTTACCCGGCTCAACGTACGCCTCATCGCTGGCACGGCCCAGCGTAATTACGCAGGCGCCACCAAAGCGCGGTGATTCGCGCGACAGTATTCTGATTGCAAATCGCGAGAACGACAATCGCAGCTCAGGTGGGTGTGGCATATTAACGCCCATTTTGTTTCTTTTTAAAATATTTAAAAAATGTTTACCCGAAATTTTTTTTTCTAGATTCCATTTCGATGTGTGAAACCGTCATTGACGAACATTTTCGCCGTTCGCTCGGACCCGATTACGTGGCGCTATTTGGCAAAAAGTCACCGCCACCGCTCACACACACAGCGCAGGCGCTGGTACGTTCCCATTCAACGCCCAATTCACCACAACCGCTGCCCATGTTGCAAGCAAATAACGCAACGCCCACTCCAACTCCACCGCTGCCGGCACCGCAACAGCACTTGCCGCCGGCACCAGCCTATCACGCCGTAGCAGCGGCTCATGCGCTTTTACTACAGCACCCACAAGCGCTTATTTCGCCTAAACCGACTGTGGAGTTGCTTTCTTCGCCGCCGCAGCAATTAAAGGCCGAGCCGCATTCGCCACGCCCACATATCCGTGAAAAACCATACACGCCACCACTTATGGCGACTATGACTTTACCGCCGCCGCAGCAGCATCCGCTGTCGCTGCATCGCTCAAGCAACAACGATTCACCACAACAGCAGCTACAGCAATTACAATCGCCAAACTCACCACAAGCACAACCACTTGCTTTAAACGTAGCCGCCGCCGTTGCCACATCCACAACTCATTTGCGTTCTGCTTCACCGCCGGCAGAGCTGCATTCGACTACGCCACATTCACCACCTATTAGCGGCCATTTCGCAAACTCATCGCCACCGCCGTTGCCAGCACGTCATACGCCGCCAGCGCATATGAATAATGGCAATGCAGCTGCTGTCGTCGCAACTTCATCATATTCTGCTTCCACTTCCGCTTCTTCCACTCCGCCCATACCGGCGCTGGTTTCTTCCACTTCTACACCACCGCCACCGCCGCCGCAGCAGCAGCAGGTACCCACCATGCCCGCAATAATGCGCATCAAAACTGAACCCGGTCTAGCGGCAGCTATTTCGACTGCCGCCGCCGCTGCCGCCTCTTCTTCCATAACCAACAACTCAAGTACGCCGCCGGCTTCGCCCACTTCCTCGTCGAATGCGTCGTCTCACGTCTCGGCGAATTCGGATGTGCTCGCCTCCGTCGATGATCATTTTGCCAAAGCGCTGGGCGCCACTTGGAAAAAACTGCAGGAGAGCAAAGAGCAGCGCAAGTAAAATCAAACGAGAGAATCCAATTCGAGTGCCGACTGGCTGTGTGAGCGTTAGAGAACGCAAATGATAGTTGAAAAATCAAAATTCAATTTTTTTTCATTTTTACTATTTTTAAGTCTTTTTTAGAAGGGTAAAAAAACAATAACAAATGTTTTCAGTTAATGCGAAAAGCACAAATTCTCAATTTTTACTGAGAGAGCGAGCGCAAGAGCGCACGTTAAGCAAAAAGTTTAAAGTAACTTTTTTTTTACAAAACTTTAATTTAAAATATTTAAATATTACAATTTTAGATTTTTTTAAATTTAAAACAAGCATGAAATTAAAGCCGGTCTTATTAAGAATTATAAATGCACCACATTGTAAACTTTTTCTATCAATGAAGTGAGAGCGATCGACTAAGAAGGGTTAATTTTGTATTATAGTATTTTTGGATTAGTGGGCGTGTTTATGGGCTGATTGATACAAAAATTATAATCAGTTTGTCTCGGGCATGAAAATCAAACAGTATAGAAAATTTTAACTTCACTCAAATCATAGTTGAATAATAAGTTAAGGAATAAAAAAAAAAGAGAACAGAAATTGAGCGAACTTACCGCGATTTGTGCCTCATTTTTCTGCCTATTTTGAAGTACTCGTATACGTCTTTTTTACTTTTCACAACAAATTACGTTGTTTTTTTTACTTAATAATTTTGTAGCAACCATGGCAACAAGACACAATTTTATATTTCAAAGAGAGCAATAATATCGAGGTGGAGAGAGACTTTTTTTCTACTCTCTTCACCTTATATTTATTACACCATGACTAATATGAGTAATTTTTGGGAAATTGTAAGTTTGAGTCATAAATAAAAAAAATTTTAAAAAATTTAAAAATATGTATAAAGAACATTTTTAGTAATTCAAGAAATTTAATTCAAGTTATCAACCTGAAATTAATATAAAATTAAATTCATTTGGAATTCAAATTATCAAACTGAAATTGTTTAAAAATTTTAATTATCAACTCAAAATTGATTTAATATTGAAGTTAATAACCTGATATTAATTTAAAATTCAAGTTATCAACCCGAAATTGGTTTAAAATTTAAGTTATCCACTTGAACATGATTTAAAATTGAAGTTATCAACCTGAATTTATTTTGTTTTTAATCTTTTTTTATAGAAAATCAAATTGAGAATTTGTGCTTTTCCACAACAACAACAAACAAATAGCGATCTATTTTAAATACTACTAATCTGACTAGCTACTACTATTGTACTAAATAGTACTATTATTTAAAAAACAAAAAAGAACACATACTACCATTTTATTAATTTACTATTTACTATTTTACTAAATATGACAAGCAGCAAAAATGTTGAAGATCTCAATTAATGCAACTTTTGTGAACAATTTATAAGAAACGAAACGAAAAGAAAAGAAAAGAAAACAACTTTACTATTTAAAAAGATAAAGAAATGAAGAAAAAGTACTATACTATTATACTATTTTATGTAAGCGACAAAGTTAAAAACTTGAAAATAAATCAAACAAAAAAATCAAAATAATCTAATTAAGTGCTTATTTTAATTCTGTGTGTGTATAACTCGTAAACAAAACAAAACAAAACAAACAAACTCTCTTTTTAGGCAAATAAGTTCTTGACATTAATTTTTAATTTTAGTTTTATGTAAAATATATTGCACAAAAACAAAAACCATTAAAAAATACAAACAAAAAAAACATCGAATGTAAAATTCTAAATATGTAAAAATTAATTATTTTAAATAACAAAATTCATGTTAAACAAAGTTTTATGCAAAGTAATTAATTTTTTTTCAAAGCTTTTTGGTGTGTCTCTTAAAAGGTCCTTTCTTTTTTTCCCATTTTTTTTTTCATTTTGCTTTTGTATTAATTTTCATTAACTTTTCACTAATTTTGTTCATTTGATTTCTAGTTTTAAGCTATGAGTTCTTATTATTAAGGTTGGCCAATGAATTCCTATTATTTTCATAAAAATAAAACAATATCAAAATTATTCGAAAATGTGTTTTCTTTTTTTCCCCCAGCTTTCTGGTACAAATAAAAAAGCAATAAAAAAGCAGAAAAAATAAATTAATTGAAGAATTGTCATCATGACCATTTAAGAACAAGCAAGCAATTTCATTTAATAAATCTGTGTGACCATGCCCACTTATCTACTTACAGAAATGGTCGTAAACGAGTGCTTCGGTATTGTCTGTCGGTTTCGGCAGCGACCAAGAAACTGCGCGAGTCGTTTCTGCTTGTACGCAGTAATGCCGGTTGACTTGACCAAGTGTAGGTCAGGTTGCACATCACTTGGCCTTTGGTTGTTTGCTTTTATGTGCTCCACTTGTATGTCGGGTATCGGCATTATAACAAAAATATTGATGAGCTTAGCAGCAATACGCAGAAATCCGCAATAATCGACGACCACTCATTCTCAATAGAAACTTGCACCAATTTTACACACTTGTGGATTTTATTTAAGATGAAAATGTCGCAATATTATTCTTGTGTTTAAATTAATTGATTCAAATAATGTCGTTAAAATTTGATCAAAATACAATGAAATTCTGTCGAACTTGTGCGAACACGTCTTCTTGCTTGCAGTTTGAGGATCATTGTGTATTAAGTTGTTTTTTTGCTGGAATTGTTGTTTAAAATGGAGTTGAGGGATTATTTTAAATGCAAAAAATCGAGTATAGATTTTATAACGAGTGAAAAGTTAATTTCCCTAACATTTCCCCTGGAGTTTTATTTGGGTTTTGGTTCAAGTATTTGGTTAGAGATTTCAGTATTTGGTACGTTGTGTATATTTCGCCATCTGCTTTTACATGACTGCAACACACGGTCTGTGTTTACGGTTAAAAGCTTTACAATGATACAGTTAATACAGGTAGTTGCAGTAATGGCAGCGCAGCTTATTCTCATCTAAATGAAAATCCATTGCAAGAGTTGAATTTTTTTTATTTCTTAAATTTAAAAAAATCATATTTTTGAGTCAGGTTCCAAGTCGTATCATCGCTGACTCTCCTTTGAGTTTAAATACGTAAACAAAGTTGACAGCCCTGACTGCAGTGCAGCAGCAACATCAACAGTCAACCAACTTCACGCCAAACTTCTCGGACGTTTTCTCTCCGACGGACGTCTGTGTTTTTGCATTTCGAGTAAGGTGATTTTTCTGCGTTTCTTTTCGCACGCATGAACGCAATAAAAATTGATGGCATTATGTTATGCACAATTTTCGAGTAAAGTTTTCGAAGTGTCGCGCGAAAGTTGGCATAAAAGTTTATTTCCATCTTCGTTGTCATCTTGCAAAATAGCTGAGAAATTATTCGGCGTTTGGTTTCCCACTGCCGCCGCACGGCCCCCGCTCACACCCTTCGCACTAACGTAGTTCGAAAATCGTGTGTGCCTGCTCTAGTCGATCGTTCGTCGCGCGCGACTGTTCTAACGCGAGCGAAACATTCGTAGCGTTAAGTGTTAGTGGAAAAGAGACAACATTAACTGGTGCAGTGCAGGCGAGAAGTATTGTTTTTCTCTTATATGCACGCGTGTGTGTGCGTTTGTTAGTGCACTGCATTTGCCTTGAGTACGTACGTGTGTAAAAGAGACAACTATAGCGCATTTGTTATAAAATTTTTCGCTCACGAAACGCGCGGTTTATGGAACTACCAAAACAATTACAGGGCTGTTTTACCACCTGATATTTATTATTGAACTGAACTTGTGAGACACTACTGCATAGTAAAGGCAAAAGTTTTGTTAACTTTCAATAATTAAAATTCGATTATCAGTTTAAGAGGTAAGTGAAGTGTGAAAATGTGTTAGATAAACAAGTGGTGGAATTTCTTCAATTCTTGAATAGTAATTTTTGAAGTTCGAACAATTTTTGTACGCACTAATAAAATATTTTTTTTTTAAATTTAATGCATATCTAAATCTTATTTTATGGTTTAGATTTGCAATGATAAAAGACAAGAGGACTCACAAACAAATTTGAAAAAAAAAACGCACAAATTTAAAATTTGTTTCCTTCATTTGGCAACTATTGCTCTTACAGGCAAATTTTACTATTTTACCACCCACAAGCACCCGCCCAACATGTTTCATTTCCACTGCATTTGCACGTGCATTAACGGCTATCTTCTCAGCTAAGAAACATAGTGTTTCATTATTTATTTTCTTAAACTTATAAATACGATAGAATTTAATTTGTCAACTAAAAAAATGGTTCTTTAAAATTATTCCATTTTGCAAAACTTTTTTTTGCATATTCTGTTTAAAAATTGTTCATATCATATTCGAATTCAAATCGATGACAAAACTTGATGTTCTGTTGACGTGCGTAAATTAGAATTCATTGATTGATTTTGTTAACATGTTTTTAATGAAATGAGTACTTAACAATTTTTTTTAGTTCATAATTTTAACTCTTCCTGAACACATAAAACACTAATCGAGTAAATAGAAGTGTCAGAAGAATGTTCAAATTCCGTTGCATTCCCACACAAATTCATTCACAAAATTGCAGCACTCTCGCGCAAAAGTAAGACAGCATAACTACAGCGCTCTCTTTTTGGTGAAAGGAGAAAGACAAAAATTTAAGAATTAGTTTGCAAAGAAGGCAACAACACTGACGCAATATATAAATCCGACTCATAAATAAATTTAATCTTTGAGCCAGGTCCTTTTTTTTATAATTAAAATTTGTAGATAACGTCAAACATACAGATAAATACGAAAATTAGCACAAAGAACGGAACGAAAGAATATTCGCGTTTTTCTTTTGTTTAATAAACAATTTCAAAGACACGCGCTGCTAATGAAATAAATTAAAATCAAAACAAGAAACGTAAGTAGACAAAAAGAGCATAAAAACTTTAAAAACAAAGCATGGGAAAATTGCGTGCTGGAAAATTTTCACCTGTGTTGGGGGAAAAAAAATGTTAATGTCAAAAAAGAGAGACCAAAAAAAAAACGAAAAAAAATACCACGGAACGAGGCAACAAAGCGGAATTGGTTGACTGCAACAACAACATGTTGACAACAACACTGCCGCAACGGCGATACGAAAAAGAGCAAACAAAAAAGCATTGCCAGGCGTACATTGTGTTATTGCATGCTAAATATGGAAAAACTAGAGATGATGAATGAATGAACAAGTGAAAAAGTTGGTAATTGTGCAAAGAATGCAAACAAAAAACGGTATGTTTTTTTTTAATGTTTGATAATTTGCTGTTTGAAAGTGACAATGAAAATGAATCGCACACTTGAAGTTCTCCTTTGAATCCTCAAAATGCAACCCTGGCCGCGCCGCCGAGAGGAAAATATGTTGAGCGAGCGAGCGAGCGAAGAAAAGACGAAAACCAGTACCAAAAGCAAAATTACAAAAATCGTGTCGAATGCAAACATTGCAAAACTTTTCTCGCATTTTCACAAAAATACCGAAAATAATCGCCACAATTTGTTGCTAAAAGAAACAAAACAAAACAAAAAAGGTAAAAAACGCCGTGGAATAGAAATTTGTATATTTTAATTGTCGTCTTTTTGGAGATTGACGAAAAAAATCTCACACGAATTGAATTGTGTGCGAAAATGCGAAGACGACGAGCAGCGAGCGAGCGCAAGTGAGACTCCGTCGGACATTGAGTCGACCGACGACCGACCGCCCGCCCGACGGACGGACGGTTTGAACGAATGAATAAAACGTTGTGTTTTAGGGAAGGAAATAGGGGCGGGAGAGGGCGAACAGACGAAAAATTAATTCACGACGGAGGAGCGGAGCGCGACCAAAACCCAAAAAAAAGATGAATTTTTGTGCGTAAGAAATTGTGGGAAAATCCCAACAAGAAATAACTCGCTCAACAAACGACTCCTTTTTTGCGAGCGTGCGTGCGTGTGCTGGTGTCACTTTAGTGTGAAAAGTACCGAATGTGAAGTGCAAAAAAAAAAAACTAAAAAAAAAAATAATTTTTCGTAACACTTTTTTAGGTTTTTGTTATTGTTTTTGCTCTTTTTACGTTTATGTTTCTATTTTCCTTTTTTTTGCGTGCTTATGCACATTTTTTTTTATTTTCATATCTTACGTCTGTTCATATTCGTCTTTTTCGTCTTCTCTTTTATTTTCAGATTTTATTAACAAATTGAAGAGCAAAACAAAATAAGAGCAAGAAAGTAAATGATGAACAAAATTAAAAACACGTAAGGAATTGAAGAAGAAGAAGACGTAGGAAGTGGAAGCATTTAGTGAGCAATCGGAGCGCTAGCGCTTCCCATAAAAGAAAAAGAAGTAGAAAAGACAACAAAGCAGCAATACCTCCAACTCGAACAAGAACAACAACTAACGACGACAACAACTGTCAAAAATCATAATCGTCGAAGAAGAAGCAGCATAAGCAGAACCTAAGCAGCAGACGACGAAGAAAGGCGACCCCGAAAATTGTTTTTGTGTTTCGTTATTTTTTTCTTCTCGAAGGAGTTAAAAAAAAGGAATATTTGTCAAAAAAAAAAAAAGAATTTAGATCTGACAATTTTGAGATTCCATTAAAAAGCGAAAATAAAAGTATCCAACTTACAAGAGCATCAGCAACCACAAAAAAAGCGTTGATCGATGTAGCAGCATGCAGTACCACCCGTAGCAGCCAACAACAACAAAATCAATTAATGAATCAGCTGCTTAAATTGCTTAAGGAAGCAGAAATTCCTTTTCATACAATTTAAGCAACTGTTCACGAGAGTTTTTTAAACTAAACGAAAAAGAAGAAGAAAAATAAAATATTAACTTCCTCCAGCTACTCCACTCTTCCCACTGCTCATACACAACAGTGCGTCGTCGTTATCGTCATTTAACAGTCAGGATCGCATACGTTCTCAATCCTGGTCTCGGTCGCGTGAATTTACTTTCCATTTGAATGTCGTCTTCGTCGGTTTCGATTGAATTTACGCGTAGTTGGAAGGATTCACTGGCACAATGCAAAGCTTGGATTCATCATGTCAAGAAGCTGATGTAAGTTAACGCTAACCCGCGCTCTAGCATTATTAGTATTATTTATTTTGCATCACTCTTTGGAATTTTGTGTGTGGATAGAAATTCGTAACATAGAGAATTTCTTAATATAAATTTATGTTCTTGAGCAGGATCAAAAACTGTTTCTTTTACCAAATATTCGTTTGTTTGTTTGTTTGTCCATCATCAACTCTTGTTAACACATTAGAAATAATGAGCTGTTGACTATTATTCCAATCCAAGCTCACTAAAACTAAACATTTCTTTGTGATATCTTGAAAACCATTGAAGATATTCTGTTGAAATATTATTGAAACTGATTAACGTTGTTCATACAATATAATTTTTTATTTTTTTAAATAACGTTTTTACTTAAAGAAATGTTATAATAATAATCAGTATGACAGTACAGTAAACACTTAATCACGTTTTTTAAATTTTCGAAAGTTTTCTTTAAACAATTTCAAGTTTCATAAAATATTCGGAATAAGTAATGCCTTACGGCATTAGTTTGTAACTCGAATGAGAGGTAACACGAACGATTCGTGTGCAGCCTTTATTGTCTGGGATTGAGTTTTCTTGTTATCGTTCATCTAGACTATCTCTTAATTTTTAACGAAACCAAAACGACAGCAACTGTCAACAGCACATTGCCACAGCCAAATTGTGTTAATTTGTTATTACGGTAAAACAGCTGTTATCGTTTGGGATAGTAAATGAATTAGAAACTTTCAATGCAACGCAGAAGTTAGTTACTCTAGTTAAATAACCAAACAAATTTTTAAACTTGTAAGTTGTTTTCGAAGAAGGTTTTTTATTCTATTTTTTATTGACTTCTTGATTGATTGATTGATTTCTTCTTACAAATGTTTTTCAGTTCATAATAAATGACACGGTTAAAAAATTAAAACAAGGCGTCCACAACATCAGCAGCAGCAACAGCGCCGCCGCAACAAAATCCGCCACCGCCACAGCAACAACACCGACAACAGCATTAAATAACCCAAGCAGCACGAGCGTGCTTCGTCACCAGCAACAACAGCAGCAGCAACAACAACAACTGGCATACCAGCAGCAGCAATTGAAGCAACAACAACAACAGCAGCAGCAACAACAGCAACACTACACTCAATATCATCACCTGCAAACGGCGCTACAGTCGCGTATACCGCCGCAGACGCATCTTTCGCCGCCACCGCCGCCGTTAACGCTTTCGCCGCCGCCGCCACCACACGCCGCCGTCACCTCAGTCCAAGTCACATTTCCGTCGAGTTCAAAAAGTGCACTGCTCGATTCCAGCCTGCTGCACTGCAATATCTCACAAATCCCATCGCAGCCGCCATTTTGCATTTTTGACGATGGTCCCGAATCGCCAACGGATGTGCCACCCGCCGAGATACTTGCCGGCAGCGGCCTCAGCAACATTCTGCTGCTCAGCGAGCAACAACTGTCAGCGACGGCGGCGTCTTCGGTCGCGGCAGCCCCTTCGCCCTCGTCTTGCTGCTCATCCTCGACGAATTTATCGAATTTCAATTCGATTACGTCACCCTCACCGGTAGTGCCCGATCTGCTTCTGTCCACGCCGCCGGGTATGAGCAGCTCGTCCGGCGGTGGTGGTTGCGGCGGCAGTGGCGGCGGTGCCTCTTCAAATGTTGCTTTGCAATTTGCGGCGCAACAATTTCAACAACAGCAACAACAAACTAGCAGCAGCAGCACCAACAATAATAACAATAACAACCACAATAACAACAAAAAGGCTGAGAAACGTCCTTCCTCCTCCATCTCGTCCGTCGCCAGCAACGCCAACACTAGCAGCAATAGTCATCATTATTCGCATCACTCTCATTTGCTCTCTTCGGCGTCGGCGGTCAGTTCATTGCACTCGCCAACATCCACATCCTCCTGCTCACCCAACAAACGTCAAGCGAAGGCAAAAGAGTCATCAGCGTCTGTGCAGCGTGGCGGCGGCAGCGGCACAACTGCATCGCCTTCCACATCTGCACGTGGCAGTAATTCTTCCTCATCCGCTTCGGCTGCAGCTTCCAAACGTGAGAGTGAAAAATCTGCAGCCGCTGCGACCTCTTTATCGTCTGCGGCTGCAACAGCAGCGGTAACCGCCTCATCGTCACGTTTCTTTAATATTCACGAAAAAATCAAGGAACTGTATTTGCAGCTGTTGGCGCACGATTTGAATCATTTTTCAGAAACTGGGGTATGTAAAACGTTAGCCGAAGTGTTTGGCATTACCTTGCAATTACTTTTGGTTTATTTTACTAAAGAATTTATAAACTTTTCTAAACTCATGCATCAGCAATAATAATTGATTAAATATTTGTTATTTGACATACACGTTACTTTAAATCATATCGATTTGAATTATTTTATAATGGTTTAAATAAGTTCGTGAATGTTTGAATTACTTTGCGATTACTTCTGGTAACTTTTCTTATTTTGAAGAAAGTGATTCAGGTATTTTTTGAAACTTATTAAATTATTATAATTAAAAAAAATTTATATAATTTTAATTACTTTGTTATTATTTTGATAATCTGTTTGAATTGCTTAGAAGTAATTGTAATTTCTTTGTAATTATTTGATATCAGCAATTTTCTGATTTATTTCTTTGTTTTGAACTAGTAGAACAATAATATTAATTACTTAAATTAAATTAAATTTGGATTACTTTGTTACGATTTCCATTACTTTACATTTTCATGCAATTTCATAATATAACAATTATTTAAATACGAATAAAATAACTTAAATTTAAAAAAAATAATTAACTTTTTCCGTATTCGATTACCTGAATTATTTCATAATTACTTATTGGAAAATTTTTTCAACACTTTTGCTTAAATTTTATTTAAAAACTTTAACGAACAATTTGGATTACTTTGTAATTATTGAACGATTTTCGTATAATTCCAAATTTTAAAAACGTTCTCTTATAAATAAATGAGTTCAAATAATTACGTTAAATAATTTGAAATAATTACCTTAACTAATTGTAAAAATATTACTTTTATTATTTATTTAAACAAAAAACAGCTCAAACAGCGCACACGTTCCTTTATACTTGAACGCCTCGTCGAGACTGAGAAACTCAACACGATCGTGGTGAGTTTGTATCCGGGCAACAAGGATTACGCGCTTTCATTGCACTACGATGATCGACAGGTGCTGTCGTCACCAACGGGCGAGGGCCTTGATTTGAGTACGGAACATTTAACAACACCACCACTCTTAACAACTACATCGGCAACAACAACTACAACAACGCATAAAAGCAGTTCTAGTCGCAATAGCAGCGGAGATCGCGCGAAACTCAACACGGCAGCTATACCGCCCGACTTGAGAGGCGGCGCAGGCGCCTTTGATATCGATTTTGAGCAAAAGATGTCGTCGTCATTTATCACAGGTGATGAGACGACGTCTGCGCCGCCACCGCCACCGCACGACTATGCCTGCGTCGAAGTGCTACGCTGGCCGTATGAAAATGATCAACTGCTGCAGTGCATCGATCGCGAAGTGGTGCCCGATTTTCTCATGGACATGCTGAACGCCGCCACTGTAACGCTACGTCGTAGCGGTGCCGATGACAGCGAACCGGCGCGCATTTACGCCAAGCCGAACGTGTTCTATGCGGGTTGCGTGATTGCGCAAATACGCGATTTCCGGCAAACGTTTGCCATCTCAACGAATATCTGTGATACGCGCCACGTGCTGCTGCGCCCCAACAATGCGACGCTGTACGCGGACGTGCAACATTTAACAGCGGCAGCAGCATGTGCAGCATCCGCCTCCTCCTCCTCCTCAACATCATCTGGCGTTGGCGGTGGTAGTGCCACTCCAACTTCTACCAACAACAACGCCGCTGGATTAGGTTTTTCACCACAACAGCAGCAGTCGCTCGCTTCTGCAGAAGATCGTCTAGCGATCGAACGCGAACTGGTGCTCGCCACTGCAGAACCTTTGTGTCTCGATCCAGATCCTGCGATCGGCCGATATGCCATCAATGCGCAACATCAGCGGCAATTGTTCAACACCGCCGAACAGCGGCGGCAAATGAAAAAATACACACAGATTTCGATCAATCGCAAGCGGAAACTCGAGCAGTTTACGCATCACTATGGGCTCGAGTTGTGCGACTATTTGACGCGTTTGCGTGCACGTCCACGACAGACATCCGCAGCCAATTCGGCAGGCGGTGTCGGTAGCATTGCCAGTGATCCGGTGCCGCGACGACCGCAAGATGTCATACGGCCCATATTCCCACCACGTTTCGAATATCCGCCAGATTTGCGAGTACCCGATAATATACGGGCGATTAGTGCCAGTGTCGAAGAGTATGCGCGCACATACGAACAGCCGGGCCAGACGAAGGACTGCCAGCCGCAACTTATCGAGGAGCACGTGCTCGAGACAGAGCGCGAGGACAATGAGGGACGGCGCGTCATTTATCACATTAAGCTGTCAATCTATCAGCGTCCATCGAACTCGGAATATCTAGGCGAGTTGTATGTGGATCGGGATTATCGCGAGGGCGAACGCAACGGTGAATCGTGTCGGTTTTCGTTGGGAACGCGTGTCCATGCGAATCGTTATATTCAGCAATTTACTGAGATTTTCACAGAGGAGGGACGCAAAGCGGTGAAAATAACGCATCTTGTTCCAGGACATCCGCCGAAAGTGTCGCATACGGGTATAACGCCCGAACAGCGAGCGGCGTTACTACTGCAGCAGCAGCAGCAACAACAGCAGCAACAACAACAGCAGCAGCAGCAACAACAGCAACAATTGCAACAACAAAGACAGGCAGCTTTGTTAGCTGCACAACAGCAGCAGCAGCAACAACAGCAGCAACATGTTCAACAACACGCTGCTGGCAGTCAACAGCAACATGTTGTCGTTGTTGGGCCTAATGGACAACAGCAACATATATTGTCCGCACAACATGTTACCAGCAATCAGCAACATGGTGCTGGCAGCACACCGCAGCAACATCAACATGTAACTATTGCACCGAATGTCACCAAAAACATTAATATTGTTGGCATCACTGCCAGCAATGTGCAACAAGTGTTGCGACAACATCAGCAGCAGCAACAACAACTACAACAGCAGCAGCAGCAACAGCAACAGCAACAAGTTGTCGCTGCCACAACACAATTTATTGACGCCAATGGTGCCACGGTGCAACTGCAACCGGTCGTCACTGCCAGCAGCAGCAGCAATAACAACAACAATCACTCACAATCTCCCGCGCAACAACAACAGCAGCAGCAACACATACAACTGCATCAAGTTAATGCAAACAGTAGCGGTGGCAACACAACCACCACACACCAACTTAGCCTCAGCAATGGTTCCTTGGTACTGGTCCAGCAACATGCTGCACCGTCGCAACAACAACAGCAGCAGCAAACGCTACAACATGCCGGCATCACTATACAACCTGCCAATGTGCAACAACAACATGTTGTAAGCAATACGTCACAGCAGCAGCAACAGAAGACGCAAGTCATTACTGCCGCCCAATTAAATACGTCCGCGCTGCGCACGCAACTCAGCTCCAGTGTGCCAATATTGGTAAGATTATTGTTCGCCTCGTTATGATTGTATTTAGTCAGCGATAAATTTGTCCGACAATTTGTATATATTTTATCTTTGTTTTAATTGCAGCAGGCGCAACTTAAGGCGGCACCCATTCTCACTTCCCAACAACATCAACAGCAGCAGCATCAATTGTTGCACAAACAACAGCAGCAGCAGCAGCAACAAAATACTGCCAACAACAATAACAGTGGTGGAAGTGGCAACACTACACCACAGCTGCATGCGAATCTCGCCATTAATGTCACCAGTCTCATGAATAATCAATGGCAGCAGCAGCAACAAAATTGTAAGCAGCTGCCAACTTTCATATATAAAAAAATATTTTTGACATATTTTTAAAAATCTTTTTAGCCAATAATGCCAACAACAACGCCAACACCAATAACCAAACTGTCGTCGTAGGCGGCAGTGGCGGCGGCAACTCCTCAAATACTACCACCACCCTGAAAAGTTCCAGTAATGCGTCCATAATCAGTTTGCTAAATAGCGCACCAGCGGCAATGACAAGTACGCCCGTGGCCAGCGGCACTTTTACCACCTCGACGGGGCAGCAGCAGACGGTAACCTTGGTGCAGCATACGCCAGCGTCACAACAACAACAGCAGCAGCAGCAACATCAACAAGCAACTGTGGTGACTACCGACGGTTTTGTACAGTCGCCCGCTACGACACCACTGCCGCCTCCAGTTGCAACAGCAGCTGCGGCGGCGGCAGCTGTACGCAAACAAAATGAAGTTTTGCAAAATTTGTTAAATCCACGTAGCGGCGGTGGCAAAATAAATATTGTCAGCAGCAGTGGTGGTGTTGTTAGTACGGGCGGAGGTGGTACAACAACCACAACCTTTCGAACAAATGCCGCCGGCAATTTGATTGCGGTCAATCTAAATCAGGATCACGCCCATGGGCATTCGCAGCAGCAAACGCAGCAACATCAAACGGTGCGTGTTTCCATGTCAGCGCTGGCTTCACAACTAGCCTCGCCGCCTGCGATTATGACGCAACCGCCTGTGGCAGGTGGAGGCGGCGGCAGCACAAATTTCGTCAGCAGTACCGGTGGCGGCAATAGCATAAAAATACTCAACAGCGGTGTGGTTCAATCTGCAGTCCAACAACAACGTGTACTTGCACATGCACTGCGTCGCGATTCTGCTTCAGCGTCAGCGCAACAACCGCCACCCAATGCTATGGTTGTGGGTGTAGCAGCGCCATCACCCGGCAGCGATTCGAACGCATCGAATGCGTCGAGCGGCTTTGTGATACCGCAGGCGGCGTCTAGCAGTAGTGGTTGTGGAGTTTCTGCTTCGACGAGTTATAATGCGCTGCTGGCGAACGCAACGACGCCATCGCCTTCAGGATCCGATCACTCGTCGCAGTCTTCGTTGCAGAATCAAGCGTTGCTCGAGCGTCTCAATAGTGCAAATTCGAATTCGTCGGTTATTTCGACGGCGGGCGGCGTTGTTTTGCCAAATATGTCGCCTCACCACCAACAACAACAGCAGCAGTCGCAGTATATTACCAAAACGCTGGTACAGTCGCCCGCTACATCGATACACTCGCCCATGTCCAGTCCGCATCCACAGCCATCGCCCTCGCCGCACCAGCATCAACAGCAGCAACAGTCGACCACTACGGCCACACTCAATCTGCAGGGTATTAATTTCTCAACGCTGCAGGGCGCTATGGCAAACTTTCAGGGTCTGCAAAATGTTCAGGTTAGTCGTGAGACGATCTTTATGTCAAAAAAGCATATTTTTTCATAAGTGCATATATTTTTTTTAAATTGCATATTTTTACCAAAAGTAATATATGCTCCGGAAGTGTATATTCAAATGTTTATATCGATAATGCATATCTGTGCATATTTTTTTAAAATACAAATATATTTTTTTTAAATCTATTACATATTTATTAAATATTTTCGTAAATGCATATTTTGCATATACTTTGTTTTTAATTGCATATTTTTCCCAAAGTTTAATCAATGACCTTGTAATAATTTGTGATATATAAATATTCATACTATTTTTATTTACTGTTTGTTTAGGTGCAATTTCCCGGCTTATCGCAGCCCATTCCGATGCAGCTCTCCGGCAACAGTTTGCAAGCTGCTGTGCAACAACAGCAGCAGCAGCAACAACAACAACACAACCACCACCAGCAGCAACAAACAAATACTGCCACAGTGTCTGTTGTCAGCAACAGTATTGGCGGCGGAGGCGGTTCGCAACAATCGTCGCAAACCCAACAGCGCAGTCTTCTGGTCTCAGTTCCTGTTTCGTCATCGGGACAACAACACCAACATCAACAGCAACACACGATAACATTGCAAACACAGCAACAGCATCATTCGCACGCACAACAGCAACATGCGCCACCTGCCGGCACCATTGTAAATTTGCCGACGGGCGCAACCACCTCGGGCGGCACGGTTGTGCTTACAAATAGCAGCGGCGGTGGCGGATCCGGTGGCAACAATGCCGGCGGTAGTAGCGGCGGCGGCACAACAACAACGATGCTTACATTGCCAATCGGTAAGTTAGAAAAAAGAAAATTTAAAAGCAAACAATTTTTAGTTTATAAATTACTTCTTGATTTCAATTAAATCAGAGCGCAAACTGTGCAAAGCAAATTTATAAAATAATTTCGAAAACGATTTTTTCCATCAGATTTTAATGTTCCCATTGAAAAATGTGACTATTTAAGAAAAGTGAAATTTTGCTTTGCTCACTTGCGTTATTTGTGGCTTCCTAGTAAACGATTTCGATTTCTTAAAATGTAACTTTTTATTTTATTAAGAAAAATTTAACAAAAAACAAACCGCCCAAAAATTTCCATAAACGGCAAAACTACACAAATTATTTTCTTTTTTTTTGCATTTTTCATGATTATCGTTTCGGCCCTCTCTCTTACCTTACCTATCCTTTCCTTTTCTACTTACACCGATTCACATAATTTTCAAACTCACGTTGCACAAAAAAAATAAACACGTTTGTGTAATTAATTACCAAAAAATAAAAATTGTTAAATTTTTTCAGTTTAAAGAATTTATTGTTGCACGCATGTGTCACTCCCAAATAACGAAATTCAAAAAATACAGATTTTTTTTTAAATACTCCTCAATAATCTTAATCCTGAGCTCCAATCTCCTTTTTCGAATTTGAAATTTATTCCGAATTTAACTAACCAAAAACCAAACTAATTACGAGATCTTATGCATTTTCTCTCTCTCTCTCTCTATCTGTCTATCTGTCACGCTCTTGCATAATTAACAAAAACAACAACAAAACCAAATCATTTAACCAAAAAAAAAACAACAACAAAAACCCGCGACTTCCCCTTTTCTTCGTTCGCAGCGCAATTAGTCAGTGGTCCCGGTGGTGTACAAAAACTAAATCCTCAAACAATCCGTACCTCAGTTGGTAGTGTTGGTGGTGGTGTTGCAGGTAGCAGCGGTGGTCAACAGCAACAGCAGCAACAGATTGTCGTGCAGCAACAACAACAGCAGCAGCAGACGATAAACGTGAGTAGCACGAGCGCCGGCGGCAGCATAGTGGGCAATAACCAATCAATACAATTGGTGGGCACGATTCAACAGCGACCGCGCAACATTCAAGTGGTCGGGACAAAGCAGCTGGGCGGCCAGCGGCAACTAATTACAACAACGACGCAACGCAGTATTGGCGGATCAACGCTTAAGATCGCAACAACGCCCATAAACGGTAAAAGAGATCAATTATTTTTTGATTAAAGTTTATAACATTAAAAACGTGACGCTTGATTAATCGTTTAATTGATAAAATTATTTTGATTGATTATAATTTTTGTTTAACTTGCAGCTACTTCCACGAATGCCATAACAACAACAGCCAATCTAACTGCCACGCCTATTGTGATGTCAACGCAAAAGCTACAATTAAAAACGATTAAAGCGCCACAACAACAACAGCAGCAGCAACAACATCAGCAACATCGAATTCTAAATCAAATAACCGCCTCTGCAGCATCGCAGACAACGCCGCAAAACCATCAACAGCAACAACAGCAGCAGCAGCAGACTGTCTTCATTGGATCACAATTGGTGTCACAGCCGCAGCAGCAGCAGCAACAACAACAGCAGCAGCAGCATATACAAATAACTGGCCGCACAGCCAGCGGAAATCTTAGCCAACGCACTATTTCAGCAATAGCAGCCGCAGCTGCAGCCAAGCAACAACAACAACAGCAGCAGCAACAACAACAACAGGCAGTTGCTGCAGCAGCGGCAGCGAATCGGCGAAGATCAGCGACTGATGTAAATAAATAAAAAAAACAAATACAAACAACAAAAAAAGAAAAGAAAAAAAAAACATTTACGAAAAGAAACCAACTACAACAAAACTACCTAAATACAAGAAAAATATTTAAACGTTTCGAAGCGCCCTAAAATGTTGCTACATTAGATTAAGAGAAATAGCTAACTCACTCTCACTCTCTACCCCTTGAACATGCCACCCGCCGCCGCTTATAATTTATTTCGTACCTCCACCTCACCACAGTGCTCACTTTTTGCCTATTTCAAATTTTAAGAGCTCTCTCTCTCTCTCTCTCTCTCTGTCTGAGCTCTTTTAGTTTTTAACTTATTCTCTCATATTTTTTTGTTCTCTAAATGTCTTCTTTTAATTTAGGTGGCCTAAAGTCGTTCTTAAAAAAATTTCGTTTTTAAGCCAAATAAGTTTTTATGCTTTTCCACTTTCTTCTTTTGCCTCTATTCCGTTTTGATCACGCGCTCAAATTTTATGTTTGTTAAATTTAAATTTTAAAATTTCTCAAAAAAAAAAAAAGAAACCACATATTTTTATTATTTTAGCAATCGTTCTTTTTTTGTTTGTTTTTTCTTTTGAATGAGAAAAAAGTCAACCAACAAAAATTATTATTATGATGCGAGTAAATAATGCTTAAAACTAAAAATAAAAGCGATATTATTAAACCTACATTAAAAATCAACAAAATTAATTGTAAAATTAAATAAATTATATTGCATTACATTTCGAGAATAAAAGAATTAAGTATTTATAGAACACACACACATAACCAAAAAAATACAAAAACAACAACTTTAAATGCCAACTTTTCGATTTCACTGATTTGCGTCGTTAATTTGACTCTTTGTAGTTGAACTTTCCAAGTTTATTCAATGACTTCACAAAGTCAATTCAATTGCTTCAAAGTTAATTCAATTACTTTAAAGTTAATTCAATTACTTTTTTTGTGAATTAAGTAACTTGGAAATTATTTCGATTACTTCGATAGCTAATTTAATTATTTTGAAGCTCATGGCTAAATTGAGAACGTTTATTTTTTCGAATTTAACGAAAATTCTAAAATTTTGAATTAACAAATTTGTTGCGTTTCGAATGTTTTGGTTGTTTTTTATTCGCAATTAAAATCCACATTGCAATAATAAAAATAGAAAGAATACAAATTGGTTAAATTGGTTTTGTAGCGAAAAACTTTTCACAGGCAACAAACAAACAAACAAACAAACAAACAAACAAACAAACAAACATCAAATAGAAAAATAAGTTTTTAAAGAATTTGCAATTTGATATTTTTCTGTAACACTTTAATTTATGTAAATATTTTTAAATACAGGCAATCACTGAACCATGGCAAAAACATAAAAACAACAACAAAAATTCCAATGTATGTTGTTGCAATTTCTAAATAAAGCAATAATAACTTAAAAGATAAAGCAAACTTAAACATTGAACAAGTACGCGAAATTATCACAAAACTCAAGTGTGTAACTTTTGGATCAAAGCAGGTCGACTAGATTTGTGGTTAGTTTGATAACTTTCGTTGTAATTTAAATAACTTGTGTGGTTTATTTGATTGATTGAACATAGTAATTGAATTACTTTGAAGTGATTTTAATTACTTCGAAGTTAATTCAACAACTCTTATTGTTAAATAATTTACTTTGAAGTTTATTAAATTATATTTTTGTTGTTAATAATATTACTTCCTGGTTATTTAAATAACTTTTATTGTTAATTAAATTAACTGAGTTATTGATTAAATTACTTCCAATTTAATTGAAAATTGTCTAAGTCTAAAAAGTTGTCGGAACGATAATTTATTTTCTATTTTGGTCAATTGGAAGTTACTCTAATTACTCTCTTAGTAAGTAAAATTACTTTGTGTATTTATTTAATTAAATAACTTTATTGATCAATTGAATTAGTTCAAAATTTATTCACTTTCTTCAAAGTTAATTAATCGCTTCAAAGGTAATTCAATTACTTTTTTAGCTAATAAAGTTGCTTGGCAGTTACTTCAATTACTTCGGTAGTTAATGTAACTATTTCAAAGTTGCTTAAATTTCGTCTGTAGTTTAATAATTCACATCGCAGTTAATTTAAA
Source organism: Suillia variegata (assembly GCA_949127995.1). Taxonomy (NCBI): domain Eukaryota; kingdom Metazoa; phylum Arthropoda; class Insecta; order Diptera; family Heleomyzidae; genus Suillia; species Suillia variegata. The sequence goes on along the minus strand of OX421845.1, from coordinate 9,296,449 downwards.
TACTTTTTTTAACTTTCGTGTAGTGAAATTGAAAACGTACGAAGTGAAATTGATTACTTTTGTCTCAGAAATTTCAAAACTTTTCTCTGCTCTCCCTTTCTCGCCCCATAATTATAAACTCAGACACACACACACACATACAAAATAATCATACGTATTTTTAAACGCCGTTAGACTAAGTTTCGACACTAATCTCTAATTTTATTATTAATTAATTAATTAATTAATTAAATTAAATAAAACTAAATTAAAGTGAAGAGAAATTCAAAAAAATAAATTCATTATGAAATCAGTAAATTTAAGTTTAGCGTTTGCAACAAATTGAAATTAACAATTTAACGTTAGTGAAATTAAACAAAAACAACAAAACCAACAACAACAACAACAACAAAACACAAAAATTATGTAATTTGAAAAATATTATTAGTTATTAATAACATTAATTATATTTTTAATAGCGCAATGTACAAGGAAAATTTATTATTACAATTACAATAATTATTAATTAAATACATAATATGTATAAACAATTAATATATACCATAAATACACACATACATGCATCATATGTATCGATAATTACCAACAACAAAATTATTTAGCACATTCAATTATTTATTCATTTCGAATGAAATTTTAAACTACTTTAAATTATTTTTATCATGTTAATTTGTTCAATTTTTTATTTCAATTATCTTCTCTTCTCTTTTTTTGCTGCTTATATAAGGTATTAAAATTGAAAGATTAAAAAGAAAAAGAGAAAAGCAAAAATCAACAACAATAATAATTTAAAAAACTAATAAATGTGATTATTTATGAAAAACGAAAACCAGAACTAAAACATGATTAACAATGCTTATAAATATTTTTAAAATATGCCATATTCAGTTTTCTTTTCGCAAGGGAACACCAAAATAATTTCCCACTTCCGAAGAAGTTTGGTTATTTTTATGTCGCGCAATTGTTTGCGAAATTTAAGAACTTTTTCAAAAAGTTCCTTAAGCCCAAATTAAATTTGTTCAAATCAATGCTGACCTATTCGCTTTTGCTCTTCGACCTTTAAAACTAGTTTTAACTTTCTCTTACCGACATTTTCTTAATTTCTTAAAAATTTCCCTAATGCTGCTATGGATTGCGTTTAATTTAACTACTCGCATTGTTAAACCAACAATGTCTGTATGTGACAATGCGGTGCTGGATTGCGAATTTAGAACTTATCACTTAAAGAAAGTAATATAAGGTTCATGGTCACCTTGCGTGGCTATTTGAATCCGCTTCCATAGTCAACTTAATTTGTATTTCTGACCATTCATTTTGTTGATCAACTCCTTCGCACTTTCAGTTTAAATGTTTCTAGTTTCACTTTTCTCATACTCTGACCAACTTTTACCGCCTCGCCTCTCTTTCTACTTGCGCTCATTTTACTTTCTTTACTTTTCCCCACTCTCACACCCACTCTCTGGCAAAACGTCAAAGCAAAAATCTATTCAACAAACAAAAACCGAAAAAAGTTGCTGCAAAAAAAGAAAACCATGTTTAAAATTTTAAATGCCAACATAAAAGTAAATAAAATATAAAAAGAAAAGAAAACAAACAAAAAAGTAAAACTTAAACCTGAGAAAAAGTAACTGACTCACGCGAAAACAAAACAGAAACAAACAAACAAACAAAAATGTTAGTAATATACGCAAAAAATCATGCTAAAGTTTTTCGTCAAAAATTTAACTCATTCAAATTCGATTGGAAAAAATTAATATATACATATATATATATACATTCATATATATATATAAACCTATAAAAAGCAAATACTAATTTAAATTAATGTAAGTAAAAAGAGAAAACAAAAACAAAAAACAACAGAACACTAACTACAACAATAAATAATAACTAGCGCTGATTAGAATAAATACAAATAAAGCTTGTTATGTCAAAGTGTGTGTATAAACAAAAAACAAACAACAACAACAACAATTATGATTTCAATACAAAATAATGTAAAATTAACTTTAATGAAAAAATCTTAAAAAGTGAAAATATAAAAAAAACAACAAAAACAAAAACAAAAAACGTATGAAAACGAGAAAAGCAAAAAAATAAAAACGCATTAAAACTGCTTACCAAAATACCTGAATATTGTTTAGTCTTTCCAAGTTAATTACGATTACGATTACGATTAAAATTACAATTAAATCAATTAATTATTAAATTAACTAACGTAAACTATTTAATTCATTACGAATATGCATATAAAACAGCAACAACAACAACAACAACAACAACATTAACTTAAAAGAGAATTTACACATTTAAAGCGGCGGCCAACCCAAACCAGCGAGACAAACCAAGCGCGCCGCTCTTAAGTAAGAGTGCGTGCTTGTGTGTGTGTATTACAGTGTATAACAGTTCCACACTCTATGCGAAAATTGTCTCTCTCCTCTTCTTCTTTACTCACTCAGTGTGCTATTTAACGTTCGTTTTGTTTTGTTCGTCATTTTCTTAAGTTTTCTCTTCTCTTCAGACTTGTGTAAATCAAATAGAAATTTATATTTATATATACATATATATATATATATATATATATATATATATATATATATATATATATATATATATATATATATATATATATATATATATATATATATATATATATATATATATATATATATATATATATATATATATATATATACATATATATATATATATATATACGATAATGAAGTGTAATAATGATAATTTATAATAGAAACAGGAAACAAACAAGAAAAGAAAATACTGCAAAAACTGAGTAACGAAAGCGAATCACAACAATAACAAATAACAACAAACAAAAAATATTACTATTTATTGTATATAATTCGACTTAATTTTAATAAATTATGTTTATTAAATATTTAGTTGTAATTTCTAATTTTTAATTATTATGTATAAAAAATATTTAAATTTAACAGAATTATAGAAATTTAAAAAGTCACGGTTTAATTTTTATTTATTATTATTTTTTCAAGAGTATTTTAAAACAATTCCAAAGCGCTTAAATATTGAAAAACAGATTTAAAAATTTGCATTTTCGTTTTTTATACCCTTCGCCAAGTGAACTTACCGAAACCGAATATTGAGTTTGTTTTTCCGTTTGTAACGCCCAGAAGGGGGCGTGGTAGGTATGACAAAGTATATATATAAATGATCAGCGTCGGATTCTTAGTCGATTTAACGATGTCCTTCCGTAAGTCCGTCTGTCCCAGCGATTACAGCCGTTGTTAAAGAGCTATCGAGCTGGTAAGTGAGGTTCTATTCTTCAAGCGAAAGCTAATTTCTAGGATGAGCAAGATCGAAACAAAACTACTGTCCCTTCCATACAAACCAACCCCAAATCAATGTAAATAGTTCCAGTGCAGATATCCAGTTCAAATTTAATATTTTGTACTTTAGTAGTAACATAAAACTGCTCACGAAAAATGGGCGTGATCGAATAAAAACCACGCACACCTCCCATACAAACCATCCCTCTCCATGCGAACAAATGATTAAAAATAGCTACAGCGTAAATAACCAGTTCAAATTCGGTATTTAACACTTTGGTAGAAACCAAAAAGGGGCGTGATCCAATAAGAAAAACGCTTACTTATAATATACACTTATGTGCTTAAAATAGCAAAATTTTTGGTGTCACTGAAATGACGAAGGGTATATGAGCTTCGGCTCAGCCGAAGATAATTCATTACTAGTTCAGATTAATTTAAGTGCTGATTTTAAGCCATTTGGAATCACCGACTTTGAAACTGTGGACAGACATGCGACACTATGCCAAGAGCCTTTCTCGCTATAGGCGCAGCTTCAAATCAACGAAGGAAGGTATGTTTTTTTTTCTTTGTATTTCTTCTTTACAAAATGTCGAAATCGCGATAAATGAATGAAAAGTGAAAAGCTTAATTGAAACCGCTTAATTTTATGGTTTTTTGATTTTTTGTTGTAATTATTTGTTTAACTAGTTTTGAATTGATTTAGAAAACGGAAACCTATAAAAATACAAGAACTGCTTAGAAATATTGAATATGAAATTAGTGAACAAATCACAGAATTAATAAATGTTTAAAATATTTTAATGCCACAGAAAAAAAATAAAAACAACAAAAACAAAAGCAAAAGCAAACCAAAAATTAGTTTGAAGCTAAGCGCCAGAAAATTGTAAGAAAATAAAAAAGCATTTAAATACTTTAAATTTAAAACTCCATTTAAAAATGTAAAAAGTGAACAAGAAAAACAAAAATTTAAATCAACGATTAGAAAAGAAAAAAAACTTTGGCAACAAAATTTAATTTAATTTAAAAAAAGTAAATAAGAAAAAATTATATATTGAAAATCGCGCATTTGATTAATAAAATTTAATTGCATTTTTGAAAACTAAAAAACTAAAAAAGAAGAAATCAATGCGAAAACCTGCAAAACTATAAAAATTACTTAAAGACTTAAACGACAAAAAACAAAAACAAAGAACAAAAAAAAACAGAAAACTGAAAAAAAAAAAAAACTAAATTAAGTTTGTTATGTAAATGTAAAATAAATCACAAAAACAAAATATGAAAACTATATAAAAGCAAATATTGAAATTATAAAATGCAATTATTTATTAATTTAAATATAAATTTAAAATTAAAATAAAAAAAAAAAATAAAAAAGTAAAAAAAACAAAACAAAAAAGAATGCATTAAATAACAAATACGAAACCAAAACGAAGAAGAAGAAGAAGAAGAATAAGAAAACAAAAAGAGAATATGAAACACTTATTTAAAAACTTGATTTCAAAGCAAATACAAATAAAATTAAATGGAAAAAATCTTAAAATGCGCTTCTTTACAACTTCACACTCTGCCCATTGCGTTTGTATTCAGCATCCGCTTTTGCTATTGCTCCTACTCCCGCTGCTCCCGCCACTTTACGACTTCCTTACGCCTCTTCGCTGTGTGCGCGCGTTAGCAATAAATTCGGATAGAAGCGCAAACCCTCCACAGATGCATCGCGACACACCATGCCCAATCGCTCGGCCGCCAACAAACGCTCCTTGGCCAGCAGCAACGAAATACCTAGTTGCTTGGCCAGTTCCTCGACAGCGAGCGATGCAGCATCCGCCACTTTTTCAAGCGTATCGGCGGCAATTAGCGCATCGTCTTGCGACTCTAGTTGCAGCACCATCGCGCCACTGGGAAAAGTACGCAACTTTATGGGACCGTCCAGCTGGCGACAGGCGTGTAACAGATCTTCCGGCGAGAGGAGCTCGAGACCGCGTGCACGATTCACGCGACAATAGACATCGGCCAAGGACATCATGCCGCCAGATTCCTGCCGAGTATTTAAATTTATAAATTTAGTTTGTTAAATAAAATATAAAAAACGCACCTCAATCGGATCGAGTAGCATCTCACAGATCTGGCGTGCCAGACTACCGAAGTACGCCGTGTTGCTGGTAAAATTCTCGCGAGTTACCGGATCATCGATGCCCAATGACATTAGGTAGGACTTGAAGCGCACCGTTTCATCGTCGGAAATTTCGCCCTTCTGCTCTCGTATCTTGGCGCTTATCACTTTCGTAATGCCAACCATATCTTTGGCCATGGCCATCAGCACGCTTAGATCCTGAAAGGCGAGCGCAATGTTATCGTCCGTTTGTTTGGCGCGCGCCTCAATCGAACGCTCAATGCCACCGATACCGGTACGCTTTTGCAGACGAACAGCTGCCGCTGCAGCGGCGGTTGGCGTTACGCTGGCGTTGGCGGCGGCAGTTGGTGATTGCACTTTTTCCGCTTCTTCTGTTTGGATCTCCCAAATGCGCGCCTCTAGCGTCTCTCGTAGCGATTGACTGAACTCGGAGTTTAGACCATTTTTGCCGCTCAACTTAATGTGGCCGGCACGACTGTTGTCCAGCGGTCCGGGCGCTTTATTTGGTGACGGCGGCCGCAAGTGCAATATTAAGCGTATTTTACGCCCAAAGAGGTAGGAGCTGGCGGTTTCCTCGCTCAGTGATATCACCGATTGCAGCGGCAGGCAGAGTGTAACGGCTGCGCGTGCAATCTCGCCCGGCCGTCCCCAAAATAGACGATGTGTGGTCAACACCACTTCGCCCTCCTCGAATTGTGTCTATGTATGAGGCGTCAAGAAATCCAAAATTTAGAGGAGATAGAAAGAACCCGAAGGGGTCAGGTGTTGTGGATAAACTTACCTTTTGATCGCCATCGTAGAGCTTTACATTGCGATCACGGCTGACAAAAGTCTCGCTCTCATGCAGACGCGCTTCCACATACTCGAAGCGATTCATTGTTTCGGTTGCTGCATTGTCGAGTCGACTTGACGTGGTTTTAGGAATTTGTTTTCTGGCAATGTAAATTCGAAAATCTTGGACCAAGTGGAAAAATATGTCGTATTTTTGTGATGCTTCTTCTTTATTAGTTTGTCACTTTGTAAACAGCTGTTTGCGGCGAATTTTTTGAAATAATTGGCCGTCAGTTTTGGAAGGTGAAACAAAAATAAATTTTATTTGTGATACGCCTGTCTCCTTACGAACGAAAGTAGTACCTAAACGAAACCTGATAAAGTTTATTCAAAAGAAATTACTAATCCCAAAATTGTGACAAAAAACAACAGTGGAGGCTACGACAAATTTATACGCCCTACGCTCCTACAGACAGGTGAAAAGCAAAACGCACAAAAAAACATCGCAAATAAAGAAGAAGAGAGAGAGCGGCGGAAGGAGCCTTAAAGTAAAAATAAATTCGCAAAGATTTTAAAAATACATTTTCCGTGCGAAAAACGCAATACGAGAAGAAAAATTAAAATAACAAATGCAGGGCTTGAAATCGACGCCGCCGCCGCGCTCTGTTGCAGCAGCGCAATCGGAGGCGAGTAAAATGCTAGAGGCAGCGCTGCTGCAAATGGATGGCATTATTTCCGGTGCAGCGCCACCGCCGCCGCAAACAACGCACTCAAGCGGAACCGCGACTGGGAGTGTTCGCGCAGTAGGGTCACTCCCTTCGGCAGCAAATGCATTCAATGAGCGTAATTTAATTTCTGCTACAAATGTGCTAGCGACGGCTAAGACGCTAGCACTGGCGCTTCAGCAGGCAAGTTTTTAATTTATGTAAAGTTGGAAACAGAATTGCAAGGCAAATAGCCTAGTTGCAGAATTATCAAATACGGAATTAATTTGTTTCTTATTAGAATAAATCTAATCCAATTTTTTGAATTTTCTTTCTCCACCTCACAGGTAGGTGTGGCCGCACCCGCGCCCGATCCCACCATTGCGGCAATCATCAACGACTGGCTGGAGACTCACATACCGCGGCAGGATGCCGATGAACGACTGCGACGCCTGCAGCGCGACAAAGAATCACTTGCGCTGCAATACCAAATGCTCGCGGAACGCGTCTCTGAGCAGGCAGATCGCATCAGCGAACTTGAATGCGCGCTAACTGAGCGCACACAACAATTGAGCGCAAAAGAGGAACTGCTGCAACGACAAGCGATTTCTCGTTCAGCACTCGAAACCCAAAAATTGGAATTGATGAGTGCACTCAGCGAACTGAAACTGCATCGCGCCGCATTAGAGCGAGAAAATGGCGAACTGCGTAACGTAGATTTGCCAGCAGAGGGTAACGTCGGTGGTAAACCACCACCCAGACCTACAGCGGCACAAGGAGCGCCGTATGGCAGCATGGGAAATTTAAATCATTTCGGACAGACGCCCAAAACACCACCGACAGCGTTGCGCCATCAGATTCATCCGCAATTTCATAGTTTGCCGCGCGCATCGCATGTCAGCAAGAACAGCAGCAACAACAACAATAATAATAGTAAGCTAAACAACAACTATAACAACAACAATCGCAGTTTCGATGGCGCCGCCACAAAGCAGCGTAATGTCGCCTTCGCTTCAAATGAGAAAATCTTGATCGAAGACAATTTATCAGCGGCTGGTGGCGGTGGCGGTGGCAACGACCTCATGTACGATAGCTTCATATCACAGACGCACTCGTCACACTCGCCGTCACCGTCAAATTTGCGCGAACGCTCTGCGAAAGGTTTACGCAACATTTTCTTTGGCAAGTTGCGTCGCAGCAATAGCGGCAATTTGGAGTTGCCCGCTCTGGAGCAAGCTGAACCGGAATTTAAGCGCGGTGTAACGACGCGTGCCACTGCTGGCGGTCGCATCGAGTGGACGACACAGTCATCGCAGTTATCCAATACGTCGACAAAGTGCTATGCCGACTGGTCGCCGCAAGAAGTCTGCAATTGGTTGTGTGATTTGGGACTGGGCTGCTACGAGGAGGATTGCAGGTAAAAAGCTGATAAATTTATAGAAGACTCCAAGCTTTATTTTTATGTAATTTTGAAACTTACAGTTAATGTTTGTGAAGTGGGGACAGTTTTGAACTTGTATTGTATAATTTTATGTGGGAACAGTTTATGTGAATTAACGAGAAATGTAACTCGATCAGTGTAAAAATTATTTAAATTCTAAAATTGGGAACAATTTCAAATTTTCATCACAGTTCATTTGAGCAAATGAAAATTTTAATTTGAACCGTTAAATTGTAAAAGTGGGAACAGTTTTTCATTATTATTTCTCAACACATTTTAGGGAACATTTATTTACATTTTAGAAAAATTTAAATTTTTAAAATAGATTTAAATGTATAATTTAAGGTGGGAACAGTTCATTTGAATTTCATTAAAATTATTTAACTTCTTTTTGCTCAAAAATGTTCTTGACTACTTTTAGAAAATGGCTTAAATCCAATCCGAGCGTCTGCTTTTTTACCTGCGCGCCACTGGACATTGAGCGCGAACTCAACCTCAAGCTGCCATTGCATCGCAAAAAAATCCAACTTGCCGCAGACGAATTGACCGGACGCGAAAGCGATTTGCTGGCGCTCAAGGCAGCTCAGCTGGACGTATCGTGGGTGTTGCGCTGGCTCGACGACATTGGACTGCCACAATACAAGGATACTTTTGCGCAAGCCAAGGTCGATGGCCGCATGTTGCATCGTCTCACAATGGAGGACTTGGCGCAGCTGCATGTGACGTCATGTTTGCATATTGCATCACTGCGATGCGGCATACAATGCATGCGTTCGCTCGATTGGAATCCCGAGAGTCTGATAAGACGCTCCACGAAGCCGATGACCACAACGACATCAAGCATCGGCGGCGGCGGCGGCAGCAGTTCAAGCAGTCCTTCGTCACGCGGACGACGCAGCGGCGGCAGCGATGAGACACTTGACAGTGGCGGCGCTGATGAATATGATACGGCACGCGACGACGAAGCAGATGGTGTCGGCGAAAAACAGCAGACCTCCGAATCGGTTGCGCTCTGGACTGCACATCGCGTCATGGAATGGTTGCGCGTTGCCGATCTGTCGGAATATGCGCCAAATTTACGCGGCGCCGGCGTTCATGGCGCTCTTATGCTCTACGAGCCGCGTTTCAATGCAGCGCTGCTCGCCGATTTGCTATCGATACCGCCAAGCAAGACGCTATTGCGACGTCATCTGGCGACGCATTTCAAGGAGCTGCTCGGTCGCCCTGTGCTGCAGGGTAAACGCGATGCTGAGGCAGCGCCTGGCTATCAGCCGCTGACAATAAGCGCCAAATTGAAAGCGCCAAAGAAGACGCAATTCTCGCTGAAGCGAAGAAAAAGCACCAAATCCAGCGCTGCTGGCGCAGAAATCGAATGGACGGATTATGTATGTCCAATGACGACAGCGGCAACGACTACGACTACGACATCATCATCGTCAAACGGAGGTGTCGGCGAATTGGAACAGTCAACCGGCAGTGGCGTTGGCGCGCCCAACAACAACTCCTCGACGGCGTCATCGTCCACGTCGACCAACAACTCCAATTCGCTGCACTAGAAAAAAACAAAAAACAATTTATATATCAATTTTCCCACGGTGACTCACTGTAGCGGACACTTACTGTGCCGATGAAAGTAAAAAAAAATTTAATAGCAGCAATTGACGAAACGATAAAATCCAAAAGAAACGAAAAATCGTTGTTAAATGAAATTGAAACGAGGTTTAGAAACGTTTCAAAAGACCAATGCAATATATAACGTTATTATATTACACATACATATACACAGTTTATATACACGCATTCATACGCACATACATATGAGCTCATATATATTGTATGATGGCATTCTAAAAGTAGTTCACCCACGAAACTTGTTGAAGTAGTTTTAAGCGCGTTTCTAATATTTTTTCTATCTTTTTGTTGCATTTTTTTTTTTTTTTTTTTGGCTATTAATTCTAGCAATTAATTTTGTATTTTGGGCTTAGTTTTTTAATATATTTTGTTTTGAATTCGATATTTTAACCAGTGAACAGTTGCATGCCAAATTTTGTTGCGCACAAAGTTTCCAGCATTTTGCAGTCGGAAAATTTAGTTTTTCCAACAATTTTCATATTAGTTTTATTTTTAATTTATTATTTGTTATTTCACTTTTTTGGGTTTCGTTTAAATTATATATAAAATTCGTTTGCATATTCTAAAAACTTAAAACGAGGTTTCAAAGCAGTTTTCTTTTTATATGCGATAGTGGTCCGATAAGTACTTAGCCTACAGAAGAAAAACGAAAATTTTGGAAAAGTGGTTATTTATTTCTTAACATAGCCTCCTTTTAGTTCGATATACTTGACCCAACTATGCTCCAACTTCTTTGACCCGTTTGAGAAATACGTTTTCTCGAGGTCTGCAAAGTGGGTCCCCATCGGGCGGTGAGGCTTAGTACTTAAGGGACCACCCTCGTACTTATTTTTGTCATAAATCGTTTTATGCTAGCTTTTAAAAAGTTTCTTTAAAAATTGCATTAAGTCTTATTTCAATTTCAGACCTTTTTTCAATACCAAACCTTTTTATCTATGTTGAACCTTTTTTCTATAGTAAATCATATTTCAATATTAAACCTTTTTTTTTTTTGAATATTAAACCTTGCCCTTAACCCCACGATTTTTTTTCAATTACTTTGAATTATATTTGTAAGTTCTGCTGTTAAATCTAAACTAGATTATTATACGCTCTTTACTAACCTTATGCTTATTTACTTACAAACTTAAACAAGGGCCTTATTATGTATGCCCTGATTTAATCATTTATTCATTGATTTAATCATTTAATCATTGCTTTAATCATTTAAGAATGTGTTATTTAAATGCTAGATTTAAATTTATTTTGAAGTTCAAATGTATTTCTCTGTTCATCAATGACAATTTTTCTGCACACACACACACACATACAAACACACACTCAAACATTATAAAAAACACGAAACACGAAAGAAGCTAATTTACAGTAAACAGTGTCTTCCAAAATTATTACTACCTACTACGAAAAATATGAAATTTTATGTATATTTTTTTATATACGAGTACATAGCGAAGAACAACAAAATATGGAAATTTTTGAGTATTTTATTAAAGCATTATGTAAACATTTATAGTACATGTATATTTTTTTTTACCGTTTGACGCTGTGTTTTTTTTTATTATTATAAAAAAAGAAAGAAATTTAAATCAAGAATTACTAAAGTACATATACAAAAGAAGAAAAGAAAAGAAGAAAAAGAAAAGAGAAGAAAAAGAAAGTAATGCTCATTTTTGCAATTAGTTTATTTGTACTTGCTTAGATGCTGGCTTACTCTACCGCCCCCCCGCCTTGACCTTATATATACAGATTTGGTTTTTAAATTACTATTGTATTATATTGTATTAAAAACAAAGAAAGAAACAAAAAAGAAAGAGAAAAAGAAGAAATATTTATCAGCGTTAAAGTGAAATTCCCAAATTTTTTGCATTCTTAATTAATCCTTGCATTACCAGTTTTTTTGTTTCGTTTTTATTTTATTTAAACTTATTATAATAAAGTAATTTTTTTTTATAAATTAATTAATATTTTTTGTTTTTTATACATTTAAGTTAACATTTAATTTATTAATTTAATGTGACAATTTTATTTTGTAATTTCGTTTGTAAAAATGTTTGAAAAGTTTTTTTATTCCTGCATTTAATTCAAATAAATTTATGAAAACCACAACAACAACAAAATTGTCGACTAAATAAGTGTAGACAAAAAAAAGCACAACCACTGAAAAGGAGAAGAAAAAGTGATTCTTTATGCATTAAAGGCATTTTTTTTTTTTTTCAAAATAATATTTAAAAAAAATTGTAAATTTGAAAGAAATTTAGTTGCTTGAAGTAAAAAATTATTTAGTAATTATAACAGAATTTATTTTTTTGACACAAAATTGTCTTAAGGTCTGCCGGAAAATTTTTATATTTTATTTTTGGACAATTTAGTTTAATTACTGAACATTTATTTAATTAAAAAAATAATTAAAATTAATTTAAAAATTGATTAATATAGTTTAAAAATTAATATATTTAATTACAAAATTGATTTAATAAAAAATTTCATTATTTTTCTTATATTTTCTTATATTTAAATTGAATTTAATTCATTTATAATTAATTTAAAATATTAAAAAATTAATTTAATTAAAGAAAAAATTAATTTAATTAAAGAAAAAATTAATTTAATTAAAGAAAAAATCAATAATTAAAAAATTAGTTTGATTAATTAAAAAAATTAATTTATAATATTTAATTAATAAATTAATTTACTGAATTCAAAAATCAATTTAATGAATAAAAATAATTTAATTAATAAAAAAATTTATTTACTTCTTAAAAAAATTCTTTATTAAAAGTTAATTTAAATTAAAAATTCATTAATTTAATTTAAAAATTAATATAATTAATTAAATTACTTAATTTAAAAATTCACTTAATTAAACAATTAATTTGATTAATTAAAACTGTTTTGCTTATTTTTGTTTATAGTTATGCGATTCGGCCTTTAAATTACTTGCTTTTTTTATGTTGTTGTCTGCCTTTCTTTTATTTTTTTCAACTGTTTTAATCATGGTTGAATTATAAAGTTGGGAAAGTAGAATTGAGAACGCAAACTGAGCGAACTCACCTCGATTTCTGCCTCATTTTTCTGCCTTATTTTGAAGTTTTTTTTTTATTCTTGGCAACTATTTACGTTGTTGTTTTATTATACTGGATATTTTTATATCAACCAAACAAAAATTAAATTTTCAAAGAGAGAAACAATATCGAAGTGAAGAGGGAGATTTTCTACTCTACTCACCTTATACATATTTATTACACCATGATTTTTATTTTATTATGATTTCTTAAATATACTTTATTCAATTTATGATTTCATTTAATTTTTTTTTTTTGTTTTGCAGACATTTTTGCAATACAACAACAACACCAAAGCAGCTGTTCGCAAATTTGCAATCATAAAACAAAAGACTGACCAAAAATACATTCCAATAAAGTATTTTAACATGTAAGTTTCATTTGGCATTACCTCAAATCATTTTTATTTTCAATAAATCGAAAGAGAACTTCTTTCGTACTTATCAGTGATAAGTTATCACACTTGTGTGACCCATTTTTTTATCACCAACTATAATCGTAAGTCATTTGTTGACTAGTATCCTAAAGAAGCTCGTAAAGAAGCCCGATCGATCATTGCAAATCGCAGCTTGATGGGATCAACAAAAAGAACAACAACAATAATAAAATAAAATATATTAACAAAATAAAAGAAAAAAACTGTTAAATGTTTAATCAAACGTTTATCTTTATTACAAAAGTTCTTATATCAATTATTGTGGCACTTAAATACATATGTACACTAACAAAAGAGCATTAACGAACTTAAACTATTTAAACAAACAAAAAAATTTATATATATATCAAAATTTTATATAGACAATGTCGAAAATATTAAAGAGGAGAAGAACAAAAAGTTATAAACAAAATGTGTTCGTTAAACAATTAGAAAACTCAATTAACAAGCGATTGAAAAATAAATTACTTGAAGTTTCATTTAAACAATAACAATTTGTTGATTATTTACACACACACTCACACACACACACACACACACACATAAACATAAAAAAAGAGACTAGAACATTTTATCAACTTGCCAGCGAACAATTTTGCTTGAGGCAAACTTACACACGTTAGCAGAACAGGGCACGAACTAGTTAAAAAGTTATAAGTTAATTAACGAAGTTGATTTTTTGCTAATTTTTAACTTTCCCGCTTATTTTGAAAACCACTAAAAAGTTAATTAACTCGCGTTAAATTTCTTTCGAACAAAGTTACATTTTCGGTTAACTTTTATCGGATTAACGAAGTTAAACTCTTAATTAACGATGCACGTCAGCGTTGGGTTTGGCATAAGTTTAGGACATGTTTGTAAAATCTTGACAAATAATTGCTTTACAAACGAAACGGCTCACTTACATTAAGTTTATGCTGTAAACTTAATGCAAGGATTTCAAACATGAACCAAACATAATGCAAACAATTTCTACAAGCTTATAGCAAACGTTGTAAACGGGAGTAAAAAGATTACAACGACGTTTCGAATACGTTTGAAATAAATTTGCTTATGTAAGCTTAAGAAACGCTTGCTGAACATCTTTATAATCAATTGATTTGCAAACGCTTGCTGAAATGTTTACAAGCAATTATTTTCAAACGCATTTTCAATATATTTTCGCTGGGCAATTTGAAATAAATTTGCACATTTAAGTTTGGGAAACGCTTTCGAAAATGTTTGTAATCAATCGATTTCCAAACGCACATTTACAATATGTTTTCTTTCTGTGCAATTTGGAATTCATTACCATTTGTAAGCTTGGGAAAACGCTTACTTCAATGTTTACGAGCAATTCTTTGCCAAACGCGTTTACAGTGTGCTTTCGTAATTGTTCGCTGGGTTGGCTTAATTTGAAATTGTTTCATTATTATTATTAATTTAGTGTTTTATTAAATACTTTTAAATAAATTATTCGTTTTCTTATATCAGACATACATACATCATATATATATATATACTATATATATTTACTATACTCAGTTTTCATAGCCGCTTTGCTTAAGGACGGATGTTAAAATGAATTTCGCCTGTATTAGTTTGTAAATGTCAAACAAGCGTTTGAACCTGCTCTCTTCCTCTTCTTCCAATCTCAATTATTTTAAAGTGTAATTCATATTCTTTGGCAGTGTTAAACTTAACAAAATTTAATTTAGTTTTTTAATATTATAAATATTTCCTCAGTTCTGTTGAAAACTATTTTTCGAGTCGGTCAGCCTCGTAGCGTGCATCGGCATGGACGACTCCAAATGAGAGAGTTCACAACTGTTAAGCGCGCTCTGCGTTAAAAATTTCTCTCTCTTTAAAAAGACTTCATTCGGTTCTGCATATTTTCGGACATACGGTGCGAGCTCTCAACTTATAACGCTGCGGCTGCAAACTTTAATTCGCTCTTTACCCTTTTTAATTAAGACAACTTTTCTCGATACAATCTCTTTTGTTACTCTATTCTTTTGTTGGTTATCCTGTTATGTCCTTTTTTAACACCATAAAATCCTTTCTTCTCTTCATACGATTCAATTCTTCATTAAGAATTTCTCTTCTACAACACCTTCTACTCCCGCTTAATGTGAGCATAAAGCTTTTCTCTTTCGCCTATTCTAACTACCATTCTCAATGGCAGCTGTTGAGATGTTAAGGCCGTCCACTACGCTGCTCACAGGCGTGTTTCGCAGCAGACGCTGTTGTTGTTCGCCGCCAACTCTTCCCGAGCTGCTGAAGCCGTGGCTTGCCAGTATGTTTTCAATTGCTGCTTGATGCCCGGCCACGGATACATCTTGCAGCACTACGCCCGGGCCGCTTCCATTCTGTTGCTTTGTTAGAGCGGCCGCAGCAGCTGCTGCTGCAGCAGCGGCATTTGCCTGTTGCAGCTCCTCGGGCAGATAGTCTTTCCAGTTGCGGAACAGATAACGTGTGAATTTTTTCAACTGACGAAACTTGCAATAGGTCGCGCCCTCAGCGGACTCAAGTTGCTGGGTCTGTATGAGGAAACCCTTCTCCTTAAAGGTTTTCTCGAGTTTCTCGCGTGCGCTGGAACGACGCGTTTTCTTTTTGCGTTCCTCGGTAGCGTTCTGATGTTTTGGCATTGTCGGCGCAGGAGACTCCTTTGTGCTTGCGATATGTGGATTGCTATTGAGAAATGGAGGTTGTTGTCGCAGTTGTCGCTCCATAAGCGTCTGGTTCGATTGGGTATTTTGTTGACGTTGCTGCTGCTGCTGTTGTAACAGTCCCGGCGAACTCGAGTAATGTTGCGCCGAAAGCGGCATTTGTGGTGATGGCGTCGACGGTGCCACCACGTGCGCTGCACTCGTCGTTGGTAGTAACAGTCCAGCTGTCGGCGAGTCGGGTATTTGCAGCAGTTCGTTGCTGAGACCAGCCGATGGCGGTGGTATGTCCAATGCGTTCCGCTCTGCTGCACTTATAAATCCAACAACGCCACTACCCACCGCGGAACAATTAATGCCCGGCAAAAGGCCAGCGGACTGTTGAACGCTCTCGCGCGGAAAAAATTCATAGCCACGCATCGACTTGTCGCCGGTGCCGCTGTAATAACGATAATTGCCATCGGAATCGACGGAGAGCATCTTTTTCTCCTGCAGCGTTGGCTTGGCGCCGCCGGTGAATTTAAACTTACAAATGCTCACTTCGGTCGCGGGATTTGTGGTGTTCTCCGCAGGCATGGGTGGTATAAAAATGGCGGAACGTTTTCGTTTTTGCGGTGCCGGCGGCAGTTGAAGTGTCGTAATATTCGCCGAGCCGGTTGTCGTCGTTGCCATTGTGCTGCTGGAGTTCTCCGATTTAATCGACGATGGCGTGGACATGGGTTCTGGATAGTCCAGCGCAACATTGTGTGGCGTTAGAGTCGGTGTCGGTACCGATGCTGGGGTTGGGGCTGGCGAGTTCTTTTCCCGTTTAGGCGTTAGAAAGAGTCCACTGGGAATGGGTATTTTAAGCGCAAATTGATTGTCTTTCTGTATGGTCTCGACGGGCAGTCCGAAAGCCTGGCCGTTGTGTTGTATGAGCGTGCCCGATTCCAAGAGTTTCTGCAGATAAACATTCATGGGATGCATCAGTGCGGCGGGTGCAGTTGGGCTTATTGAGATGGTAGTTGGACATATTGGTTCAGGCTCTAATGTTGTCGGTTCCTGTTTGGTTACGCCGTTTACTAAACAATTTTCTGTCGACTGCTCCTCTAGCCGTGGTAATGCTATTTTCATATTTGCCGCTAGCAGTGTATCGGTAGCCAGGTCGGATGGTGTCGCCACAGGGGTCGGTGAATTCGAGGTAATTTCCGACAGTGTCACTTGTGCCTCATCCTCTTCACTGCTCGAGATCGAGTATAATTCCGACGACGATTGATCGCGCAGACAGAGATTTAATGGTTGTTCGCCACTGCCAACTTCGTTAAGTCGTTCTGGCTTTAACTTGGTCGCAAGCAGATTCCGCTGCGTCGGATCGAACATGTTCTTGGGCGTGCCTGGAAAGATCGTACCGTAATTCTTGTAAATGAGATGACAAATGTCCGCCTTTTTCGGTTTACGTCCACGACGCGGTTTCATATTGTCGAGTGTTATTTCGCCCATATACGGCAAATCCGCATAATTGACAACTCGCTTAACCGCCGGCGGTAACTGTGCTAGCAAGATTTTCTGCGGCTCTTGTGTCGTAGGCAGCTGATCGTTTGTCTGCTGAAGTTGTGGTACAATTTCCGTTAGTGTCACGCGTTCGAGAGACACCGGCGATATTGTACTGGGCGTTGGGACGTGTGGCAACCCTTCCATGCGACTGAGTTGGTTATTGTTATTTGCATTATTTGGCGGCTGGTTAAGCAGCTGCGCCTGTGACAGTTGTGCTGAAGTTATTTGCGGCAGTGCTTCCTGTTGCTGCTGATTTTGTTGCGCGGAACGTTGTATCTCTGCAATCTTTTGCAGCCAACTGCGTACGTTTTCGTGCGAACTTTTAGGCGGCGGCAACTTCGCAGTCTGAGTCAGCTTGACAACCGCATGTGAATCCTTTATTTGCGATTGCGGTTGTAGTGTTTGTGCTGCTGTCGGCTTGGAAACTAATTGCTGCTTTTGTTTTTGTGCCGCCTGTGTTGCCTCATAATGGCTGAGATACTCAGGCGGCAGAGCCTGATGATGAAAGCGTAGCTTAAGTGCGGGTTTCTTCTTTTGTTTAGGCGCTGCGGTGCGTGATTTGATAGCGCCGCTTGAGATTGCGTTTGTAGGGTTTGCGGCAACTACTTGGGCAGCAGCCGCCGCGTTTTGTGTTTGATTCTGTGCGCTCATAAGGCCCGCCTTTACCTTGAGTTGCTGTTTGGTAAGCGAACTGCAGCCACCATTTTGGGGACGTTTCTGCGGTGCAGGTGTGATAGCAGACTGTAGTGGCGGAAGGGATTGAGTTGTCTTTTGCGCCTGATGTTGATGCTGCTGCTGCTGCTGTCGTTGATATTGCTGCTGTAGCATCAATTGTTGCTGTTGCTGTTGTTGTTGTCGTCCATTGGACACTGCCGCTATTAGAGTCTTAAATTCCGCCGGATGATCATCATCGTTGACAACGGAATTGGCGCCGCGACATATCATCGGATCGTCGGAGCTTTGCAGCAACAATTTGCCATCCAAGCGATGATGCTGATGCAGATGATGTTGCAGCCGATGATGTGCGTGCTCATGGCTGTTCATCGGGTGTTGCTGCCACGTCTGTGAGTGTGTCGGAAAGAGATCTATCGAACTGCTATCCTCTAGCTTAATGCTGCTGCTAAGCATGGACGTCTCGAAGGCGGCATTTACATTTTCCCCGCTTGCGTTAATTTGCAGTTGTTTGCCTAGAGTCGCCGAGAGCGGACTGGACGATGAGCTGATGCGTTGCTGTTGTTGATCGCAAGCCGCGTTAATGCTTGTGCCGGCGACTACGCCGTTCAGGAGTTGGAAGTCATCGCGAGAGATCTCTTGCATGCTATTGCCAACTGTGGAGAGAGAAGAGAAGAAGCTGGGTTAAAGGATTGTTTTAGAAACGTCATTTCTGCTGGCCTACAAGCTAAGTATATAAAATATAAACGAATGAAGTCAATAAAGCATTTGAGTATTCTCTTGCGGATCAGCTAAACAGAGAGAGAGAGAGAGCAGAGAAATGCGTCTGATGAGAGCAAAAGCTTTGATAGCAAAGAAGTTAACGCTTATGAGAGCGTGCTGCAAACTGAGCATATTTACACGGTAGTATCTTGAGAAAAAAAAAACAACAAATCATAATTACCCGTAAACAAAAATTCTGGCAACATTATCGCGCATGCAACTTGCCAGACTAAACTTAAGAAACAACTTGTTTTGTTTTATATGTATTGAAAACGCTTCTTTGCCGGAACTCTGAGCGTACGTTTTATTATTTAAATATTTCTACTTTTTTGTTGTTGTTGGTGTTGTATTTTCTCACTGAACTTCCTTCGAACTAACGAGCGCGCTCTTGCTCATTGTTTTTGTTTTTGTTTTTGCATATTTGCCGCCGTGAGACGACGTGAGTGTGTTGTGATGTGGCGCGCTGCGGAGTGAAACTTGATTCCCTTTATGCGAAAATGACCATATACGGGCTAAGTGAGAGAGCGGCGTGAGAATTATGTGCAGTCCGTTTATTGCAGAAATTCGTCGAAAATTTCGTCAATGTTATTTTTAGCACATTTTCAAAAATTCACACAGAGTGCCAAAATTTTTGCGGCCGGGTATTACTCAAACGAAAATATTTCTGTTTCTTTTCACATTTATTATTTCTAAATTGGCCAAGCACCTTTTTTTTCTTTTCTTATATGGTTTAGCAAGTCCTTGACCCGATGCGGTATTTACACGGCTTTTGCGAGTGTGCGACCAATGACTCAGCAGTACTTCCGGCGGAACTGAAGGAAATTCCAATTCCAATTGTTATTGTATTTTTCTTTTTCAATGACGTTTTAATGTTGTGACGTCGAAAAATTGCACGACGCGTTTTTGGTTTATATTGGCATAGGTAGGACTATAGATCATGCAGCTCGTTGCTACGTTAAGACGCGTCGCGCGTACGTGGTGACATCCAAAACGCAACTAAAAATTCAAAAATACGGTATTTTGAAATTTTCAAAAATCCACCTTAGATGGACGTCGGTCGAACGAATTTTCCACGCGTGCTCTCCCAAAACCATACACACACACAGACGCACACACTCATTGTCGTGCTTTCGATTCATTCTCGCCGCTCGTTCGCTCGATCGCTCATTGTGGCAACGTCGTGTGTAGTTTCGTATTTTCGCCAAAAACAATGTCAAAATTTAAAAAAAGAGAAAAAGAATAAAAGAAAAGAAAAGAAAATGCCGAATTTGTTTCGTTTTTGATTTTGAACGAAATTTTTCCAACTTGTTGACTACACACGATTCGACTTACTCATTTGGCGTTCGCGCTCGTTTGGGTTGACAACTGCCCCCGACTGCTATTCGGTTGGTCGGTCGGTCCGTCGGTCGGTCGGTCGGCTGTCAACAAGATGATTCGTGTCGACTGCGCTCGCAACGCATCTCGATCTTTTTTTTATACTCTACACCATGCACCGTTGGATACTTTAAGATTGGTCTCTTGTTTGTGCCACCCAGGAGGAGGCATGGTCGGCATATAAATAAAATCATATTTCTCAGAGTCGATTTAACATTGTCCGTCTGTCCGAGTGATTACAGACTTGTTTTTTTGAGATATCGACGGAATTTTTTATGGTAACTTATGTTTCCCAAGCAAGGATTAAGATGAGAATAATGATACTACTACCAAAACGCTTACGTACAACGCAATCTCTGACTTTTACAAGCAGAATGAGCTAAGCGAGTGAGTCCTCTCAGAGCTTTTTTACAATCCTGACTTCTATCTCCCGTATAAACTTCCTCTTTTTTTTGCAGTAAAGATGTTAACCTAAATTAGCTGATATCCACTTGAAATTTAGTATCTAACATTTGAGTGGAGAGAGAACTGACAAGAAATGGTCGAAATCGAATAAGAACAACGCCTTCCAATTGGCATGGGCAAATCTGCTGTAGGACAAACTAGTTAAAAAGTTAAAAATTAATTAACGACGTTAAATTTTTTATTAATATTTAACTTTTTAGTTCATTTCGAAAACGACTAAAAAGTTAATTAACTCTCGTTTAACTTCGTCCGTTAATTCAAGTTAGTTAAATGTAAAACGAAAAAGTTAAAAAGTGAAATCAATTACAAAAATG
The DNA here is from genome assembly GCA_949127995.1 of Suillia variegata. Lineage (NCBI taxonomy): Eukaryota > Metazoa > Arthropoda > Insecta > Diptera > Heleomyzidae > Suillia > Suillia variegata. The sequence goes on along the minus strand of OX421845.1, from coordinate 9,275,196 downwards.
GAAAAATTATGAATTGAATTAGGGCGAATCGAATGATTCACTGACAAATCTGACGTCTGGGATATAAATAAAAAATATTAAATTAGATAAAAACTAACTAAATCACAAATTTAACGACATTTTGAATTTCTATTTACCCTTGGTGGGCATCGTTAATTAAGAATTCAACTTTGTTCATCTGAGAAAATATTTTTTGATTTTGTTAAAGAAATTTTTACTGGTACTGTAAATTTTTAACGAAGTTAACTTTTTAACGAGATTAACTTAACGAAGTTAAGTTTTTGATTAACTTTTCTCGGATTAGCGAAGTTAAATTCTTAATTAACGTTGCCCTCCTATGCTGTCGGGTATTGGAACTATGGCATAGCCAAATGTATTTGTATAATTTTTTTTATCTATCATCGCTGAAAAGTCATTTTAATTTTTCCTGCAATAAATTTGTTGTTGCGCGCTTTTCTTATCATGGCGTTTGAAATTCTTACCGCGCTGACTCTTACCAGTGATTTTTTTTTTGTTTAACTCTGAATATCATCCAAAAGTTTCAGAGCTTTATTCATCACCTTCCTCTCTCTCTCTCTGTATCTCTCTCTCTCTCTCGAATATTCCTTGGCACACTCATTTCCACTTGAATTGGGCAATTGACTTCGTTCGCAATAGAAAGAAAAGGCGGTCATTCGGGACGTTCACGTTCATTCGTTGTTCGTATGTGGTTGGTTTATTTTCGAAAAAAATATTCGGAAATATTTTCTTTTGGGCCATGCCGTGCCATGCGGCATGCGAGATGAGATCGCTTCTTATACACCATATTAATACATTACGACACACATTCCTCTTTAGCTTTTTATACTCAACGCGATCGCCTCGTGTGCGTCGTAATCTATATATATATATATAAATTTATATATATACACTATATATATATATATATGTATGTATGTATATAGTGTTTTATTTGTTTTTAGAATTTTTTATGGTTTGATTTTATTTTAGAAACGTCGTCTTTTGTTTCGTGATTTAAGTGGATATTTCATGGGACAGCGACAAGGTCTGTGGGCGGCAAAGGAAAGTGGGAAGGTCTGTGGCGGAGAATGTATCAGATTCCGACTGTTGTTGGGTACACGCACACGTCTTTAAGCTGTACAATAGCCAAAATGACCATAGTTTGTTGTTGTTGTTGTTGTTAAAAATAGATTTCAAGTATTTTGGTTTTGTTTTTGCGATTTTATTATGTCACATTTTTTTTATTTTTTTGGATGTTGAATTAAAATTAGTTTTTCTAGCGAAAATGTATTTTCATTTTCGTTTTGGTACTTATGCACCACTCAGTTTATACTACGAGGTTGGTCCGATAAGTACTTAGCCTCACCGCCCAATGGAAGCAGTCTTTGCAGACCTCGAGAAAACGTATTTTTCAGACTGGTTAAAGAAGTTGGAGCATCGCGGTATCGAGTGTATCGAGCTGAAAGGAGGAGACTATGTTGGGAAATAAATCCAACCATTTTTCGTTTTTCTTTTGTAGGCTGGGTACTTATCGGACCATCCTATAAATATTCTCGACAAAGCTCATAACTGAGTCGATATTGCCATGTCCGTCTGTTTCTAGTGTTAATGAAATAGCTTGAAAACCATTGAAGATTTTTAACGACTTTTGTGCTAATGCCTAATCTGATTAGATTTTAGAAAGATCGTCCTAAAAAACGCCCATTATTGCATAAGTATTCATTTCTTGTTAATACAATATCTTAAGAACTAAAGGAGACATTGGGTTGAAATTTAGTGCATTTCTGTTTTGCTTGGTTGGCCAATATTAAGGTGGTTCATACTTATTCATATTTTAAATAAAGCTTTAAGTGGTTATATTGGTACACAAACGTCCAGGCAAAAATTTGATTCATGAGGACCGACTATTATTTCAATTTTGTTGTTGTAATTTTTTTATCTATCTATCTATCTATCTATCTATCTATCTATCTATCTATCTATATATCTATCTATCTATCTATCTATCTATCTATCTATCTATCTATCTATCTATCTATCTATCTATATATCTATCTATCTATCTATCTATCTATCTATCTATCTATCTATCTATCTATCTATCTATCTATCTATCTATCTATCTATCTATCTATCTATCTATCTATATATCTATCTATCTATCTATCTATCTATCTATCTATCTATCTATCTATCTATCTATCTATATATCTATCTATCTATATATCTATCTATCTATCTATCTATCTATCTATCTATCTATCTATCTATCTATCTATCTATCTATCTATCTATCTATCTATCTATCTATCTATCTATCTATCTATCTATCTAACTATATATTTATCTATCTATCTATCTATCTATCTATCTATCTATCTATCTATCTATCTATCTATCTATCTATCTATCTATCTATCTATCTATCTATCTATCTATCTATATACATATCTATATTTCCATCCGTCCATCCATCCTTCCATCTATCCATATTCCACAAATATATTGTAAGATATTCAATTTAATGTTCACCTATTCAGGTGATAAACAAACTAGTTTTGTGGTGCCTTATATTTAAAAATCTCCTCAAGACGCAATTCCTCTTTTTTTTTTGTTTTCTATTCTTCTTCGGCACTCTAGAACGCACATTTGCCACCCAACAACAACCAACAGCCAACCAAACAGAAATACCGACAACACGAAAAGCACCGCCAATCAATAAATAGAAAAATGTCACTTGATGCCCAAAAGAGCGCCACCGCCGTGTAGTCAAATGGTAAAAATACCAGAAATCAAAATAAAAATAAAAGTCAACTAGCGCCAAAAAAAAACAACAACAACAACAAAGAATTGATGTTTGCCCACTTGTTTGAGTTGGTGATACTATTTATAAGAGAGTCGCCCGAAATACTATAGAGAGACAGCAAGAGAGCGGAGAGAAACAATAGCAAACAATAAAAATCACCTCAGCTCAGAGCAGAAGAAAACAAAAAAGAAAATCAAGGTGATCCTGAGAGAAGAGAAAGTGTAAAATTGAGAATTGAGTGACAGCGATGAGAGTGATGAGAGCGATGCTGTGTACCGGAGATGATTGCAAATTTCCTTACATCGAGCTAAGAAATTAGGAAACAAGTCAAAATATTCTTAATTTGGAACAATCGCGCATTCGAATCGAATTTTCGACTATTGTCTAAATTTGGTAGAAGCGGAAGAAACTCATCAGCAGCGATAAAAGTGAACTTTATAAACTCTTGTTATTGTTGTTATTTTGTTGGACATATGAGAAGGTGTGTGCGCCGGAGAGTGTTTGTGTTGAGCACAACACAAAAGCTGACAGACCTGTCAGGTACTTAGCGGCAGCACGAGTCGAACGTTTCCCATTTGTCGGTTATGCGCCATTTTTAGTTTTTCGAAATGGAACTGGGTGAATGATGCGTGAGGCAATGCAGTTCTAATGAATTTTTTTTCGAGTTGTCTTCGTTTTTTATTTTTATTTTTATTTTTAAATTTATATTATTTTGGAGGTAGGCAGCCGCCATTTATTGAGGTTATTTAAAAATAACGCGCGCGTTTGGAAAATTTTGAGAACTCGGCTGTCATTCTGTGAAATTTATTGTGAAATACCTGCGAATGTGGGTGGCACATTTCCAGCCCGTATGGGTTGGTTGCATTAAGGGGAAACAACATTTTAAAAATAGGCGCAAGAAAGTAGGTCACACTTAAAGGCGCCCATAAAATGATGCGGCGGAGTTTTGTTGTCACACATTTTTGCTGGATATATAAAAAAGCTTATAAAAAAGTTTCCGAACAATTTAAAAATCATGTAAAATTAACATGAAATTAACACTTTTTCCGGTTAATATTCTTTCATTAATGTTTAAAATAACATTTTAGGGGTTGTTAACTTTATTCAGTTGTCAATATTTGACAATAGAAAATGTTGAACTAATATGAGCCAATGTTAATTTAACACTTTTTGTCGGGTTGATTTTTGCGAAATCTCTCAAACGTTGCCTTAAAAATTTTCAATTCAAATTGTTAAATTTACATTTCATACATATCAATTTTTGAAAAATAGCCAATTTTGACATTTCAATGCATGTTAAATAAACACTGCATCATGTTAAATTAACATGATTCGTTTACTTTTAAAAATGTATATAGAAAACTTAAATGTATTCCAGTAAAGAAATACTCAAGATAGATATAGACATATATTGTATATATTCTTGATCAGAATTTAAAACTGAGTCGATCTAGACATGTCCGCCTGTCCGTCCGTCTGTCTGTCATCATTGTTTGTTAACGCGATAGCGAGAGAACCGTTAGAGATATCAAGCTGAAATTTGGTATACCGGTTACTCTTTTGCCCTCGAGGAACTGATTAGATTTTGGAGTCAATCCGCCCTTGACCACGCCCAATATTGTACTAAATTGTATTTTCTTGTTAACACGATATCTTGAGAATCACATGAGATATTAGTTTGCAACTTTGTACAAAATTCTTTTTAGGGTGGTCCATGTTTGTTTTTTTTCATTTTATGTTTAAATAAAGTCCTTAATTGGTTATTTTGGTATACAAACCATCTTAAATAAATAAAGTAATCTAATTAGGGTGGTTCAAGACTTTTTTTTGTAACTAAATAAAATATATAATACATTTTTTTAAATAATGAACCACCCTAATTTGATTGTGATATTTAATAATGTCGTGCATTTGAAATAGTTGGTGGGACCTACAATAATTTCTTACTTGTTTTAATTCGGCATGTAAAGGTTGAAAATATTTGATCAGGAAATCGTTTCGAAATTATTTTTGGAACTTTTCATTCTTAACTTTTTGCTGCTGAAAAATGCTGAACAAAATTTTTAAGAAGAAATCGTTTTCGTATGCCAAACCAAAAAATTGCAACTGCTCGCCGTCCTTCCTTCTTCAGTCGCTTTGGGCAGTAGTGCCTACAACAAAACGGCTATTTGGAAAAAATACAAATACAATAAAATGCACATTAAAGCGTTTTTCCCTTATTACGCATTATCGTTTGTTGTTGTTGTTGTTGTTGTTGTTTGTTTGTTTATCTGTTCCTACTCGCCGCTGCAATTACGCACACGTTTGGGCATCGATGCACTCCATTAACAGCGACCGAACTCGGAACGGACCCACACACAATGAATGCGCCGCATCGCATCGCTTCAACATTTGCAAGCCCACATTTCAATATGGGACAGCTGGACGGACGCAGGCCCAAACACATACATACGATATTATGGCCGTGCCAAATATGGCCAAAATTCCAAATTGAGTCCTTTAATTTTGGCGCTCAAGTGTTTCGCGTTCAATCGTTTTGGAGCGCGCACATTGGTCGGTCGTCATATTTGTCGTCCGTCGTATGCGGTACTCGCACGCGTTAGCGATGGGATTTTTTTTAGGTAATCGTTTTGGGTGCATTTAAAGTAATCGCCATATTTAAGTAACCGAATTTCGATTAGAAACATTCGATCTCGCTTGAATTTAATTTTAATTGGAAATAATAACTAGGGCTGTTATTTTCCTTCGAAGGCTTCGAAACTTCGAAGCTTTGATTTCAACAAATTGACAAAACAGTTGCTTTAGAGTTCCAAATGTGCTTTCGAAGTCATCGAAGTTTTTATAAATTTCGAAGGCTTCGAAAATTTCGAATCTTCGAGTTTTTCTATTAACCTTCGAAGTTTTGGCTAAAATAACTTCGAAGCTTCGAAGGCTTCGAATACTTTGGAACTTCGAAGTCAACTTCGAAGACTTCGAAGCTTCTAAGGGCTGAAAATCACCAGCCCTAATAATAATTTCGAATTCAAGTTTAAATCTAGCTTGAATAAAATTTATTTTCGGCTATCTAAAGTGGTTACTAACTACTCAGATTTGAAGATGATTATTTAAATTTGTTGTTGTTATTGTTATTATATTTTATTAAATATATTATTCGGTTACTTCAGCAACCGATAGTAATGACCCTAACTCGTATATACTCCTACGATCTTGAAGCTTTGTATTTGTTCTGTCCGTCTGTCTGTTAGTCGGTACTCACATTAAATTAACAAACGAAAATAAAACGAAAATCGTTTTTTTATGAGTTGTTCGTTCGCTGGGCGAATATGGTAAGTGCTGCAGATAATAAGCAAAGCGGTGGTGGGGAGCACACACAAAAGCAGACATGGCAAAAACTCAAATAAATAATAATAAGAAAATACAACAAAAATTACAACAACAACAACAACAACAACAAAAAATCGAATACCCAAAAATTGAATTGCAATATTTGTTTACATTTATAGGAGGAAGTTTTCGGAATTTATGGTCACATGCTATAAATGGTGAAAATTGGCATTTCGTTGTTGCTGTTGTTGCTGTTGTTGTTGTTGTTGTTGTTGTTGTTGGTGCTGTAGATAGTCGGTTCATTAAAATGGTAGCGGCATCAACCGAAGGCGGAGTGTTTCTTTTTTCACTTTTGGCAGTTTGGGCAATAGTAAAGCATCGGTTTTGATTGCTGTTGTTGTTGTTGTTGTTGTTGTTGTTGGCAAAGCTTCACATTTTTAGAATATGTTTTTTTATTTAATACTTATTTTAATACATTTGAAAAGTAACCGGTAGTCAGTTGATTTAAGTTGAAGCCATATAAATGGTTTTAAAGTAATTAGTAACTAGATTAATTGGTAACCATATTTTTTGATATGCTTTTCCGCATTTTAAATAAGCTTAAAAACAACAGTTAAGAAATCCAGATAAAATAAGTCCCCTTTTACACTAGGAAATTAAACTTGGCTTGCAAAAAGTAATTTGTAGGTGAGGAAGGAAAACCAAGGATGTATCTTAGTAAAAATGGCAGGTAAAAAGCGCTTTTAAACATCCTACCTAGCAGAAAAGAGGCCTTCCTCTCCCACTACCATACTCCTTTCTTTTTGTATTAAATATTCCGCTTTTCAAGGCCTTCTTTTTCTTTTCCATGCTAAGCCTTTTTAAGGGGTACTTCTAGAAGTTTTATTCGAGAAGGTATCTCTGGAACTTCCATTTCTTTATCAAGGGCTTAAAATGCGCTTAAAAATTTTCTCGGCTTCCTCAAAATGTTTGCTATAGAGTCCCTCAAACTGTTTGGTTGCGGCTCACTTCATTATAGACGCAATTGGTTTAGAAGGCTCCTTTTTATATTTTCTCTTTTGTTTCTACTTTCACACATTTTACTCATTCTTAGTTATTTTAAATTTTAAACTTTTGTTTTGATTTTGACAACCAATCAAATCCTCCTCTAAAAGGGACGTGAGAAGGGCTTTGTCTAATAAGCGCTAACGAAAATGTCGATTGGGTAAGCAACTGTCACATCAATCCAGTGGCGATTAAAAAAAAATACAAACTGAGTCTAAATAAAACTCAATAAATGATTTCCAAGTTGAATCCTGTAATCATTAAATAGTTCGTTATAAAAAAAAAAAAAATACATTCAATTTGTACTCGTACATGATCATCGAAAAAATTTATTGTTTTCTTCACAAATTCTAATTTTTTGACAATGGTTTCATTGCCGCCACTGAATTTTTCAAATCTCCAATTGTGATTTAAGGTACATTCGTCAATCGTTTTTCGCGCTTAGTAGCAATATATTACATATGTACATACTTATATGCTTCACATTAAATCACTCAACAAAACTCAGCGTTGAATAAAATCAGCATCATACTAGCGAACGCGTCGTCGTTCAGGTGAGTCTAAGTCTTCTGATCGAGCATGTGAATTTCACAGGTTTAAGCAAATTTATTTTAAAAAACAAGGAAAAATGAAAATAATTTTTTGTTTTCAATCTCCCTTTTTTTTTGAAGTACACGCAAATTCTCAAATGCGTTCATTTTTGCTTTTTGTGTTTTATACTTAATCAGAATAATCGTCTTTGAGCCGAACGAACAAACATCCGAAATGATTGGTTTAAAAACGACAGATGATTTAAATCACAGCGCCAAAAAGAAGCACATGATTTGATTCATCTGAAATCAACAGCGAACGAGTGGCTTCTGTTGGCTTTGTGATTTTAATCATCGGTCGTCTTCATACCAATCATTTCGTACTCACATTTGAACAAGTTTGATCGCTTGAACGCAATGGCATGTTATAAGAGTATCTTTGCAATCACCCAATGTCGATGTCGTCTGGTACACGGTTGCCGCTGTGTGTTCGTTAGTGCAGTTATCAAAAGATTATAGAAAAATTGCCTAGTGTAAAAGGGCACAAAGTTTAAACTTTACAGAGGTTATTATCTGAACAAATAACTTTCTTTTATATTTCACTTTGTAATGTTTTTTTCGTTTATTCATGATTAAACTTGAGTTTAATTTGTATTTTCCGATTCTCCCCGTAGACAGATTTTTCCCAGACTTTTTTTTAGACTGGTTGACCTTGGCATAAACTAAATTAAATATTGCGCATATTTTTGCTAAATGTGTTTTATTCCATAAATGCCTTAACAAAAAATTGCATTCATATGTTAAACTAAAAAAAATCGATTTATTTTTTGTTTGTTGTTTTTGTAATTAACTGATTTTGTCTTTGGTTTATACTCGTACCGCGAGTACCCGCGAATAGAGGGTGGACAGGTCTATTAAGCGTTGTGGCTGCTGCTGCGGCTGCTGCTGCTGCTGCTGTGAGAGGCAATTAAACTTGCAACGAAAATGGACAAAACTTCTAATTTAGCATATTTCAATAAATTCAGATTCAATTCAGATTCAAATTGAAATTCGATTTTCAAAAGCGAATATGACAACTTCAAGTGCGCTCGCTTATGCCGCTTACATCATTTTTGTTGTTGTTGTTGTTGTTACTGCTGCTGTTGCGTCCAGCTGGCTGTGGGAGACGCATTTCAAATTTTGCAAAGTCTACAACAACAACAAAAACGCGAAAAAAAACGAATCGAAATTTTCAAAATAAAGTGGAAATTCCAGATTAAATTTGAAAATTCGCACTCGATATGCACGGCCGCTAACAACAACAACAGCAACAACAGTAACAGTAACAACAACAACAACAATTTATACAAACGACTACTTTTCTTGATTTATGACAACTCGTTGCAATTACTTCGCTCAAGCATATTTTTCATATTTGGTATTTTTTTATGGCGTCGTTTTTGTTTGTTTGTTTTGTTTTTGTATTTCGATCTTTCCCACTCGTTTGCGTTTTGTGGCTTAACCGAATTAGTTTAGTCCGTTCGTCCGTCCGTCCGTCGGTCGGTATGTCTGCCAGCACTTCAACACCTACGACAAAACCGTTTTCAAAGAATCATTTGAATGTAACGAGTAAGTTTGCATGTGGCACTTGCAAGCGGCTGCCCCACTCTGTCCCCGCTCCACCCCATCGAAGCTACCGCATTGCACAGTACTTTACCGTATACATAAAAGGTAAATTTAAAAACAAGTCAATAACTTAAATATCAATTTGAATATTTGCATTTTTTTAGTTTTTATGGAAACTTAAAAATTCCAAAATTTTTGCACGAAATTTTTTTTTAAAGTTGAATTTTTTCTAAATTTATAAAAAGAAAATTTTCAACTACCGTTTTGTGAAAAATATCGAACTATTTTGAAATATATCGAAAATTTATAATCAAATAAATATCAAGTTGCCAAAAATAACTTAAAAGAAACAAGTAAGAAATTATAGTCGGTCTTTCCGAATATTACGAATGCACTACATTGTTAAATATCTAAATTAAATTTGGGTGGTTCAAGGTTTAAATTTTTATATTATATACCTCCCTATATAGATTACTTTATTTCTTCAAGATCGTTTGTGTACCAAAATAGCAAATTCAAATTTTAAGGTTTTTATTTAAACATATACTAAACAAGTAGAAGTTATAGTCTGTCATACCGACTATTCAAATGCATTACATTGTTAAATATCAGGATTAAATTAGGGTGATTAATAAAATTTAAAAAACACTAATCTTGGACCACCCTAATTTTATAAATCTTAAACAACCCTAATTAGATTACTCTACTCTTTTAAGATAGTTTGAGTACCAAAATATTCTAATAAACTTTTTAGGGCTTTGTTTAAACATATAATGAAAGAATAACACAGATGGACCACCCTAATCGTTTCCAAAATTTAATCAGTTGTTCCCAAGGACAACAGAATTTGTTGTACAAAGGTTTAACATAATATCTCATATGGTTCTCAAGATATCGTGTTAACAAGAAATCGCTATATTTCAATAGTGGGCGTGGTCATGGGCAGAAGAGCAATCAGTGTACAAAATTTCAGCTCAATATCTCTAACGGTTCTCACGATATCGCGCCAACAAATTATGACAGACAAACATACGGACATGGCTAAATCGATTCAGTTTTTGATTCTGATCAAGAATATTTTGTATATATCTTTACATCTATCTTACAAACATTTGGACCAAAACCAATATACACCACTGAATAGTTTGGCTAATTCCAAAAACAAAAATTCTCAAATGGCCAAAGCTTTCAAAAGTACTGTGCGTCGTAACGTGGACGCAGACGGACTTGCATGTCAATTACAAATGGCAGTAATAAAGAAAAATCCACGCCAAATTGTGTGCGCAAGCGCAGCGCAGCAGCAGCAGCAGCAGCAGTGGCAGCGGCAGCGGCAGCAGCGCGCATGCCGTTTAGAAAAAAATGCGGAGGCGCGCGAGCTCAAAAAAAAAAACAAAAAACAAAATGAAAAATGAAAAAGTCATTTCGTTCATTTACGGAAAAATTACTTTTGTTTGTTTATTTGTTTTTGTTAATTTGTTGTTGTTGGTGTTGTTTTTGCTATGGATCAGCTCTAAGCATGCGTGCTGACTTGAAGATTTTGCGCCTGTAATTAATTTGTTTAAATCTTTTTTTGTTTGTTTTCTGCGCTCAGGGGCAAAATTTCTTAAGATTCTAAAATATTATTTGGAGCTAGAATGGATCCAAATTCATCGCATAAACAAAAGCAAAAATATGCAAATCGATTAAATTTAGAAAATTTTACAAGTACTTCATTTACTGTCTACAAAGTAATCACCTTGATGATTATTCGTTACCTTGTTCAAAAATTTTGTTTAACTCCACGGAACTTTTTGTTAAAGAAGAACAGTTTTTGTGTTTAAGGTAATTGCTTAGGAATATATTCGTTACATGATCGATTACTTAAGACACTACCGTTTGATAATGTTTGCTTTGTATCAATCAGTCCAGCCTAAATACATTTTTTCACATTTTTTGCGATAGAATTCAAATCAATATTTCGAACCGGGTAACCATTTTTATATTTATAAAATGCTTAGATATTCTATATTTTTTAAAAGTTGGAGGCTTTGGCATATTTTTTACAAATTTCTATTAAAATAATATATTCAACACTTTTTAACTCCATTCAAAGCATTTAAAATCAAATTTATAGTTCCACACGATTCAACCATTAGGTTATTAATCGTTACCTTATAAATTTCTTTTTCCAAATGAAATGAATTTTATTCCTTTTTAAAATTAAATTATATAAATATCAAATTCTGCATAAAATTTTTCTTATAACAATTATTTTCGTGCACTTGAGTAATCGGTTTTGTAACGAGTAAACGATTTTACCAAATTCTAGGAAGAATATATTCTTTAATAAATAATTTTTTGTGTGCAAAAATATTCTAATAACAAAAATGAACTCGTACTTGAGTAATCGGTTTTGTAACGAATTACATTTTTTTGCAAATTTCAGAAAGAATACATTCGTTAAAAAGTAAAAATATTTTTTTGTGCAAAATTATTCTAATAACAAAAATTTATTTGTGCTTGAGTAATCGGTTTTGTAACGTATTACAATTTTAAGCAACTTTTGAGAAATATAAATTCATTGAATAGCAAAATTTATAGAATTAATTTAATAATTGGTGTCAAATTAATTTAAAAATCGATTTCAATAATTAATAATAACCGGATAATTTAATTTGTTTACCAAATTAATTTCAACTTCCTTTGAATTTTTTTAACAAATTAATTGCGGTTCGAAAAAAGTAAAAATAAATCTTTAAAATTTCTGAAATCTAAATTTAAAAACTATTCCTAATTAAAATATTTATCAAAACTTACCATTTTTGTTCTAAAAACGAATTTTGTGAATTTGAAAAGTAATCGGAATAATTAATTCACTTTTTTGTAATTTCGATTTCCGCATTTAAACACGATCAGAAACGATCATTATCAAATATGTGCTCTCTCCTCCAGCGTCCGTCGCTTCAATAATGGTAATTAAAAACACAGCGACAACAACAATAACAACAACGAAGCAACAACAAAATTATATACATTACAAGTCCAAAACGAAATCACAATCAAAATACAAATTCGACGAATGCGCACTCAGGCATTTCACTTCATTTCATTTCATTTCATTTCCATGCGGAATTTTTTCGCCTCTTCAAAAGTTTAAAAATTTTATAAATTTAATTAAAAAGTCATTAAAGCGCCGAAATAATTAACAACCGGAGAGATCGACCCGCAAGAATGTTGCCACACGTTTCGAAATTGTTTGACGGAAATCATACAACAAACAAAACAACAAAAAACAACAACACAAGCGAATGCAACGAGCGACGAACGACAAGTGACAACAAAAAAGAGTCAGCAGCGCCGCCGCTGTCGCCTCGACTGAGCAAGAACTTCCGAAATATCACTGAGAGAGAACAAAGCACACGCGCGCCCGTCCGAGAGTGATACACTGAGTGAAGAGCGCAAAGCTGCGGTGGTGTTGTTGTTGTTGTTTTTTTTTTTTAATTGTTATTGCTGCTGTTTGCGTAATAGAGCGCAAGCGGCGAGCGCCGAAGCAATGGCACTATCGATCGATTGGCCGATCGAATTATGAATGGAAATGACGATCGTTGCAATTTTTTAATTGTTTTATTTAATTCGCACGAAATCGACATCATGAAAAGTTTGGCTTTAATACTCTACGGTCAGGCCCATAAGCACTTATTCAAATTTACTAAACTTCTTATTATACCCTACAGCACGCACTTAGTTTAATGGTATTTTATTTTTAACACCTATAAGGAGGCGCGAGTATAAATGATAAGTCGAAATCTGATTCGATTTATCGATATCTGTCCGTCTGTACGTCTGCCTCTAACTTTGGGTTGTGAGCTTCTTCCCACCTTCCATATATCAATTTCTTGAGGTAACAAAATTTATAAAAATATTTGCAGAGTAGATGACCAGATTTCAAGTTTGAAACGGGTTTTGGCGTCTGGTTGATAGGCTAGGTTATAGGTGGGCATGGTCAATCGACTTCGAAATTTACTGTTATTAAACTCTTTTCTTTCAATTCTCAGATTGTTCGGATTAACACTGAGTCACCGAATAGACTATTTCTGCCTCAAGTTTGAATTAAATTTTGAGCATTTGTCGAAGAATGGAAATTAATAAAAATTCCTGTAAAATTTTGAGTTTGCCAAAAAGTTCATTTAAGTTCATTTAGTTTTTAGCATTATATTTTGCCTTAAATCTCGGCACAGTAAATTCTATAAAAATCCAAAAAAAAAATTATTATAAAAGAGATCAAGTTAAAAAAAATTTGTTAGGAAATATCTTTGCAGTACTTAAGTACTTTTTTAATGAAGCAATATTGAAAAAGTAAAATTTTAACCAAAAACCAAATACAGTCCGGCTAGACCGAGTGTAGCGCATTGCGGCCGGTACTCTCTTTTTGATTCCACATTTAATACGTCGTCATCATTCTTTGTGCTTATCATCAACGACATTTTTTAATTGGATCATCACGTGTGTATGTGTGTGTGTCATTGTCTTGACCCAAAGTCGGAAGTTTGAAGAATTGAAATAATTACAAACTTCCGATTTAAATTAACTGAGAACTTTATGGCTCAATTTTTAGTATTTTCTTCTTTCTACTTTTTCAATTGAAATTTTCAAATATAATTTCAAAAATAATCTGGAATTGTTTAAATTTATAAATGATTCATTTTCAAATACAATATATATATATATATATATATATATATATATATATATATATATATATATATATATATATATATATATATATATATATATATATATATATGTATATATTGTATTTGAATGAGCTAACTCGTAATTTAAATGATTAGAACTACAAATTTGAACATTTTTAGTGCAATCTGTCATTTTCAGCCATAAATGGAATAAAAACACTTTTCTTCTGTTTTGGTTCTAACGTTCGTCGCTTCGTTGCGGGGCCACCGTAAATAAGAAATAGTGTGGGGGTGGTCAGCTAAGCTCTTGGCATTGTTGTTGCAAAAATAAATTCCATAATGAGTTTTTCAGGTGGCTTTAATTAAGGTGGCCCATAAGCATGAAGTTTTCTTATTAACGACATTTAAAAAAAAAAACGTTATTCGTATTATTAAACAGTAAGTATAACCGTTATTTGTATTATAGAGTGGCCAATGAACAACATTTTAAATTCGTACTAAAGAGCATTCGTATTAATGGACGTTATTTATATTCACCTCAGCTTAATACGATCCACCCATATTTAATTTAATGTACTCCATTCAACCTTATTACTATAATAATATTACTACAAATTCCAATGAACTTAAGTTTTTCAATTTTTAAATTTTCGTTAGCTTTTGTTTTGTTTTTATTTTGCTCATTCTCTTTTTTTCCGTTTTGAGAATATTCTTTCCAAACACTTTCAAAGTTTGAATGTTGCTTTGAAGATCCGGTTTGAAACTTTGCTTACGTTTATAAATTTGGCAGCACTTTTTTAAATTATTTTATAATTATTAAACTATTAAACTATATAAATATTATTGAATATTAAGAAGAATAAGCTCACACCATTTTAGTGACGCGAAATAAATGTACTTGTAGGAGAGTTATTAAATAGGCTCAGTCCTATGTTTCAAGTTTTAGAATTTTTAACCAAATTCAAATATATTCTTGGTTTATTTTAAGTTTTCATAAAATTCCTCATATTCCCAAATATTGAATTAAATTTTGAATTATCTATACAGGAATAAGAACTAGGGTTGAAATAAAGCTCACATATGACTCGCTCCCTCAGCTCATTTTTACTTATTGAGCTGAGCTAGCGAGCCAGTTATATGACACTGTGTTTCACAACTCTGGTAAAAAAAACTTCCATAAATTTGAGTTTTTGCTAGATTTCTAGGAATTTTTTTTATGAGTCCTTGTCTAGATCCTTATTACTCCATACTAAAGCAAAGTTTTGAACGGGACATTTCCATCGCTGCGTATTTTTTTTAGCAATTTCAATTCACTTCAAAAATTTTTTTCTATTTGAATTTTCCCGGGTTTTTGCCCAATTTTATTCAATCAGTTTTAGCCGTTTTTATTTTTGCGAAAGCGTTGGCAGCACTGCTTCTCCATTATTTCTCCTTTGCTCATTTCATTTTCGTTCGTGTTTCGTGTTGGTTCGTCTTCGTTTTCGTTGGTTGTGTACTAAAAATGAAAATTTGAAAATTAGAATTGAAGGAAAATCGCAGCAGCAGAAACAACACAAAAAATCGGTGAAAAATCATGAAAATTCAATTTGAAAATCGTTTGCAATAAGAGCGGAAAATATCGAATTATGAAAAAAACTAATAAGTGAGTAGCAAACTGGCGTGGAAAATAGTGAAAATTGTACGCAAGGCAAAAAGCAGCAGCAGCAGTGAAAGAAGGAGGCGATAAAAATGTGTGTAGCAAATTATCAAAAGGAGTCGTCGTCGTCGTCTCTGCCAGCAGCGCGAGTGCCCAGCGAAGCACCCGACCAGCAGCAGTGAAAAACGTTTAATTCGTTTCTTTTTTGTTTTCTTTTAAATCTTTAAAGTTTTATTTTTTCAAAAAAAGAAAATAATATTGAAATAAAAATAGTTGGCAACGCAGCGCCACGCTCGACAGTGAAAAATTCCAAAACCTACAAGAAAAAAATCAAATAAAATAAAGAAATAATTTACTAAAAATTCCAAGAAAAAATCCAACACACACACACACACACAGACGGCGCAAAACGAAAACCAAAAACAACAAAAACAATTTTTGTGTATTAAAAAAGCATCGCGTGAAAAATGTATTAAAAAAGCGTAAACGAAAAAAAAGAAAAGCTGTGAAAAAAATTTATTAGCTTCGCACACACACACACACACACGTACAAACATACGGCGCTCCCTTCTCTGTTTAAATTTTTTAATTTTTGTTTAGCTATATCTGCTCTCGCCAATTCTTACCAATTCAAATCCTCCCAATCAAATACTTCAGCCTCCATAACCGAAAGCGAATAAGTAAAAAAAATTACCTAAACATGTCCAGCTGGGCCGAGCGCGTTCATCGTCGCGCCGCCGATCTCGGCAGCGTTGTCACATCCTGCGGCCATCCTGGCTCGTCGTCGGGCGCCGCTTATCCCTATCGCCTCGAGAAGGTGAAATTCGGTGTGCCGCTGGACGAGGTCTGCAAGAGCAACGACAACATTCCCGGCCCCCTGCTCGTGCTCATACTAAAGCTGAACAAGGAGTCGCCAAATCGCCGCGATGTGTTCCGCGCACCTGGCCATCAGGGCGCCATGAAGAAGCTTATACATTTCCTGCAAGCCGGTCGCTTGGTCAACGTTGACAACTATTCCGTTTATACGATCGCAAGTGTGCTCAAGAAATTTCTGCGCAAAATACCGA
This sequence comes from Suillia variegata, assembly GCA_949127995.1. NCBI lineage: Eukaryota > Metazoa > Arthropoda > Insecta > Diptera > Heleomyzidae > Suillia > Suillia variegata. Next base: position 9,258,511 of record OX421845.1, on the reverse strand, counting down.
ATGGCATTTTTGGTCGCTCTGGCGAAAAGGAACTCTTTGCGATTATCGAGCTGGACAATGAGGCGGAGCAGAGCGAACGTTTGCACAGGTGAGTGTGTGTGCTCCGGAGTTGTTAAGTGGGAATGTAAAAAAATATTTTAGGGAACGGAAAGGGCGGAAAGGAGAAAGTTTGAATTTGTTTATTTTAAAGAAAATGTAATTTGATTTTTTTTTTTGGTTTAATTTAATTTGAAATTTTAGCGTTTGGCTATTTTCATCATCTTTCTTGTAGTTGACAATTTTTATTTAAATAATTTAAAAATCAAACTTTTTTTTATAAATTTTTGTATCGAAAATTTCTTTAAAATTGTTCAATATTTTTGAGTTGTGAACATTTTCATGAATGTAAACAATAAAAAATCTGCTCATGATTTTTGCCTTTCCATTGAGTTCAGCGGAGTTCATGCGTTGGATTAGCGAATCCATATGGATTTTATTCATTGAAGGAGGTGGGCCGACGTAGACTCTTGCAAAGTTACTAAAAATGCTTCATGAGAAACTCGAACACAAAATTCGCGGACTTTTCTCTAAAGTCAAGAAGTAATGACCTAAGCGCATTGGTTAATGTTATCACTGTGCATGTGGTTAACATGGGCGTCAGTAGACTTTGTCATTGCATTGGTAATGACAACACTACAGAACATTACTGCTGTATGTGGCCACCATTAGCAAGCGCAGAGCTTCTGGCTGTTGGGTAGTAATGCATTGAGCATAAACAACAATCATACGCTTCCTTCTCTAATTTTCTGATTTTCATGCATGAAACAAACAAGCTTAGGAATTAGCGTAAGAAATTCTTCTCTTCTCATCTAAATCTATCGATCCTGTCCTACTTTCTTATTATGGTACAATGGACTAAGTGCTTTGGTTCTCGACCAGCTCACCCTCAAATCTTAAAATTGGAATAAAATTGCAAATCAATTTTATCGAAGGCATTTAAAAATAGAATAAATGAACTTTTTTTAACTGTTTTTGCTGTGGATTAATTTTACAACCCAGCAAACACGCCCACTTGTTGCGTGCCCATTTTTACAAAATTCAAACACACAAACACAGCCACAAATTAACGTACAAGTAAAAAAGCACAAAATTATTTTATAGTTTTTTTGTTGTTGCATTTTTTTGTTGTAAGCTACCGCTCCCCATTACAAGACCCAATAACAACAACAACGATTACAGCGTATGTACATTAACGACGATGGCAGCAAAGTTGCCGGATGCACAAAATTTATCGCATGTGATGAATTTCTCAATTGAATGTCGAAGTTTTTACATTATTTTTTATATATTGTATTATTTTCTAAAGTCATTCTAATCACCTTTTACATGGCACCTTATTTGTTCTTATTCACTGAAACTTCTTCAGTTTGAAAGAATTCACCAAATTAAATAAGTCAGGAAATTTTCGTCATCTTAATATTTTGAAATTAATCCACTTTGATAAGTGATACGCATGGCATGTGATGTATCAAATGAAGGGTAATTGAATCAGCTGGATTTTAATGCAATAGAATGACTTTAATATCTTACACCGCAAGTATTTAAGCCATCCCTATCATCTTTTATATGGTACCTCACTTGTCTTTATTTGTTGATGCATTGCCGGGCTTTTACCCATTATTTTCTTAGTAGTAGTAGTAGTATACGTGGAAAGCTGGTGAGAGACCACTAGCACAAGTAGCTTTGATACCAAAATCTCCTGCAAAGGAGGGAAGGATAAATGTTGGAGCCATCCTGAACTGGTAAGGAATTATTTTCTTAACTTTGTGCTTAATTGTTCCTCTGTGGCCGAGCAGAGCAATTTTAATTTTGGAATCGATTTTTATTTATTTTTAGTTTATTTTTAACATTTCCGTGTTTTTTTAATGGGGAGAGGTGCGCTCCTGCTGGCGGAACGCATTTTTCACCTTTTGTGTCTTAATTTTTTACTAAACAATTTTTTAAATAGTTTTTCATGCACATCTGGCAACTGTGGCCGCTCCCCACATTACAAGCAGTCGACGACACTTGTGCGCTCATTTACTTATGTTGTTATTGTTTTTCATTTATATATATTGTATATTTTTTTAGTATTGTTGTTGTTGTTATTGTTGTTGTTGTGTGCGCTGTTGCCAAACTTGTTCTTCCACCTGTGCAAATTGTGCAAAATGCAAAATGTTGCACTTAAAAATAAAAACTCGAAATTTATGCAAAAATAAATGCAATAAAATATTGTATTCTTTTTGTTGTTGTACTATTGTTGTTGCATTCGATTTAAAATAGAATTGCATTTGTCTAAAAATATTCGCAATTTCTTAAAATGTTTTCTGTTTTTTTAATTGCTTTTCTTTAACGATTTATCGGAAATTTTCGCGTTAATGACTCGAATTAAATTTGCGTTAATTTTAATTTTAAGATTTTTTTTTCGCATGAAAATAAAAATAAATCTAAATTTAGTCATTTTCCAAATAAAAATCATAAAAATAGTTGCTGTCGTTGTTGTTGTTGTTGCTGGTGTGGTTGTTTAAAAGGCAATAAATTGCATTCAGCGTTGTTTGGTGTTTGGCGCTTAGCCAAAACCGGATCCATTCGTTGTTGTTGTTGTTGCTGTTAGTTTGTGTCGTTTACTTTTTAGTTTCTCATGTTTTTTTTTTCTTACAACAAATTTTTTAAACGCTTAGATTTGTTGTTTTTGCTTTCAAGTTTAGGCTTTTGTTTTGTTTTTCGCTTGAAACAACTTAAAATTAAACGCTGCTGCGCCTGCGCGCAAGTTTAACAAGTACTTCGCTTGTTTGTGTGGTTTTTCTAGTTTGTCTTGTATGTATGTATGTATGTATGTATGTATGTATGTATGTATGTATGTATGTATGTATGTATGTATGTATGTATAGTTGCTGTGGTTGTTGTTTTTCTTTATGTATATATGTATTCTTTTTTGAAGTTGACACACTTGCTTAAGTTTTTGTTTAACGCGTTTAGTTGTGTTGGTGTTGTTGTTTTTTAAAGTGGGCTTTTCTCTGCATTCGTTGGCGGCGCATTTTAACAGAAAACTGTGAAAAACATTTACAACAACAACACCAACACCAACAAAAACAAGTACAACAAATTTTAATAGAAAAAAAGAAGAAGAAGCAAGTCAGCAGCAAAAAGGTTTCACAATTTTCCACTTTTTCAACAGGTTTTTCCTCTGCGTCTTCTGCTGACTGGCGCAAGTTTGCGTCCTCGCTGGTGAAAGCTTTCTTTTCTGTCTTTGCCGACATTTGGCAATTTTCAATCGTTGTCGTTTCTTCGTATTCGCATTCGCATTCGTTTATTAATTGTTTTGTTTTTTCTATGTTTGGTATGGACATTTTTCCTTTATCTTCTAATATTATCTTTCTTTTGACTTTTTTTACTGCATTTAATTTATTCATTTATTTGTTTCTGCTTTTATTTAGTCATTTATAAACTCATTTAGTCTTCGATTGAGTCGTTTATGTGTTCATTTATATGCATTCATATATTCTAAATGAATGCATAAATGACAATTAATGCAATTCTGTGGTCACAAACAAGTCATAACCGTCTAAGTCTGCTCTTCAATTATTTCGAAAGAGCGGTTTAATTTTTCAAATTTTCTCTTACAAATCAGAAGCGGATTTTTTGTAAGAAAACATATTCCTTTAAACGGCTGAATATGTTCTTTGCACTTGTCCAGCGGTGGCAAGACGCAGATTTAACTACCTAGGCAATGGGATTCTAGTTACATTAGTTAGCTAGTTAATTAGTTAATTTGTTAGACAGTTAGTTAGAGTTATTGTGGGCTGGTATGAGACTATAACTTTCAGTCCTCATGGATCATTGTGCTTTATCCAGGATAGTCTCGGAGATATAGGAATGAAGTGTTTGGATGGAATGACAGTAAAAATTCAGCCCACAACAATTACAAGATTTATAAATAGTCTAAAATTGTGTTTGTAGGGTAACGAGGCTGCTCAATAGATCTCTTCCAGGTAGTGCAAATAAATTTTGTACAAAAATGTTGGGTTTTTTTTTATAAATTCATAAAATTTAAAAAAAAATATTTAATTTTTATCAAAAATTTGATTGAAGCAACAATTTTTGATTTTAATGAATTCATATTTTGAATTTGTTCTTGTCTGGTTCACATTGTCGTCACGAGAGGGGGCGAAGGTGGGGGAGAGGGATTGCAGAAAGTGTCATTTGCTTTTGTTTTGTTATGTTGTTGGCGGATTATTTATTTTCCTTTTTCGCTGCGTTCTTGATGGGAATTTATAAATTTGTGTCAAGCAAAGTTAACAAACGTCATAAATCGCAAAGTTAAATGCCCCAAATTAAGCGACATTTAATTGCGAAGAATGCCTCGAATTCGAATTCGATTTCGACTTCGAACCGAACCCAAACGAACCGGTACGAGCGAGCGATGAGCGCGCGTAAATTTTATTAAATGCGCTCGATTTGTTTTGTTGTTGTTGTTGATTTTCTTTTTCTCTTCTGCCCGCAAAAGTATTTCACTTTCATTTCACTTCTGTTGTTTGTTTTATTTTTTGTTACGTTGCATGATTTTTTTGTCGCTTTTATTGTTATTGTAAAATGCAATTTCCAAATACAACATCAAATGAGTTATGTTAGGTGGCAACTACGTTGTACGGCCGCCATATTGACAAATAAATTGCGCCAAATCAAATTTGAAATTTTCAATTAAAAATCCGAAACTTTTTTGCTGCTGCAATCGAGAATTACAACAATTGAATTTATTGTTTTGTGTTGTTGTTGTACTGGTTGTTGTTGTTGTTTTCGCTGTTGCCAACAATCAATTTCAACAAACATCGCTGCTCGCGCCGTTCGCTGTCAATCAGAGCGGCGCAAAACAAAAAATCAAAATCCAAATTCGAATCCGAATCGAAAGCGAATTTCAAATCGCAACGGAAAAACGCAACAAAATAACGTCAAAACAAACAACAACAACGAAAATGAAACGAAACGAGAAAAAAAATCGAAAATTTCACATACAAAAATATTCTCGATTTCAGTCTGAAAAACAGGCAGCAACAACAACAAAAACAACAACCAGCAGCAACAAAATGTGAATGGCTTTATTGGCCGCAGTCAGAAACAACAACAACAACAACAGTAATGTCGGCAGTGGCAGCGGCAGAATTTCAAGTACAACAACAAACGCATTTAGTTGTAAACAAAATGAGCAAAAATGAAAAAAATGAAAAAAAATTAATTATTCTTAAATATAATTAAAAAACAAATACAAAAAAAAAATGTGAAAAAAAAGCAAAAGCAACATGCAATTATTTGCTGTTGTTGTTGTTGTTTTTGCTGTAACTATTACGTTTGCGAGCTGGAATTATTTATTTATTCAAAATGAATTATTCAATTTAAACAAATTATTTAATTTTTATTTTTAATGCTTTAAGTTTTATAATTTTTTTTTGAGTTTGTTTTTAATTTTTTTTAATTTTGAAAAGTTTTCAAATAAATAAAAAAAATTATTTGAAAACTTTTTTTTTATATTATAATAATTTGATAATTGTTTAATTTTAAAATTAATTTCATTTTTTTTTAGTTGTGAACTTTTTTTTGGTAATAATTTGATATTTTATTTTCGAAAGACATTTTTTTTTATTAATTTCATATATTTATGTGTTTTTTGTTATAAATTTAATATTTTTTTTTTTATTAATTTTATAATTTTTTTTTATTAATTTTATAATTTTTTTTTATTATTAATTTTAAAAGTTTTGGTAAATTTAATTTGATAATTTTTTTCGTTATACAAATTTTGTTGTTATTAAATAGATAATTTTTATATATTGTTATTCATTTGATAAAAGTTTTTTTATTTGTTTTTAATTTCATAATTTTTCTTTTGTTTGATATACATTTTTTATTAATATTTTATTTTGTTATTAATTTGAAAAACATATTTTTGTTAATAATTTCATAATTTTTATTTTTTGTTAATAATTTGAGAATTATTCTTTTAATATTAATTTGTTATTTCATTTTATTTTTTATTAATTTGTTCTTTTTTTTATGAGTTTTTCCTCTAGAGTTTCAATTCAAATTTAAAGATTTTTTCATTAATGAGATTTTCGAAACTGTAAATTTTACAAACATTTTTATTCTGCTTTCAGTTTCTTTGTGAATTAAATTTTTCTTTTCTGTTTTTTTATCATTCCGTTAAAGAACAAAATTTCTTTTCAATTGATCACTTCCGGAAGCTTTTTCTTTGTTGTAATGGTTTTTTATTTTTTATTATGAGTAATTCCAGAAGTTTTAATGTCATGCACGCAAACACACACTAATACTGCATACATACATACGTACGTCTTACAACACGCACTTTCTCTGCCTCTTTTCGCTCTAGATTACTCTCTCGCTCGCTCTCTCTCTCTCTATTTTTAATTGCATTTGTCTATTTTAGCTTTGCCGTTGATTGCATTTTATACTTAACCCAGCAATAAGAAAATTGTTGCATATGACATTCCAACAAACATTTTGGTTAGGGCTTTTAAGAGATTGATTCGATTTCCCGCAGGGTTGTCAGTCTCGTGTTTTGTTTTATCCTTAAAATGTCTTAAGGCGGTTTGTAATGAGTCTAAAATTTATATAAAATTTGTTTAAAACATAAATAAAATATGTATGAAATACATTTAGAATGATAAGGTTCGAATGGTATTTCATACAATTTGTTAATTTACTGGTTAAATTACGGTCTAATAAAAGGTAATTTCACTGATATGTAAAATCTGTTTAAACGATTTAGTAAAATCTGTCAAGAAATGCTTAAGAACGAAAGCGATGCAAGCTCACACAAACAGAAAAGTCTTTAAGAATGTGTGATGAAAAATATATTTGTTCAGTACTGCCTAAGTTACAGGTCATTTAACCGATAATTTGTGATTGATTTTTTTAAAGACGCCCAATGACCGATTTTAATTTCGAAGTTCTTTACTATATAAGAGAGTCTGACTCTCATATGCACTCGCTCCGGCGACTTACAAGAACCTTAACAAAGAAATCTGTTGGAATTTTACTACAACAACAATTTGGTTATTTTTGAGTTACAATTTAGCACTCGCTCTCCAGCTCTTGTCAACAAGATTTTTGAGAAAATTACAAAAATATAAAAAAATGCACATTAAAAAATTTTTAATTAAAAATTCAAGTAGTAAAAAAGCATAAAGATATCGCCGTCACCAGAAAGGGGACAACCGACTAGACATAGGGACAGACAGACAGACAGCCAAATACAGTTGCCCATAAAAAAGCGATAATAATCCAAAATGAGGGCAATTATCAGAGTTTTGATCTTTTATTTAAAATAACGCTTCGAAAAAAGCTCAAAACCAACAAAAGAGGGCACTGACTGCACCTCAAGCAGAAAACATTGGGAAGGAAAGAGTAGCAACAAAAAGAAATGTTTTTTTTTTAGATAAAGCTCCCCAATAAAAACTGTTAATTGTGCGCGCAAACAGAAAAATTAAACCGCAGCGGCGAAACCACTCGAAAACTACAACAAATGGAGAAAAATAACAAAAAAATAAAGGGTAACATCACATCGACGCAAATGAAAAGGGGGCGTTATGCACCGCGAAGCGTTTTATGCGTTAAGCGTTGCCGCACACGCACGCACGCACGCTGCACACATCACATGTGCGCTCGCTCACCGCTCCGCCTCGTCTCTGCGCACTTTGGGCCGCTTTCAATTTTTAATGTTCGCCTTTTGAGGCGTAAAATAACGAGTGTAAATGTTGGGGAGTAGGCGAGTAAGTCAATGAGTAAAGAAGAAAAAGACGCACTCGAGTGGGTTGGAATTGCATTTTAATTGTTGTTGTTTTTTGTGACTGTTTCTTTCTTTCGAAATAGTGCAGTGAGACTGCGTCGTGCGCGCATTTATCACAATTAAAAGACGAAGTCGAAAAATCAGTCCCAAAAAAAAAGAGAAAAGAGCGGAATTGAGTTCTGAACTGAACTGAACAGCGGAGTTCTTTCGACAATTGACACAAATTTTAATTGAAGTCTTTGTCACAGACACGAAACTCAGTTCATTGCGATATGATGTATGTATGTCATGTTGTTGTTTTTGTTGCGCACATGCATTTGTACACACACACACACACATTTAACGCTATTTCCACATAGTAATTACATATCCACACTCGGAGTGAAAACGTTCTGCTAGCAAAAGGAAAAAAGTTATTACCGCATTTGGAAGAAAAAAGATGGAGAATTTATTGTAATATTAATTACAAAAATAAAAATGGTGACCAGTTTTATAAAAAAAAGATGATATTTATTGATCTTCCTTTCTCTCTCTATCTCCTTTTTACTCCTGTTTGGACTTCCATAGGTGTGAGAGAGACACTGTCGAAAATTCATTAAAAATGTTCAATTTCTCATTTTACTTTTGTTTGCCTTCTTATCATTTAATTTGTCACTCCTCTTAACGGGGGCTACTCGACAATGTTTGTTGTCTCTCTACGTGGATCACCCACATATAATACCAAAAGTGACAATTCTATCGGGAGAAATAACCTATAAATAAAATCGATTATCAATGCTATATACGAGGATGGTCCGATAAGTACTTAATCTCACCACTCGATGGAGGCCTACTTTGCAGACCTCGTATTTCTCAGACGGGTGGAAGAAGTTGGAGCATAGTTGGGTCAAGTGTATCGAAGCTAAAAGGAAACTATGTTGAGAAATAACCTCTTTTCAAAAATTCTATCTATCTATATTTAATTCCTCACTGTGACAATTGAGAAACTTTAAATGTAAATTCCTTTCCGTATAATTTTCTCATTTAATTTTTTTTATGACTGCCCTCATATTTGTCAAATTGTTTTTGTTTTCTTTCTTTTGTTTTTTTGAAGAGAGAAGAGAAAATGTGTGTAGTATTGTTGCTGCAATTGTAACGGTTTGTGGCGTAAGTTGGGAAATCATTGCGGTATGATCGATTGATGACAGCGCTGCCATACAATTTATTTTGATTACTTTTAATTTTCGATTGTTTATTTTTTTGCTACTCACGAAAGAAGGCAGCAAATTACCAAAAAAAAAAAAGAAAAATTGCCTTAGTTTGTTGTTGTACAAATTTAGTTATGTCAATTAAAGTTTAATTATTCGATTTAATATTGAATTGAATTTTGTCTGGCAATATTTTATCATGACCGAAGGTGTTCAAAAATATTCAACATTTTCGAATGTTTCCAATGTCTTTTGGAACTTGTCTGCTGAACATAATCGAGCCAACATTTGCGCTCCAATTTTTATTTTTTTTTTCAATTTAGTGTTCATAATTTTTGGAAACTCTTGCGCGTTTTTTTTTTCTTCCCGCTCGCCACGCGCAAAAATTCCAGGCCAAAATTAATTTATGTTTAAATAATTACAATGAGAATTATGCGCCAACAAAAATGTTAATGACTCACAAAAATTTCGAATTAAAAATTTTGAAAAACCAAAAACAACAACAAATTGCATAAAACTATAACCAAAAATTCAAAAAAAAAAAAAAAAAAAAGTAAATCCAACGCTTCACATGAATTTCGTTCGCTTATCTGCTTCTTCAACGCACACGCATTATGCTGCTGCAAAACTACAACAACAACGCCAACAAATATCTTTTGAATATATACAACAACAACAATAATCGAATTTCCAACGTAAATAAAAAACGCGAACTAAAACAATAAACAAAGCGGAGCAGAGCAGAGCGGAGCGGAGCGCCCTGAAATAAAAATAATGAAACCGAACGAAATTTTTGAAAAAATCCGCCACAGGAGAAAACTACGTAAAACTAAGTCGGAAAAATTCGAAAACTACAACAACAACAAGAAGAAGAAGATAGACATGTTTGTTGTATGGTCAAAGTTTTGAAATTTCACGTAATTGTTGTTTTTTTCGATCAACTATTAATGAAAAAAACAGAACGAAAAGAAACCGAAGAAGAAAAAAGAAATTTTGGCATTTAGCAACAGAGTCTTATTGTTGTTGTTGTTGTTGCTGTTGTATTTGTTTTTGCTATGTTATGCTAACACAAAAACAAAAATAGACTATTTTAAACAAATCCATTCGAAAATATATTCGTTTGGAATAATTTTGACCTTTTGTTTTAGTTTTGTGCGTTTTTTTTTTCTTTTTCTTTTTTTCTTTCACTCGTTTCGATCGGACGGACGGACGGACGGACGCGTACAACCAAATCGACAAAATAATTGAGAAATTCTAGAGTTTTTTCTTTTTAAATATAAGAAAAATTAAAATATTTAGAAATTGTGTAGAGAAAAAAAATTTAATTTATTTTATATAAAATAAAAAAAATATTACAAAAAAAATTTATTAATTAAAAAGTATTAAAAGAATACATAAAAAAATTAAACTTAAATTTAATGAAGTTAATTTTTTAATAGATAATTTATAAAAACTTTATTTGTGTCTCATGAAAATATTTAAAAAAAAAATAAAAATTACAAAGAAGTTTAAAAAAAATAAAATTCAAACACGTTTAAAATAAAATTAAACAGAAATAAAAAATTAGAAACAAGTTTAAATTGAAATATATAAAAATTTAAAAAATTATATTAAAGAACTTGTTATTTTTTTTAATTTAACATTTTTAATTTTGTAATATTTAAGAATTTTTTTTTAATTTAATTTAAAAAAATTTAATAAAAATAAAAAAATTTCTTAAATATCACAAAATTAAAATAATAAAATTAAAAATATTAAATATCAAGAAATATATTTTAATAAATAAATATAAAAAAATAATGCAACAAATTTAATTATTTTAACAGAAATATATAAAAAATACAACATAATGAAAATAAAAATAATTGAATAAAAAGTAATAAAAATATTTGATCATGTTTTACATTAATACAAAATTTGTTATAAAAAAAAAAATAATTTCAAAAGAATTATTAAAAAGTAAAAAAAAAACAACAAAAATAAATGAAAAAAAAACAAAATTAAAATAACATAATAAAAAGTAATAAATAATAAAAAAAAAAATTATTAAAAATTTTAAAATTAAATTAAATATAAATATAAAAATGCAAAATGTAAAAAATTAATATAAAAAAAATAAAATATAAAAAAAAATAAAATAAAAAAAATAAAATAAAAAAAATAAATAAAAAACAAAAATAAAAATATTTAATAAAAAATTTAAATAAAGTGTTCTATTGAGCAATATTTTTTAATTTCAGCATTTCAATTATGTCTTAAAAATGCATATTTTATGCATAAAATGCATTTATAAATATGCATTTATTAATATTTATACATAAATATACATTATGCAATAAATATGCTTATAAATGCATATATATGCATTTGTATGCATATATATGCATATATTTATTTGTTCTCTTTGAAGCCCTAGTTTACGTACTGTTCTGTTATCTTCTCGGGACCCCACTAGGACCAACAATTCTTGAATCAATGCAACAAATTTTTCCGCTTTGAGGTTACTCGGGAATCTCTTCTTAATTGAATGTTGAATCTGAGAAATACTTATTCAAACACAAACATTTTTAAAGATTCTAATCGCATTTCATAAAGCTCTGGCAACTCTGGTGCTTGACTTTTGCAACGCTTCCCGCTCGCTCGCTTCGAGCGTTTCTATTATTAAAATAAAATCAAATAAAACGTTTTTCTCGAAGAATTACTTTGAAATGAATTATTTTTTTTCGTTTTTTCTCTCTCCGCTAATTATACAGAGTGAAAATGTAAAAATGTGTTGTTGCTGTTCTTAATTTTATTGCTATAATTATAGCTTTTGTTGCCTTATCGTTGTTGCTGTGTTGTTGTTGTATTTTTTTTTTAAATAGCCACACTTTTGCCAATTCTAATTAAAATGAAATCATTAAGAAAAAATGAAAATAAAATAAATTTAAAAAAAAATCCCATCAACAACAAAAAAATGGCAAATTAATAAGAAGAAGAACACGCCGACATATTAGCACGACAACAACAACAGCAACAACATCCCACCGGGCACTAGCAACTTGTTGCAGCCTCTTTCTTGTATTATTATTTTTTTCTTGGCGCTTCTCTTTTTGTCTGTCTGTCTGTCTGTTTGTGTGCGTGTGTGTGTATGTGTATTTGCGCGCTCTCAGGGGGTGGATATGCTAATGCTTGTTATTTTTTTATTTGTATTTTTATTTTGGGGGGAGGGGGGGCAACTATTTGTTTTTGTTGTAAATTCGCGTGTTGTCGAGTCGGTTGTTGGTGCTGCCTATGTTGTTATTGTAGTTGTTGTTAAATTTCGCGACTGCCTGTTGCTTTTGGCAGAGTAACTAAGAACAACAACAATAAGAACAATTCGTAAAGAAAAAAAGGTGTTGCCACGTTGTTAATGACGGCGCAGTCACTGACAAACCGACGAACGAACGACCGTCGGATAGACCACACGGACAAGTACGAACGAGGCGTGGACGGACGGACGGACGGACGGACAATGCTCTCCGTGGAGAGAATGATATCATTTACATGCGCACATGTTTCTTCTTCTTCTTTTGTTGTTGTTGTCTACTTTTTCCCCATTTATTTATTTGTTTGTTTGTTTATTTGTATCTTTCAATCTTTTGGGAATTGGGAATTATTTAAGTGTTTATTTATATCGTCTTTTTTTGTTGTTGCTATTTGCTATTTAAATAGCGGTACTTAGTTTAGAAATGAAAAAAACACTTTTTGTAGTTTGAATTTGAAAACGTTTAACGAAGAATTCAACAAATTAGGGCATGGCTGGCAGATACAGCTAAGGGGCACGTTTATTGAACACGTCTCATTGCTTTTAGAGACTTGCTATTTAAACAAGTTAAATTAAAATATTTTATCCATTGTTTACTAACAAAAAAAAAATAATTATTTTTTTAAATCCAAAACAATAAAAGAGCAAAATGTTAATTACATTTGTTATGTTAAATGCAAAAATATTGTCAAATTATTTATTAACATTTATTTTTAAAATCATTGAAATTAAATAATTAAATTTAAAAAAAAATTGTTTATTTCTTACAAAATATGTATGTATATACATTTACAACAAAAAATAACAAAAATTTTAAATTAAAAAAAATTTAAATAAAAAAAATAATTTTAATGTTTAAATAAAAAAATTTAATTTTAAATAAAATAAAAAAAAACATATTAAAATAAAACAAAATATTCAAATTAAAAATTTTATAAACAAAAAAATTTTAATTGCAAAAAATAATTAAAAAAAAATTAAATATACTTTTTTTATTTAAAATAATATTAAACATTTAAATATTTGTTTTTGTTATTTCTTGCGAAATACTTAAAGTGACAAACTAAAAAAATGTATTCAAGAAAAAAAAATTAAATGAAAATTTAAAAAAAAAATAAAAATGAAATTAGAAAAAAAATAACAAACATTTTAAACTAAAAAAATTCAAAAAATCAAAAATATAAAAATTTATTTATTACGTAATACTTTTTTGCTAATTTACATCAAAATTAACAACAAAAAAGTTAAACAAATTTTAAATTAAAAAAATAACAAAAATATTTTAACTAAAAAAATTGTTCAATAAAAAAAATTAAATAAAAACATTTTTATTTAGTAAAAAATAGATTTTTTAAATAAAAAATAAATAAATAATTAAAATTCCACTAGCAAAGGGTCAAGTGGTGTACTCGGTCCTCTCTCGGTCACTTGATAGAAATCAAGTCAAGTTTAGATTTTCATTTATTTTTAACTATAACTATTTTATGTTGTTGTTGTTGTTTTTGTAATAAAGTGCCATTTGCGATGAGCGTGTGCGCAGCGACTTTTGCGCATATTTATGCACATCCGCTTGGAATGGTCAACCAACGTCAACGTCCACAAACAACGCAGCGTCGCTCGCTTACACCAACACAAATTCAAATTCCAAGTAAAAAGCGAAAAAAAAAATCATGGCATGATTTTGAGAATGTCAACGCGGCATTTCGTTGGCAAGTTATGTCAACAAAAAATACAACAATTTTGATTGATTGTCATATTTTATCGATCGATTTGTTGTTCCTGTTCGATCGATCGATCGATCGCATGTTGAAGCAACAACAGACAGCATCGAGCGAGCGAGCAATGATTCGAGCGTACGACGATTGACAATTGTCGAAACGCGTCAAAAGTGACGCGTAGGCGAGCGCGTGAAAAAGTGTCATGGCAAAACAATTCGAGGTACATGCATGCAATAAGTGACAGTTAGGACAAATTGTCGAAAAGGCGAGAGAAAAGAGTGAGAGCAACTCTCGCTCAACTAATCAAACTCATCGAAATGAAAACTCGAAAATTATATTAGCAGTACAAATAAGTTTCCCTTGTTTTTTGTTAATAAAATAATATTTAAACGATTTTAAACGATGTGAGACTGCTTGCTGAGTGACTTCTAAACTAAGTGCAAGTTCCTTTTGTGTTTGAGACGAATCTTCACCCAATAATTTCTCCAAATCTGCATCCTCGTAAATTTTCGGCCTTCCACTGGATCTTTGTCTTTTATGTCAAAATCACCTTTTTGAAATTTTTGAAACCACTCACGACATGTTCTCTCACTCAAAGCATCCTCATTAAATGCTTCTACGAGCAATCGATGCGTCTCAGCAGCAGATTTTTTTAAATTAAAAAAATATATTAAAAGTTCCCGCAAATGACACTTAGTTGGCTCAAATTGAGACATTTTTAGATGAAGAAAAATATATGATGCTAATGCGAACTTAATAACATGATAAGGTTATGTTGTTCTGGAATAAACAAACTAATTTTCAAGTAGGTTACCATCTGCGAATTCCAACGTAAACCACGTGCCACGCCATCTTTCTCAAAACGGCGGAAACTTATTTGTACACTTTTCATTTGCTTTTACTTTATTTATTTTCTTGTTTCTATTGCTATTGTTGCTTTGGTTGCCTTGACAACGGATTTTGTGAAGTGTTGCTAGTTTAGCAAGAGAACGGTGTCATTACTGCATATACCTGAAATAGTTGTGCCATGGTGGGCTATGCCCAAGTTCAAAGTGAAATAGAAATATTTTTCTATTATATATAAACGATCATTTTTCTAATTTCCCATTTTTATAGTGTTGCATTTGCATTTCTAAAAATGTCTTCCTTGTTTACCTGAGATTTTTGGATTTTATTTTTCAAACAAAAAGAGGTACATAAAATAATTGACACCTTAGACAAATTGCCAAAAAGGCTGCGAGTAAGAGCAACTCTCTCAACTATTCAAACTCATCAAAATGGAAACTCAAAAATTCTATTTTGCATTTCCTTTTATTTGTTGGTTTCCTTTGTTGTATTGTATTGCTATTGTTGCTTTGGTTGCCTTGGCAACGGATTTCGTTTAGCGTTGCTAACTTAGCAAGAGAGCGATGTTCTTACTGGCATATACCTGAAATAGTTGAGCCAAGTTTAAAGTGAAATCCCAATACTTTGTTTTAAAAATGAACGAACATTTTTCTAATTCCAATTTTTTCCAGTGTTGCATTTGCAAAAATGCCTTTTTTGTTGTTGTTTACCTGCGATTGTTGGCATTTATGTTGTTTTGTTTTTACATTTTGACGTACATATGTACGTGTATGCAGCAATCTGCGATCTGTGCTTGCCCATTGAGCATGGCTTGGCTTATCTATTTGGCATTATCTTTCTTGCTTTTACGCTACCTACGACAAAATTTATTGTTTTTGCCTACTTTTTTTTTTTTTTTGTCTTTTCTTGTTATGATCTTTTATCTTTTGACAAAATTCCAAAGAGAAAAAAATTACTATAAGATTGTTTATAGTTTATTTGTTGTTGCGGCTTTTGTGTACTTGTCCTCGTACTAACATCGAGTCGTAAGTCTCTGCGTGTCTTGAGTCTCTAATTTACGCTTGTCTTCTCTTCTTGTTCTTGTTCTTGTTCTGCCTCTTCGTCCAGTCAATAAGCCGAGAGAGTGTGTGCATAATTTCAATTGTAGTTTGTGTGGCATGAAAAGCCTCGTCGGGCTCATCCGGCACCGCCGCCGATACCGTCGACAATATTTAATTTTTATTGCAGTTGTCTGTCCGTCCGTAAGAATTCTTTGCAAATCTTTTGGAATTTTTTTTTCTTTCTTTTTTTTCTCTTTTTGTTTGTTTGGGTTTTTTGTTGTTGTCGCCAGTCTTGTCGTTGCTAAAGCGTAAGTTTCATTTCAAATTTTGTTCAGTTATTGTGTGAGTCGTCGGTTTAGCTGTCTGTCTGTCTGCCTGTCTCTCTGTCTGTCTGTCTGTCTGTCCGTCGGTCTGTATGTTTGAGTCGATTTAATGTTTTTCGCATTTGTTTCGGTTTAGTTTTTTTGTTCTTAATTTCTTGTCCACAGTTTTGGGTCTTGTCAATTCTTTGACTGCATCTGGTGCGCACATTACTTGTACTCTTTTTTATCTTCGTTTTTTTTTAATATTTCACATTTTGTATATTTTATTTAATAAGGAAATTAAATATTTTTATGCGGCCCTGATAATATCGAGACATACTTTCGAAATGATTCATACCGAAATTTCAAAAAGCCGCGGATTTTGAAATTGAAGCCATTTGAAGTGAATTTATTCTACAACATCCAAAAATTCGAATATGTTGAAAGTGACGTTTCATTTAAAATTAAGTATCAATCGTTTAGTAATGAAAATGACAAAGCCGTAGGGTCTTGCTAAATTTGAATACTCACAGAATAATGGTCTACTAGCCGTACAAGGAATACTGGATCGGTTTACCGCTGTACAAAGTGGTCTAACTTGGTTTTTAGTCCTCTTTTACACATTCTAGTTGACAAAAGTCATCCTTGCATTATTTGTACACAAGACGGAGGCAGATCAAGCAATAAATTTTCTTCATGAGGAAATTTTGTTGACTCTATAAATGTCACTTGAAAAGTAATTAACAATTTAATGATCGATCAGATTTAATTAAAGAGAAAAACTCGAACTCGAATCCTTATTTTGTGTGGAATTATTTATAATTAATACTAACATTTTAATACGAGGGTGCTCCGATAAGCACTTAACCTACAAAAGAAAACCGAAAATTTTGGAAAAGTGGCTGGATTTATCTCCTAGCTCGATACACTTGACCTAGCGATGCTCCAGCTTCTTTAACCCGTTTAATACATTTTCTCGAGGTCTGCAAAGTAGGCCTCCATCGGGCGGTGAGGCTTATCCGTTGTTTATAAGTGAAGTTTTCCGAGCGTAAAGAAAATCTTGTTAATCAAATTTATTTTTTTCGCAATTATCGGTACTCGTATTAAAATTTCGATGTTTCAAAAAGCAATATCAACGCTTTGTTGCTCTTGTAATTCGAAATTTAATGTGTTTAATGTATGATACATTTTTCGGTTACATTAAGCTATCAAAAACTGCGTCACCAGCGGAATTTTGTTTATAACTTTTCGATATCGATATCTCTTTTGTTTGACAATATCGAAAACAGCTTATAGCTTACTGACTTACTTTAATCGCTCTACAATCGTCTGTCGTTATCGGCTATATTCAAAACTCTGCCCATTCGCCTACACAGTTTTGAACGACAGTTGGCGTTGTGAACTTGCCCATACGCTTGTCTTTTCAACTGAGAGGCTGTCCTCCTCTTCTGTGTCCTATACCTATAAGCTCGGTATTCTTAAAGATATCGTGTTAAAATTTGGGTCGTAATGAAAATTGTTTCTTTATATACTTTTCAATTCGATATCTTTGCAAATCTTGCACAAAAGCTATTGGGTACGAGCATTAATTGATCCGAACAGAAGTCTCAATAAGATCTTAAGTCAAGTTAAATTTGTTAAGTAAGCTTAAAATAAAAATAAAATTTTTTTCAAATGATTGTCGGTCGAATCAATCACAAAAATTGTCATTATTGACAGTTAAATTTGAATAAATTAAACAATTTCACACAATTTTCACATATGTAAAATTAAACAAAAAATCTAAAATTAAAAGAAAAGCCAAGCTTAACGCGAAAAGTTAATGAGTCCAGTCGTCAGGCTAAAAGCAATTTAAACATTTGCCCGTAAGTCAAAGATGACAATTAAGCAAATGACTTAATTAAACAACAACAACAACAACGACAACAAACAACTGTCAAAATGTTAATTACTCACAATTTTTAATGTGCGTCGTCGTCTTCGCTGAAAGTGAAAATTATTAATTACACTTAAATGCAGATAGAGAGAGCGAGAGAGAGAGAGCGAGAGAGAGAGCGACAACAAGAGAAGAGACAAGCGCAGAGTCAAATGTCAAACGCCATCGAAACGCAGTCGCAACGTAGTCGCAACGTAGTCGCAACGCAGTCAAACTAGAAGCCACAACACGGACGACAGACTGAGGACTCGATAACCCTAATTAGGGCGTGGCGACGACGGCGCGTCACTCGGCCAGTATTGCATATGCGTAATTTACGCACGAAATGACTAAGTCCGGCATGTGCCCCGCCTAAGAATTGCAATAAAATGTCTTATGCGATTTTTTCTACTTCTTCTTCTGCTTATTCTTCAATTTTTGTTGTTTAGAATTTGAAAAGCGCACACATAAAACTGTCAACTTAAGTCGTTGCAAGCAAATAGTTAACGACAAAAAAATCGTTGCCCGTCGACGTCGACGACGACAACAAAGACGAATACAAACAAGTGCAACTGACCTTTTTGTGGGCTTAAGTGGCGAAGATGCATAAAGTGAAAAACAAAAAATAAATGCAGGAATAAAGACGCAAGCAATCGCCACTGACAGCGAATTTATGAAGTGTAAATTCATGTTAATTTTACATTCTCTCTTCTTCTTTTTCATCATTCAAAAGTCGCTTTGTCTGTGAATTTATTTAATTTAATTTATTTATTTATTTGTTTATTATTATGCAAAGCGTTAAGTGTGCATTTAATTTATTTTATGTGAATACAAATTAGTAGGCTTGCTTTTTTCTTTTATCTTCATTCTTTATACTTTATGCTTTTCTTTCTCTAGTATTTATAGTTTTTCTTCTTCTTTTTGTTTAAGTTTAAAGTTTCACTTTTTAATTTCTTTTGTAAAATTTCCATATGCAAACGCAAATTAACTATAAAAACTCACTCTCTGCTTTTGTGGTGGTCAAACAAAAGAAGTTGGACTTGGGCAATAGGCCTTAATTACTGTTATTGTGGTTGGGAAAAATATGAATTTTGATTTGTTTTTTTTTTTATAAGTGGTTTATTTTTAGGTACAAGAAAACATTTTCAATGTGTGAAACTTTTCACCACAAAAAAACTCAGTTAATATTATAAAATCAGTTTTCCTTGCCTTTTTCTTTTCTCTTTTCGAAGTCTTTTTAATCTTTTTGTAGTCCTCCTTAAAATCGAAATCATTTAATTTATGAAAAATTAAAGCGTCACTAAAAAACTTATCTATTAGGTGTACAAATAAGTTTCCGCCGTTTTTTGTTAATAAAATAATATTTAAACGATTTTAAACGATGTGAGACTGCTTGCTGAGTGACTTCTAAACTAAGTGCAAGTTCCTTTTGTGTTTGAGACGAATCTTCACCCAATAATTTCTCCAAATCTGCATCCTCGTAAATTTTCGGCCTTCCACTGGATCTTTGTCTTTTATGTCAAAATCACCTTTTTGAAATTTTTGAAACCACTCACGACATGTTCTCTCACTCAAAGCATCCTCATTAAATGCTTCTACGAGCAATCGATGCGACTCAGCAGCAGATTTTTTTAAATTAAAAAAATAAATTAAAAGTTCCCGCAAATGACACTTAGTTGGCTCAAATTGAGACATTTTTAGATGAAGAAAAATATATGATGCTAATGCGAACTTAATAACATGATAAGGTTATGTTGTTCCGGAATAAACAAACTAATTTTCAAGTAGGTTACCATCTGCGAATTCCAACGTAAACCTCGTGCCACGCCATCTTTCTCAAAACGGCGGAAACTTATTTGTACACCTAATATAAAATCATAACGACTTTTTTTTGTACATCACACACGAATGATCTGTGTGCAGGCGAAATCGTCTGGAGTTGAATTTTTTTAATTTTCTTGTAATCGTTCGCTGACGTTTGAACATTACCAAAGAAAATGTGCCCAGCTCTCAATGGATCTAGACTGAACTACTTTGGGTAAAGTTACTTTCCATCTTTGAAGGACATTTTCAATTTCCTCAAACTCGCTAAATTGTGTATCGCTAATCGATTTTGAACTTTGAAGACCTCTATACAATCTTGGTAACACTAAGGACCCCTAAAGGTCTGTCTTTGGTCTCTCTTTCTTGTTAGAGTAGCCAATGTAACCCAACCTAAAGCAAATGTGAAACCAACATTGCATTCTCTTCCTTACTCTATAGATATCTCTCTTCTCTCATCAGATTGGCCAAGTCATGTATTTTAATGCCAAATTCTAAAACATTTTATTTAAACAAAAACTAGTTTATGCTTTTATAAAAACATCGAAGAAGACAACGAATAAATATTTGTCTACTTTTGACATTCTTTTTCGTCTTCTCACCGACTAATCGGTTTAGAAAATTTAAAAATTAAACGCTATCGACAGGTAACAATCAGCTGTTATCGTTTGGCTGCAGTAAACTAATTAGAAAATGAAAATCCACGACCGAAACGCTTAAAACGAAGTACAAAATAACGCTGAAAAAAAAACAACAAAATGTTTTTCTTAAGCATAAGTTTGTTAAGCATGAAGTTCCTCGCAAATTTATGTATGTATGTATGTATTTGTGTGTGCGCCGCCGACGCCGCCGCCATCCTTGACATAGTTTTCGACAATTATGCGCCTAATTTGGACACACTTTTTATGCGTGTCAATATTTGCTACAGTTACAACTGATAACAAAAACAACAACAACAACAACAACAAATAATCCAAATGCCAAAAGTTGGCCATGCCTACTTCAAATTGGCAACAACTTCAACTCAACACGACAACAACAAAAGCAAACAACAGTAAAAGAGTGTTGCCAATTGCTTACTTCAAGTGGTGAAGCGCTGGACCGGCGCAAACGAAAATTGTTAATGGGAATGACCTTCAAATACAATTTTGTCAAAGGCAATGGACCACCATGACACGGGAAGGACGCAACTAATGAATGCTTAATTTTTTAAATGCTATGGGAATACTTTTTTTTAAATTGCCTCTTTTTTTTCTTACTCTGACATGCAACAAACATTTTTAAGTCAATAATAAACTGTAATTAAATTTACATTTACAACTCAATTAACAGTGGGAAAAATGTAATCAATTGCAATTTTTGCTTTTTTTTGCATGTAAATTTGGTTTTTTAATTATAAAAATTATTGTTGTACACGCGAGAGACGAAAAGCAGACAGACAGACAGACGTCGGTTGGACGCCCACACATTTCGCCGCCTGGTTTATTGAAATTTTACCAAATATAAATTTTTTAAATAAACACAAATGTCAGAAAAAATGCATTTCATTGCGTACGCCTGCCGCCCACCCACCTCTCCCAACCGGTCGCAGTACTTTGTACTGTGTACAGTTGATTCAGTACTTTTTTTTGTCGTAATGTACCCCCTCGTAGGGTGTGAAAACCCGTGCAATAAGCACCGGCTCTTGTGTTCTAATTACCGGAACAACAACAACAACAACAACAAAAAACAACAAACAAAATATGCCAAAATAAACGACAGGCGACAAAAGCCAAATGTTAATTAAATTTGCGCGCCCTACTTTTTGTTGTTGTTGCTGTTGTTTTTAAATGTTTACCTACACCCAATTGAGGTGTTAAATTTTCATTGTTGATATTTTACGACGGACGACGCTTCGGCACAAATGCTTCTTCGTTTTTTTTTTCCAACACGGAAGCGTTTTGCAAAATGACACGTTTTAATTATGACCAGAGGCTGTTTAAAAATCTGTATTAATGGGTTAAAAATAGCGAGAATGATTTAAAACATTGTCAGGGTTATAAAAATCGGATTAAACTTTTGTACTTGAAATCATGAATGGCATTTTTCCTGTTCATTGCAAAGCTTTAAATTCAAACCCGATAAATTTAATTTTGGACACAAAACTTTTTAATGTAGTTACTATTTTAAGTAAAGGTATTCTTAACATGACTCAGAATCCACAAAACAAAAACTGCTTTTTAGTTAAAAAAACGGAAAATTTTCTTTTCATTTGAAAAACGTTTACGATTGCGGAAAATGGCGATTTATTTTCCATAATGGTTTCAAAAGGGTTATTCCTGAAATTTAGGAGGTCCATAACATGAATCCAAACTTCAGTTTTAGGAGAACTTTTTACATCGCTGAAAAATTTAGGATCGAATCATGGTTGAATAATAATGTTGGGAAAGTTGAAATGAAAACGCAAATTGAGCGAATTCACCTCGATTAGGCAGAAATCGAAGTGAGTTCGCTCAACCTCAGTTCTCATTTCGACTTTCCTAATCTTGTTATTTAACAATAGATTTAGTCAGTTTTTTATATTTTTCTCGGTAACGTTTAAAGAAATTTTTAAATTCAATTAACAAAACTTTAACAAATTGCGATAAATCAACTTTCGAGCTTGACAATCTTTGAGAAAACCTCTCGAACAGATTACAATTTCTAGTGACGTATTCAAGTTATGCGCAGAACGTTATCAGTTATTTGATAAAACTAAACACCTCCAGCCTTTATAGGCCACATTGTCATATTTACAAAAAGGAAGTCGCCGAGCTACTTCAACAGATTCCAGCTCAAATAAATATTTGCGTATTTTCTTAAGCGAATGTTTGCACAAGCAAATCGCAAGCGGCAATGACTGACTGCTGCGTTTCTGCTGCGTTTCTGATTTCAAAAGCGGCTTTTAGTGCCGCTGCAGATTTTGTTACACTGTTTTTTTTTTCTCCATTTTATATGCTTCATTTTTTTTTTAATATTTGTTTTCAGTCGTAACTAATTTTGTAATAATTGCATTTCAAGCCATACAAGTAGGAAATACAATTGTTGTTATTTTAGTATGTTATGTTTTGTTTTTTATAACTTTTTTTTGTAACCGATAAAACAAAGGGAAACGTAAACACGAAAAAAAAAGAAAGATAAAATAAATGAAAACGCATATCGCGCTTACTTTTATTTTTACAACGATAACAACAGGAGTGGACGACACAACGACACGACGACAACAACGCGATAAAACCAGATCAACCAGCAGCAATAATAACAATAACAGCAAATACGACGCACTTAATTTACACAAATGGATTTAAGAAACGACATATATACATATATTGTATAGATATATATACGTATATATAATTAATAAAAACAACAAGCACGATTTACTTACTTACATACTACATCCACAATTTAATTTTCATTAAAACGTTCAAAAGATCATGAAAGATTTGGCTTTTGTCCATCTTAGTTGCCACAAAAAGTGTGGAAAAATAAGATGACAACGAAAAAGAAAATTAAAATACAGATGTTTCGATAATTTGCAATATTGCTGAAATTACACAGAACAAAATTTAATCAACATCAGAAATTTATTGTATGAAACAATTAATTTTGAATTAAAACTTCACCCAAGGCCTACAAAAGCGGCCAATTAACAGCGTTAAATGAAAATCCAAATTTTTCGCTGCTTACCATTAACAGATCGACTATTTCAAATGGTTTTTGTTCGATATCGAAGGCTATACTACAATTTTTTTTGTAAAATATGCAGAAATATGCAGCTTTTTTCAAAAATATGCATATCTCCATGAAAGTAATAACAAAAATATGCACTATACGAAAAAAGAAAGATAAAATAAATGAAAACGCATATCGCGCTTTCCTTTATTTTTTAATGAGAATGCACTATCGATTGATTGCAATTTTAAATGCAATTTCATAAACTTAATGCATATACATGCATTTATTTAGAAAATATGCATAAATATGCACAATCGATTTAATATAATTTTATGTACAATTTTATGATTTCATGAACTATCAATTTAATGTAATTTTGAAAGAAATTCTGGAAAATATGCATAAATATGCACAATCGATTTAATGTCATTTTTCAAGACAATTTTATGATTTCATCAATATATGCATATAATGGGAAAATATGCACAATCGATTGAATATCATTTTAAATTCAATTTTATGATTTCATCAAATAAATGCATATCTATGCAATTATTTGGAAAATATGCATAAATATGCACAATCGATTTAATGTCATTTTTCAAGACAATTTTATGATATCATGAACTAAGTGCATATACATGCATGCATTGGGAAAATATGCACTATCGATTTAATGTCATTTTAAATACAATTTTTAAAAATATGATTTCATGTACTAATTGCATATACATGCATTTATTGGAAAAATATGCAAAAATATGCAATTTCATTATTCATATAGATGAGAAACTTAACCACTTAACTTTTGAAGTGCCCGGTACAAAAATGCATTTGCATGGAATCTCTTTTCTTACTTATTTTACTAAACAAATAACAACAACAAAGCCTTTATAATTATTACCCAACCAATGTCACAACGACCAACATTAACGCCGCCGTTATCGTTATTTGTTTGACATTTTAACACCGTTATATATTGGTTAAACAAACAAATTTTATACAATTTATTATTCAGGTTTGTCTATTGTGGTTAATTTTGTGAATTTATTTTTCAAAAGAGCGTTTTTTATTGTTGTTGTTGTTGTTATTATTATTGTTGTTGTTATAGTTGTGATTGTTATTTAAGCAAATATGTTTCATAATCGTCTTCCTTGACATAATAACTTAATTTCTTTATTTGACGGCATTTTTAAATTGTTTAAAATTTCAAATAACAACAATAACAACAATAACAACAACAACATCAACAAAATTTGACAAGCGAAAATGCTCACTAAAATAAATTAACAATTAACCAAAACGACCAAGACAGAAAAAAGTCAACAACAACAACATTTAATAATTTTAACAACTAACAAAAGTAAACAATTGATAAAAAAAAGCGAACAAAAATAAACATAATCGGGGGAAAAAAATCATAAAATATAGTAAAATTAAGTACTCGCTCGAACAACAACAACAACAACAACGAAACAACCGTTAGAGTTTAAGTGTGTGTGTGTTGCTTTGTCGATGACACGTAATTGTTGTTTGTTGTTTATAATTGCTATTGTTATTGTAGTTGTTTTTGTCTGCTGCTGCTATTTCCCTGCAGGGGAAAAGACTAGTTCTGAACTAGCAAAACACTAGTTCCTTTTTCACCACCACTGGTACGCGTTGTATCTCTTTCCCATGGAAACAACTGGCGAATTTAACATTGCGATGTCCTACGCGGTGGCAATTAGCACGCTCTGCATCCCTTTTTCTCTAGTTATGAACTAGAGAAAATTTAACTGGATTCTAACTAGAACGTTAGTGGACTATAAGTAACTAGTTCAAAATTGGCACAAATAGAACTTGTTTGTAACTAGACATAAAGTCTCTAGTTCAAAATTGGAACAAAAATCATTTATTTGTAACTTCAGTTTAAAATTCGCAAAAAATGACTGGTTATTAAATTAAACAATAATTACTGCAGAATGATTTAAAATAGTTTTATTAAAATATATAATATTATTATTTAAACATTAATATTTTAAATTGGTTCATCGATAAAAAAAATAATGTTAATTCCGTTTGATTTTAATAACTAATTTGACAATTACATGTGTAGTTAAAAAAATACGAATAAATACATACATATGTATGTGCTTAATACTTCTTCGAAAATAATACAAGTACAAGATTCACATTTTTCTTATTTCAAAATCTGTAAATCTTTCGGTTGTTGATGCAAATTATATTGATTAAAAAGTGTTTGTTTTTCCCGTGTTCAAACCAAGTAACAAGAAGATCCTCAAAAGATTTGCGGGATTCCCGAAATGAACTTTTTGAAGCAGATAAATTTGATGGAGCCGCACAAGGCGGCCCATTATTTTCTTCTAGCACTTTTTTATTGCGAAAATTGTCAAACCACTTCTTCATTTACTTCGCCGTTAAGTTTATGTTATATTAATGTCCGTTTATCGTTTAATTAGCCTCCTTGCTATTAATTTTTATATTTTAAAACTATTTCACAACAATCACAAAACTTTCAATGTTTACAAGTTAACATATTTTGTTTTGCGATAAATTATATTTTATCGACAATCGCACATCACTAGAAAAATATGAGGCGATACAAGAATCATTTACCCCGAAATTTACTTAAAGACTTGCAAACTAGGAGCCGATAGAGTTACAGGTACTTGCTCGTTTTTTTACTATTAGTAACTTTAGTGCATTTTAGAAAAAATATTGAATTTCTCAAATTTATTTATTAAATTCAATTCAAAGATTTTAACATTTTGTCTTAATTACACTAAATTTTCTAAAAACAAAAACGAATAAGTCGCTGTGACGCGATCGACTCCTAGTTCGCTTGTCAAAACTTTCATTGATGAAAGTTTAAACTTTTATTAAAAAGTACTAGCTTAAATTACCCAGCGTTGCCCGGGTTCTTTTTAAATAGAATCAAGTCTTAGTTTATTTGTTAATTAAGATTAATAAACTTTCCAGCCTCGCCCACCATTTTTGGAATTATATTTGTATTTGTATGAATATCTGGTTAAGTTGGTAATTTTATACCAAATTTGTTTGCAACACTTTCCGTTACTCCCCGTTGTGTGTTCGTAAATATTGTCACCATGTACCACTAAACTGCGTTTCGCAACTGTTGCAGTTAACCTCTCCGATATTCGCATTTGTATGTAACTAAAATTGTAGCACTTTCCGGTCAGATTTAGTTACTATGAACCAAATTTCTTCATAGTAGTGCATCACGTTCCTGAGCTATGGCGGTGGGTGTTAAATAGACCCCAGTTTTGGTGGGATGGTAGATATAGTTCCCAAACACCTTCACACTAAAGTTAATCATCGTACAATATCACGTTTTTGAGCTATAACGGTGAGCGTTCAATTGACCCGACCACGCCAATTTTTTGTAAGATGGTAGATTTAGTCACCATACGCTTTTATACAAACGTTTATCTTCGTAGAGCATCGCGTTCCTGATATATAGCGGTGGGCGTTAAATTGATCCCACCACGCCCACTTTTTTTGAGATGGTAGATTTCATCATCATACACTTCTATATTAAATTTTATCATCATAGATCACAACGTTCATGAGATATCGCGGTGGGCGTTAAATTAATCCCACCACGCCCATTTATTATGTGGTGGATTTTGTCACCATACACCTACATACCAAGTTTTATCATTGTAGACCATCGCGTTCCGAAGTTACGGCAGTGGGCGTTAAATTGATCCAACCACTCCCACTTTTGGTGGAGTTGTCGACAGTGACCATACCAACTCAAATTCCTAATTTGTGATTTTTTGGAATTTTATTAGTGAAATAATCGTTTTTGTTGACTTAATTTGACTACTTGTGGGCGTAATGTGTGGGCGTGGCAGATTTCATATAGCCTATCATTCCTTCCAGACCCATCTCGATATATGATCCAAGTTTGAAGTAAATCGGTTCAGCCGTTTAGGCGTGAAAACGGTACAAACGAAAATAAATACACCTTCCTTTATAATATTAGTAAGGATTTTATTTAATAGTAGCCCAATTTGGTTCCTCTTTTACTAGTATATCTCTAGTACTTTTACGACTAGTTCAATTTTCACTAGAACAGGACTGGTGAAGAACTAGAACATTTTGTTACTGGTACGCGTTTCGCTGCAGGGTTGTTGTTGCTGTCAAACGCCAAACACTTGTTATTGTTTACCTATCATATCTACATTTATATATTGTATATATATATATATATATATATATATATATATATATATATATATATATATATATATATAGTTTTTTTTTCAATAATTAAACGATTTGTTTGTACACGCAAAAAAGAAAACAAATCAAATTGAGTCTCAACAATTTTGAACTTTGATTTAAGAATTCGTAGTTAAAAACAATTTATTAAATTACAAAGTTTATCAATTTTAAATCTTGACATAGTCGGCATGAATTCAAGAAAATCAGGGAGTGGTAGAAAATGATTTGTGCCGACTCTGTGCCAAGAGATGCAGCAAACGGCTGAACATGTTCTTTGCAGATTTAACTACTTAGGCAATGGCATTCTAGTTCCAAATGACATTGGTTAGAGTTGATGTGGGCTGGTATGGGACCATAGCTCTAGGTCCTCGTGGACCAATGTGCTGTACCCAGAGGATAGTGTCGGAATAAGAAAGAAGAGATATAGAAATGAAGTGTTTATGTGGAATGACATAGGCGAAATTAAGCCCACAATAATTACGATATAAATACTCTAGAATTGTGTTTGTAGGGCAACGAGGCTGCACAATAGATCTTTCAGGTCGCGGTGCTTCTATAGCCTTTATTACTAAAAAAAAAAAACTCATGCCAATTATAATACACGTCGATAACATCTTTGATATATATGATTTATTTTCCAGCCATATCTTATCGAAAGAGGTATCATTCGATAGGGGATTGCATTGTCTTTAAAATTTTGTGGTGGCGTCGGCATAAATCATTTTCTACCACTCTAATTTTCAGCAGATGGTGGGTGATTGAGTTTACAGTGTCCTGTCAATTCTTCACTGTTGAGATTAATGTCCTTTCTGCTAAGGTTTAGAATAGCTTCTCCCTTGATATGTGCTGGACGTGAGTTGATTCTTTTCAGTAAAATACATAATTTGTTTGCAGTTTAGTGACGAGGTGTTCAGAAAGTCGTTTTTTTTTTCTTTTTCATGACAATATCTCCAGTAGTTTAGGAGTTATGGCATTGTTTACCTTAAGGTCACATTTGAATTGTCGACATGGTTTGTGTCTTTGCTAGTTTAATTCGAGTTTACCTTTTTGTTCCTAAATTGTTGCGCATTTCTATAATTAATTTTTTTTAGTTGTCATTTTTTTCTATTTTTAATTTTGCATTCACTTTATTGTTTTTTAATTATTATTATTATTATTTTCTTGAAATGTGTTTATTTTTAATGTTGTTTTGTTTTTGCAATGTGTTTATTTTTAATTAAATTGAATTATTTTAATCACTTCAGAGAATTGTGTGCCACACTCCCGCTCAACTTAATCGCACACGTTCGCTTTGTTGCAAACTTTGTCATTTCTATTTTACCTTTTTTTTGTTTGTGTTGTAAATTTAGCGCTTAAAAATGTTTAATTTATGTGTAAAAATTATGACTGTTGTTTGTTTGTTTTTTTGCATGTTTTTTCAATTTAAATTTCTACGAATATCTTTTCGACAAAAATTATATCATTGAGTTATGTCAATGTAAACGGAAGATCGCCTTCGTGGCTGTGTGTGACGAATTGTCTCATACCCTACGGAGAAAAAATATCTGCTAATGTTTGCATATCAAACAAATCGCTAATTTGTTTACTAACTACAACCGGATCAATCGATGCTTGTAGTTTTTATTAAAAACTAGTTTTAATGTCCGGCGTTGTCCGGGTTTAGTTTTGAATATAAATATGTGAGATAACTAGTAAGCGGAACTCCCCGTTGTATCGATACTGAGTTACGGCGTTGGTCGTTAAATTGTTCACATTGCTTAAATTTTAAAATTAATACCGGTCTAATAACTGGTAAAATTACTAGTAGGTGTAACTGGTATAAGAGTTTAGTTAAGTTTAGAGTTGCAAAGTCAGACAAATAGAAAAAAAGTTACATTTTTGTCGAAGTCTTTAGAATATGTTGGGTAATTGAACAGGTTGTTCAGTAGCGCAATTGGTTAAATAACACCAAATATAACCGGTCTCTTTTTTTGCATGTTAAATTAACATTGTACTATGTTAAAACAAGAACAATTTCAACAACTGCGCTAGAAGATAAACTGCCACATTAAATAACGATCGACATTTCAAATAATAAGTTTGTACTTTTATCTCATCAAATTAACATTTTAGCAATGTAATCGCATATTTTCACGAAACCAAACAAATTGTGGGCATAATAAGTAGGCGTGGCAAATTTTGTATACCCTGTTATTCTTCTCAGTGCATCCGTATATATTTTTTCTATATAGCTCATCAACTTACTGAGCAATAATGGTAGGCGTAAATTGATCCAACCTTTTTTTAAAGTGGGTGTTATATTGAATCAATAACGCCCATTTTTGATGAAGTTGTTTAGAAATCAAAATTTTAAAATAATACTGAAATATACAATTTAAATATCACCTTTATTTTGTATAAATTGAGGACGACGAACTTAACTATTTGCTATAGCGCATATAGTAGGGTACCCGCGTTTCGGCGTTAACATTTACGCAATAACCGGGCATTGTCATTCTGATTTGTTGTATTTAGTGTATGCTACTATACTATGTCATACTATACTATACTATCAAAATAAAGCACGTCCACAGGTTTTGTTCGCATTATTTTTGACGTCTACCAAAAACGTGTTAACTGCTTTTATTGTGGCTTTATTCATTTTTTTCTTCTTCTTCATAATTCCATTTAAAAGTGAATCATTGTTCATTCATAAAAAATGTCTTATTTTTAAATTTAAGTTGTGTGTGTGTGTGTGTGTGAGTGTTTCGATTTTGGTTGTTTGCAGTGATTTATGGATTTTGACGGTTATATTTGAAATTTTAAATCAGAGCAATGCAATTTACGCTGTCATTTTTGGTTAACCTTTTTTCTTTATTTTTCTTAATGTTGCCTCAGTTTAAATTTTAAATTTTCACTTTCTTCTCGCTAACGGCGACGCGACGCGACGTTGTCTTCTCTTCTCTTGTTTATTATCAGCCGCTTCTTCGCCGTCGTGGTCTTCTTCATTTTATATTTCTGTTGTCTTCTATTTTCGCCCCGCCCCGCCCCACCACCGCTGATTGTGTAAGCCTCTGGTCCACTTTTTCTTTTGTGGCAATTGTTGATCTTCTTAGCCCAACGCCGCCGCAACAGCCGCCGTCGACTTAGCTCATGAAATGAAATGAAAGTGTTAAGCTTGCGTTTATTACACTTTCATTGTGAATGGTCGGTCGGTCGGTCTGCTGGTTGGTTGGTCGATTGGTTCGTTCGTTGGTTGAGTGTAGCTGGTAGCCAACTTAACTGTTTGTGGTACACGCTTTTGCTTGCTGCCTTCTACGCTTTTATTTCTTTTTCTAACATTTTTCATATTATAATTGCAGTTCAAGCGTTTAACTATGCTTGAGTCTTGATTTTAAACTTTTTTGTTTGTTTGTTTGCCACTTGCAGATGAATCATTTTTTATTGCATTTTGTGTAATAGTAGATAACTCGTGATAGGGGCGATGGGGCGGTGAATCATTGTGGATGATGTCTCACGCTGATAAGATCGTTTTTTTTTCTTTTCGTTTTAATTAAATTTACGCGTTTACAATGTCGGTGATTTATCACAAGTTTTACACTTTATTTTAAAGCGAAATTTAAATTTTACAAACTTTAAGTAAACATTCCTATTAAAATTATTTTGTAATACAAACTTTGCCACTATATAAAGCTAAATATTTCTTGTTGTAAAAAATAACATAACTATGACAAAAATTTAAAATATTGTGTATTAAAAAAACTTATTTTGTTAAGCTTTTCTTTGCCATTACTTAAATTGCATAGGTGGGCATCGTTAGTTACGAATTTTACTTCGTTAATCCGAGAAAAGTTAATCAAAAACTTAACTTCATTAAGTAAATTTCGTTAAACTCGTTGGAAAGTTAAATTCGTTAAAAATTTAACGTACCAGTAAAAAATTCTTTAACAAAAACAAAAAATATTTTCTCGGATTAACAAAGTTGAATTCTTAATGAACGATGCCCGCAAGGGTTAACAAAAATTCGAAAAGTCGTTAAAATCGAGATTCAGTTAGTTTTATCTAATTTTATTTATATTCAAGTAGGCGGAATCTGTCAGTAGATCATTCGATTCGCCCTAATTCAATTCTTAATTTTTTCCATTTTTGTTATTGTTTTTACTTCTTAAATTTAAACTAAAACAATTTTTTTGTTTATTTCCATTTGCAGATTACTAACATCACTGCCTAAATACACACAACACTTATTAGTTTTACTTTTTGGCACATTCCGCGTCATTGCCAGCAATGCCACACACGCTTGCACCGGCATGACAAGCGAAGCGCTGGGCGTTTCCGTAGCACCGAGCTTCTTTCAGTCGTGTGTCAGCGATGGCAAAACAGCGCGCATGGAAGATGTGCTCAAATTTAAGGTAATTCTCTCTTACTCAATGGAATTTCTCTTTTTTTAACGCACTCTCTCTCTCTTACTCAACAGGTGGCCACAAAAATCATGAAACACATTATCGACAAATTTGCGACAGACGATCTGTTCGGGCGTGACAATTATGAGTACTACGCGCGCGTCACTGGACGCATACTTAAAGTACAGGACGAATGGATTTGCAGCTTTCAATATCCGCCGCCACCACGCGGTAAATTGGCGCAACAGAAATATGCATGTAAGTGGGGATTTTTTTCTCTTTTGCCTTTCCTTTTTGTTTGCCGTTTGTTTTTGTTTAAGAGTTCGAAAAAAGTCAATTTGATATATTTGGAAAATTAAAAAACTTGGACGGATTAAAGTCTCGTGGTGTGGGGTAAAGAATTAACAAATTTTTTCAATTGCTTAATTAACTTAATTTTTTATTAACCTTTTTTTTTTCTTAATAACACTTAATATTTTCGAACTCTTTTTTGTTTGTTTTTGTTTGGCTTGCATTTAAGAGAAAGATTACAAATGAAAAAAAATAAAGAAAACATTGTCCTCTGTTGATTTTGCCTCATCGCTTAAATGCTATTTTCTTTCTCTTCATTCCCTACGTGCGTGCCTCAATGCCCCCATGAAAATAAAAAAAATGCAAAACCAAAAAACAGTACAACACTCTTTAGAAGCGGAGAAGACCTGGTTACAATGTCAGTGCGAACGTTGGGGCTTACGTAAGTTAATATTTTATATTTTCCCTCTCTTAATGGGGCTCTTCTTTTTTTAATTGAATTGACTATTTGAGGCGGGAGAACAACTTCATTATAAATAATTTTAGATTTGAAGATTTGCCAATCAAAGGCGACTTAATTAAAATAAATAAATTCAATTATTATTGAGTAATTTTTAATTAAAATATTTGAATGAAGTTGCTCTCTCCAGAGCGCCTCTTAATAAAAAATAACTTTCTACTCTCTTAATAATTAACAACAAAAAAAAACAATTTGTATTCTAAAAAATAAAATCTTACTAACTCTGGTGTGTAAGCGGGATAGCACTAGTGTATGTCATGTGTATACCAGTGACTACTAAACTGTGTGTGCTTAATGCTAACGCGTGTGCTGTCTCTTTCTAACCAAGGAATTAGCTTTATAAGTTCAATTTTTAATTTTTTTTTGCGCATTTCTTTCTATCATAAGAATTTGTTTTTGTTATTATTTTTGTTTCTCATATGCTTTTTGTTATTTGGGGAGAACTCTTTGGTTGCTTTTTCATACTCGCTCTTCATACTGTATAAATACACGCTCGATTTCTCTTTATTATTTTTTTGTTTACTCTTTTGCTCTTAATGAAATCTTAAAATCCTAGAAAAAAAATTACATTCTCTTTTGGAAAGTCTAATTAAAAAATGCAAATTTTGTGCGAAACACACAAACACTTTCTCTTCTCTCTTTTCTCACCACCACCACCACCACTTTAATTTGCTCGTGTTCCTTTCGCGCACGCCTGCTCGCTCGTTCGTAATACAGTTGCGCAAGAGGAGTCGCGCTCTACGCCCGCCTTGCTAACCAGCTCTAGCTCTGCTTTGGACAACAGCGTGCTCTCGCTGGGTGTTACGCCCGAACACTCATTTATTGAATCGTGCGCACGCCTCTCTGTTTCTCTAGAGGGACCCGGTCTCTTTGCGATGGCTGCGGCATCGTCACCGCTGCCAAAGCGTCATGCTGGCGGCGACGACGACGACGACGATGTCCATCATGGCGATAACGACGATGATGATGACGACGATGAGTCATCAAACTTTGCCCACGACGAGGACGACGACAATGATGAAGATTTTGCCGCTGAGCTGGAAATCAGCAACGACGATGATAATGAAAATATTGAGAATAATCCGAATAACTTAATACTCCTAACAACGGCAACATTGCGGCCAAGAGTATTGAAAAAAGTGTCACGAAGCAGCGGCGCACGTCGTGGTGCTTCGGCGGCGTCGAAGGCTGCTCGTCACCATGGCGCCGGCTCATTTGAAACGAACGACGACGACGAAGTGGATTTCAATTTGGACGATGATGATGATGACGACGATGATGCTGCGCTGACATTTGTCAAGCGTCGCTATCGACAGAATCGCAAAAAGACGACGACGCCGGCCGCAGCAGCAGGCACAACAATGCAGACGCGTGTACAACAGCATCATCAGCGGCGTTTGCGCGCCGGCTCAAAGAGTCTCGACGGCGGCGAACGCATTGTGACGTTGACAGGTACAACGAATGAAGCAGCGGCGGCGACGACGACGGCGGCGACAACAACAAAACTAAAAACCAATCAAAAGTCAACGTTGATGACGACGACAGCGATGACAACGCGCACCTGCAGTCGTTGCAATCGCGGCATACGCCACTCGTCTTCATGTTCATCGGCGTCGGGTGGTGGCGCCGCCGCTGCTGCTGCCAACGGTAGCGGCATGACCATGGAGGAGCTGCGCGCCGTCAATCGCTATGCCGAGAGTACGAAGAGTCTATCCTACTTGCCACAGGTGAGGGATGAATTCTTGCTTGCTTCACGGATTTCGGTATAAATGAGTTTAATTTTTTTTTATTCTTTACTTTGCTGTTATATTTTTTACTCTTTATTTACGTTTATTCTCTCTTTAATTTGATTGATTTCACTCGAATTTAATTTGTATCTTCCGATTTTAGTTTTGCTCTTTGGTTTGATTTTTTTCTTCAGTTTTTTTTTTATTTTGTTCCAACTTGATTTCGATATACATTTTTTTTTTTTTCAAATAGTTATTTAAGTAATTGCGCGCTCTTTATCTGAACAATAACGAGAGACGCCTAGTTTTAGTTTGAAGCAGAGAGAAAAGAGCATCATATGAGAATCATTTTTGAGAATTGAATAGTTCACTATATCGTGTTTATGTTGTCATTTATCACAAACTCTTCTCTATTATTTTTTTCATAAGCTCTTTAAAGTCTCTCTTGTATTTTCAAGTATTGAAATTTTCTTTTTGACTGTCTTTATCATTTATTTAAAAAATTCTACAAATTAATTTTTTTCTCTCTTTCTGTCTTTATCTAAAAAAAAAGAGCACAGAGATCGCAATGCAGTGCGAGAGTACAACTTTAAAGTAAGACTCTCATTTCTCACACTCTCACATTGCGCTCTCTATAAATACTCTTATTTTATTTTGTAAATTTAGTTTAAATAGTTTTTTCTTTTTTCAAAATTATTTACAAAAATAAATTCCTATCTCTCTCTCTCTTCTGTCTCTTGTTCATATCTTTTTAACTCTTTCTGTCTTCTGCTCGCTCATTTTGCAATTTATGTTAACTTATCACGCTCTCGTTTTAATTTGTATTTCTCGCTCTCATTCTCTCTTCACTCACACTCGCACATTAACACACACTCAAACACACGCGCACCGTTACTTAAACATCTACGATCGCAATCGTGCGCGTACGCACACTCACTAAATCACAAATGCTCACGCACCACTCACGCACACGCGTTCCACAAACACAATCCACCTTAATGATTCACGATCGATTCACGAAAAACGAACAATCACGAACGATCCGTTCTGTTCCACAGACGATTTAGTTTTGCCAGGGACCGAAATCGAAGCGCAGAGAATTGCAACAAAATCCAAATTCCATTCAATTCGATTCAAATTCGATTTTTTGTGTTGATTTAATTTGATTGGTTGATTTAATTTGATTAATTTGATTGGTTGACGCAACTTAATGTTTTAATTGATTTACAAACATTTTTCCCAACTAACTGTATACGTTAATTTATTTCATAATTATAATTAGTTTATATTTTTTTGTTCAAATAAAAATCTAATCTTTAATTATAATTAAAATGTTAATAAAAAAAAAACAAATATACGCATAAAAGACATTTTCTTTTTTATTTCAAATACATATCGAATTCCACAAAAAAAAATCTCTTTTAATATATGAATTAAAAAAATTGAATATTAGTTTTTTAATAATTTTTTTTTTATAAAATTTAAATTTTTTTTGTTTGTTTGTAATATTTAATTTTTTGTTTGTTTTAGTAATATAAAAATATATTTCTGAATCGTTTCATTAATAATTTTACTTAAACATTTTTAATTTAAATAATCAAAGTTTTATTTGAAGTTTTTTAATATAAAAAATTTCAACTTTTACTATAAAAATAATAAAAACTTAAATAAAAAAAAAATAATTGAGTTTGACATTTTCTCTATATAAATAAGAATTTTAATGAGCTGAACTGTCTAATAATTTTTTCAACAAATTTTTTTAAATTTTTTTTTTGGAAAATTAATTAAATTTTTTTTTCATAAAATTAAATTTTTTTTTACGAAATTAATTTTTTTTTTTTGGTAAAATTTAAATTTTTTTGTTTGTTTTTTTTTAATAAAAACTATTTTGATTTGATTTTAGTGCAAATGAAAGTTAGTTCTAAAAAATTTGTTTTCACGAAACTTTTCGAATATTATTTTTTTTAATTTATTTTTTTTTTTGTATATCTCTGTAACGGTGGTTTTAAATTTTACTAAGTATTAGGTACTTAAATTTTCGTAACACTGACACACACATTCACACACATTTACATTTCGAAATAAATCATTTTTTTCAACGAAAAATTTTAGTTTTTTTTATTATTTTTATTTTTTTTTTTTATCTCATCATAAAACTTTAGTTCTAATTAAGTAATTTTTTTGTTGTACTAAAATTTTAAATTAATTAAATATACTATAAAAAAATAAAAACTTATTAATCATCATATTTAATTTTATTTGTACTAAAACTGATTTTGTGTAAATATTTATTTTTAATGTTATTTTTAAAAATTACAACAAATTTTGTTTTTGTTTATTTTTTATACAATTATTAATTTACTTTTGCTGTAATTTGTAAAACAAAAACAAACACAAATATATATAACAAAAGTTTTTGAAACAACAATTAAAAAACATTTTTTTATTTTTTCAAATTGGTTCTGTTATTTTTATTTTCAATTTTTTTTTTTCATGTTTTTATGTTACGTTATAATATATTAAATATTTTTATACCTTCCACTTAAAATTGTTGTTGGCACTTTCTAAAAATTTAATTTTTTTTTTAGATTAGCTTTTTTTGTAGTTTGGTTCCCCTTCAACTGCCTTTATCTGTAGTTTTCGCTCTTCTTCTCTTCTACCGTCAATTCTAGTTTTAGCATTTTATATTTACCGTTTTTTTGTTATAATTAAAATTTTTTTTCTTTTTTTTTTGCACGAAAAGTTTATAATTTATTTTAGCTTTTGTTCAACTAACTTAAATCGATTTGATTCAATATAAAATTGTAAATTCATTTCTTGACTTGACCACTCAATCCTGAAAGTCAAATTCTGTTTAATTTGTGCGCTCGATCTAATTTCTCTAAGTAGGTCTCAGGACATTGCATCATAGGTACGCATGCAAAAAGACTAGGTATCTTCTCAAATGACTTCTGTAGAAGCTGTAGAGATGAGGAAGAGGAAAAAAATATAACATACCTTCTTTGTACATGCCGCGCTTTGGATAACAAACGACATATCCAGCTGGGGCAGCATTTCTTCGTAGGCCTAATCGATATGTCTTGATCGAGAGTTAATAATATTCTCCATTTTATAAACAGTTCATTATGGTACAGTTAGTGGTATAACTCGTATGCTGCATGGCATCACAAAGGGCTCCTAGCCTAAGTGGGTCGCTCTTCAAAAGACAGCCATTACAATCTAACCTAACCTTAATGTGTGCACTTCTTTGCTCCGTAATGCGCTTTAAAGAAGAGAGAATTGCATTCGCATCGTAACGACTTCCCTTTTATAGTAGGCAATTTGAACAGCGAGAAAATCTTTCTTAGTAATTCAAATATTTATCTTGACGCATGCCGACATAATCCGCAGCCAACTTTCCTCTTCAAAAACAGAATTGCGAACCAAAACGGAATTGCTGGTACAGGCATCTTGCTCTGTCCTCTCTCTCTCTCTCAAACTTATTAGTTGTGCAATTTTAATTGCCTAATGTAAAGTTTTTCAAAGGAATTCTAAAATTCTTTTTAGTTTTGGCGTTACTACCAAAGTCTTAAATACAAAATTTGAGCTGATTATTTTGCACTGTTACTGTTTTTATTGGAGGTGGACGTAGATTTTATCTGATCGCGCCCCATTTTTTGTGAGCAGTTTTGAATTACTTCTAATGTTCGGTTCGGTTTGTATGGGAGAGACTAGTAGTTTTGGTCCTATCTTGCCCCCGCTTACATTCGGTAAATTTAAAATTAAATTAAAACAAAAAAAATTTAAAATTTTTGTTTGCAAATTTAAAATTTGAAATTTAAAACTTTTTCATTTCCTTAAATTTGTTTCTTCATCATGGCTGCCTTTTGTGTTTGTAATTCGCATTTGTTTGCCTGTTTCACATGTTTTGTTTTTGTTTTGCATACCACCAATCAACACTTAACAACAATAACAACAATAACATTCACAACTTTCAGTACAAGAACACATTTTCACGCCCACATTTTTGTTTTAATTTAGCCTTTAAACAAGCTTCATTGACGCTTAAGTTCCAAAAACGAGAGACAAAATTTCTCGGGGTATTCACACAATTTATTTCATTTCTATATACGACAGTTGTAAATTACGCCAAACGCGACGTTTAACACACTTCGTGAATATCCTCTGACACATACACGTACATGTTCTTTCTTTGTTTGTGTGTCTGTTTATTTGTGACGACCACAAATTATTTTCGGTCGAAAACCGTTTTTTTTTTATATGTTTGTTTGTTTGTTGTAATTGTGTCTGTGTATGTTGCTTGACGCTGTGGAAGCTTTTTCTACTTACTACTATTTTTTCAGCACTTTTTTTCTTCTACTTAGGCACTGCTTGAGTAATTCTTTTCTTTTTCTTAAAGTATTCTTTGTTTTTTTGTTGCACTTTATGATTTTTTAAACTTTTTCTTTATTTAGAAAATAGAAAATATAACAAAAACAATTTTCACTTAAAAAAAAACAACAACACACTTAATACAAATAGTACGATTACAAAAAATAATAATGAAACCCTTAAAATTTGTTTTGTAAATTCCCGTATTTTTCCCCCCTTACTTTTCCGACCAACAACCAATTACCGATATATGATGCGATCACGCTATATACCATATATATATTTGTCTTGCTCGTCCGCACCATCAACAACAACAACATGACTACCGCAAACAACAACAACCACCACCACCATTACCGAACATTCACAACTTTCGTTCGACACGTTTTGTTCGCCCATCCGGTCCGCACCACAAAAAGGTCCATGAGCGTCAGACCGCTCGTATGCGCACTCGCTCCGAGTGGTTTTTGGCGCCCAAAGATGGTGTCGTCCTTGCACTGCCCAATACCTGCAGCAGCTGTTGTCTGTTGGCGGCCGCTCAACAACAACATCACAACAACAAACATCATGGTGGCAACTATCTCGGCGGTGGCAGTACACGTGACATGCGTTTACGCGGCGGCAGCAATTTCGATTTGGACAATGACGACGACGACGGCGGCGATGAGGATGATGATGAGACGCTGGGCTTAGCCGCCGCACGCAATAATGCACTCTTCTTATTTTACAAGCGACGACAGACACAACAACAACAACAGCAGCAGCAACAAAAACAATCACAACATAATAGACGAGGCGAATATCATCCACAAGCCGCTGCCGCCGCCGCAGCTGCTGAGCATATGGACACCGACGAGAGTGGTGGCCACAATTATGATGCACAAATACATTCC
Source organism: Suillia variegata (assembly GCA_949127995.1). NCBI lineage: Eukaryota > Metazoa > Arthropoda > Insecta > Diptera > Heleomyzidae > Suillia > Suillia variegata. The sequence continues at coordinate 9,218,446 of OX421845.1, read as the reverse complement.
ACAGCGACGGGCGCATATTTATTACCCCCACAACAACAACAACAACACGCTTCGGCTGCCATCGGCGGTCGGCGACTATTTTTGGATACGAATTTTGGTAGCTATGTTGCATCCACATCATCCACAACAACAACAACAAAAACTAATCAATTTACTACAAACTACAACAACAACAATACTGCTACAAGAACTAACATTACTACTACAACTCACACTGACAATAACAACATCACTCACAACAACAATAACAATAACAACAACATGAATAAAGAGAACAACAACAACAACAATTTCAATCCATACACTTTAAGCAATCGCCAACATTTCAATAACTCAAAACAGAAGCCAAAGAAAACGAAAAAATCGAAAAACAACAACAGCAAAAAGCGTGCCTCTCTCGATTTGTCTCTTGCATGCACCACACTTTATACTCCTCTCTCGCTTTCGCTGTCTAATAGCAACAGCCAACCTAATACTTACGTTCCACCGCTTTACCATCATCCCAGAACAACAACAACAACAACGACTACACAAAACACAGACGCAACAAATCATTCGCATTATTACTCAACGGACTCTTTGCGTTTTGCCGCTGCCGCTTCTGCTGCTGCTGTGGATGTCGTTGGTGGACATAGCGTCATGCCACCACCAAAGTCATCCACAAGCGCACAGCTGCGCAGTTCGCAACGCAAACAACGTTCGACAAGCATTATAAACCTTGCCAGCACGTCCAGCGCACATGACGAGACATTTCATACGATTGCCACCGCCTCCGCAGACGACGACAACGACGATGTTGGCAATACGGACGCCGATATTACGTTGCAATCGGCCGAGGAAGTTGATTATGTGCTGACCGCACGTTTTCGTCATTCAACGCCAATGGCGCAGCGACGGCGACGTGGTCATCAACATCGTCAGCGTTTGCCATCTGACATTTCCGCGGCTGAGTCGTCAGCGTTGTTTCATTCGTTGAATTCAACGCTGCAACTGCAGCGCCGGGAGCGCTCTTCGATGACTGCCGGTCGCAACGGTTCGGGCGGCCACGTCGGTGGTGCTAACGGCGGCGGCGGCTCAAGTAACAGTAATTTTGTGACCGTTATTTTTAACGTTTTGGACTTTTTGTTTTGAGTTTAGTTTAATTTTTGAATTTGACTTTCGTTTTGTATTTTTTTATCTGTTTGTGTTCGTATTTACTTCGTCTATTTGGATTCGTGTTGAGTTCGTTCGTTTGTTTGTTTGTTTGGTTGTCCATTCGTTTGTGTGTTTGTATTTCTGTATTATTTCGATTTATATTTAAAATTTAAACTTTTAAGATCCACTCCATTTTTTGGCTAACAAAGTTTGTGTTTTATTGAATTTATTTAAATTTTGAAATTGTAAATAACTCTACGTAAAATGTTTAACAGTTTTTAGTTTTGTAATTAAGAAACAATTCATTATGTTAGGATTTTGTTAGTAAATGGGTTAAACTTAAGAAAGAAAGCGTTTTTGTTTTCATAAATATCGAAAATTGTTTAAAGTTTACTAAACGGACTAAAAAAACATCCCTACTGTAAACTTATCGTCGTGTTTCTGCCTTAACTTCGTATTGTTAAAAATCGACGTGTTCCGAGGTGTTCGTTTAAAATATTTACTTATCGTTCGTGCAATTAAAGTTTCGAAGTCGATAACTGCACCCAAACGATAACAGCTGATTGTTTCATCACGATAACGTAAAATTTTTAAATTTTTTTAAGTGATCAGTCGATTAGATCACGAAAAAGAATATCAAAATTAGACGAATATTTATTCGTCGTCATCTTGTTAAATGTCGTTTAATGAAAACATTCAACAAAAACGAAAAAGAATAAAAAAACTTTGTTTCTTACAAATAACTGTAATTGATTTCGGCATTAAAAAAAAACAGCAACACTTGTCGAACTTTGATTTGTCGAGAGAAGAGTGTTCTGGAGAGAGAAAAAGTATTGCGATGCTGTGTAACATTTGCTGTCGTTTTGTTTGCGTGCAAACGTAAAACACTACGAACGATAACATGAATATTATAAAATTTCATTCTTAGACGATTTCGTCTATAGACAAATCGTTCGTGTGACTTCTCGTTCGAGATACAAAATGAAGCAATTAATATCTAAAAAATAGTACAAGAAATTGACAGTCATTGTTGAACCAATTTCTGATTGATAGGTATATATATATATATATATATACAATGAATATATATGTAAAATATTCACAAGATATCGTTTGTTATATGAAAAAAATTGGCTTTAAAACAGAAAAGCGATAGTTTAAGAATTGCAAAAGATTTTAACGATATATAAACGGAATTTTAGTTTAAAATTATATATAAACTTGTATAAATGTGTTTACGAGGTTGAGGCAAGGACATAATGATAAACTCAAATCATCTGGAACATATCTCAAATAATTTACATACGTGTATTAAGTTAGTACAAAGCATTTGACTTATTATGTAGCACATTTTTGAATGTCGCTTCTAAACATCAAACATATGTAAATACAACAATTTTGTTTGTGTATTATGTAAACGTAAAATTGTGGAACATAAACGACTTTACGCACTCTTAATGTCGACTTTTGATTTACTTAACAAAAGTTGCCTTAATAAAAGTTTTTTCGTTTTATAAAGTAAACCAAAACCAGTTTTCAACAATAATAAAAAATCTCATTCAACGTTTCATTTCATGTGGAACGTAAGTCGGCATCAGAGCTGGGCACGAACTAGTTAAAAGTTAATTAACGAAGTTACATTTGTTTGCTAATTTTTAACTTTAAGCTCGCGTTAAATTGCTTCCGTTAATTCAAGTTAGTTAAATATAAAATAAAAAATCTAAAAAGTTAAATCAATAACAAAAATTTAAAAATGTTGAATAGAATTAGGGCGAATCGAATGATTCACTGATTGATCTGACGTCTGAGATTTAAATTAATCAACCTAAATTAGATAATAACTAACTGAATCTCGAATTTAACGACATTTCGAATTTATATTTACCCTTGCGGGCATCGTTAATTAAGAATTTAAGTTTGTTAATCCGAGAACTTGTGCGTTAAATTTTTAACGACGTTAACTTTGCAACGATAATAATGAAGTTAACGTAACGAAGTAAAGTTTTTGATTAACTTTTCTCAGATTAACGAAGTTAAATTCTTAATTAACGATGTCCGCCTATGGTCGGAATGTATTTTTTTTTGCAATGCTTTGAACATTGTTAATTGATTTAAACAAAAAACAGTTGGACATAAAGTTTTACTTTGTTAGCCAAAATAACGTAAATTGCAATTGGCTCCGTTCAGTTTTAAAACTCAATTCGTGTTTTTTATTTATGTATACTATAAACAATTTGTTTGTTTTTATTGTCACTGCAAATTCACTCACATTTGTTTCATTGTTAGTTTTAACTTGAATTAAACATTATTTATAATCAAATATATTTAATTTACCATTAATGCAAAATGATTTATAAAACTCTTAACATTATTTAATAAATGTATTTGTTTTTTGTTTTTCATATTTAATTAATTTTATGGTTTAAACACTTTTATAAACAAAAGGAGTATATACAAATAAAATGCTTTTACTTGACATGGAACGAATCGCTTTTGTGTTTTATTTTGTAATTCCGATTTATTATTATTTAATTATTAATATATTTAAAGAATTATTAATATATTTGGTTTATATATTTGTTGAGTTTATTTATTGTTAACTTATTATTTTAACAAGTTTACGGTGTTTTAGTTTAACATACTTCATCTTTACTGTTTCATGTTCATAAGTGCCTCATGTGATTCGTGGTGTAATAAATACGCGGTGGGGAAAGTAGAAAAATGTCTCTCTTCACCTCGATATTGTTGCTCTCTTTGAAAATTTGAATATTTTGAGCCGTTTCTATAAAAACATTAAGTAAATAAAAACAACAACGTAGTTTGTTGTAAAAAATCAAAAAACAAACTTCAAAATAAGGCAAACATCGAGGTGAATTCGCTCAATTTGTGTTCTCATTTCTAGTTTCCCAACCGTATTATTCGACCATGCTCTGATTGAAAATATTAAAAAATTTTCAAATCGAATTTTATTGAGCAAATTTTATGATTTTTTGTGTTCAACAAAATTAATTCCGCAACTCATTAATTCACCCGCAAAAACAACAACAACCTAAAACCTCCACGTAACGCACCTAACCAACCACCAGCAACATTTTTCAACAGCTACAACAACCACCATCCATCAACATTAAAAAAATCGCAAAACCAAGTCAGAAAAAAATCCCTAAAATATTATTTTACAATTTTATTTCATTTCTCCAAACCACTCCGCGCCTCCACCACACCGCACCAAAACACCCACCTACCACCACCAACCACCGATTTGTACGCTGTACTCGTCGTTTTGTAGTTGGCAACATCCGTCTGAGCAACAGCGCCGAATCTGTACAGTATCCAGCGAGGCGGCCCTCATCGCGTCGTCTCATCGGCGCCAATGTGCCGCGTCAATATCCGTTACGCTCCTCGTTGCGGCGCAACAAAGAAAAACAAATCGGCAGCAATGGCAGCAACAATATCGCAGCTGACAACAATGGCGTCGCAACAGGAGCAGCAACAACAACAGCAGCAGCGGCAGCAACAACGATCGCTATGCTGCCGGGCGGCAATCAACCGCCTTCGGTGCGTAATTCCATTGCCGAATGTTGTAGCAGCGGCAGCGCATTTTCCTATACACCAGCATCAACAACATCGAGCACTACCGCAGCAACAGCAGCAGCACGAACATATAGCAGCAATAATTTGCAGCCGATGGATACAACAGAGGCCGAAGCAGCAACAGCGGCGACGGCGGCGGCCTTGCGTGCCCGAGATGACGACAACGTACTCATCTATACGACGGCAACAATCAGCAACATTTCACCGATGTTGTCAACAACATCGCTAGTGCGCACAACCGTGGAGCAGCATGTCGCCGATGATGGGACAACGGCGACAGCGACAATAACCTTTAAAGCACCGCGCGTATAAAACAAATGAGAGGCAACTAAAGTTTTACACTTCTTTATACGCAAAAGTGTTGTGCAACTTTTGTTTATAAGCATAAAGTTAAAATGTTGCAGCAACCGAAAAAAAAGAAACTCAACTTACAATCAAAACTAGCAACAGGAATCCAAAAAAAAATTTCACCGAAACTTTCTTCTTTTATATTGTAAAATAGAAAATGAAACACTTTTCGATAAATTACGAAAAATGTTGCACCAACAATGTTTATAAACATGTGGACCAATATTATTTTTTAAATGTATTCTAGTGTTGCTACAGCATAGGTTGTCATGTCTGACTTAATGTTGCAGCAACATTTTGGCATTAAGAACTAAACAGCATTTACATAAAAAATAATTTCAAAATGTTTCTAAACAAAATGTTTACTAAAGCAAATCGAATATTTTCCAGCAACATTGTTTATGGAAAATGGAATATGAAATAATGTTGCTGCAACATATTCAGTTGCTGTAAAGTACGATATTAAAACGCAAGGTTAAGCCGTGCAACATTTTCTGTAATGTTGCACGGCTTCAGCTTGCGTTTAATGTTTTACTTTACAGCAACTAAACATGTTGCAGCAACAATGTTTCGCAACAAAAACTCAAAAGTTTCAAAAAACCTAGGCAATATTTGTTAACATTTCTGCGTTATTTTTTTCTGTTATATTTCTTTTCTTTTTTGAAATGTTGCTGCAACATTTGTTTAAGAACTTACGAATATCTTTTTTTTGTTTAACCCAAAAACAAAATTCGAATTACATCTTAACTATACAAAAAATTTTCACATTTAATATAAACCTTTTTTCTAAAACTCCTTTTTCGAACACAAACTATTTCATAGTTTAATAATAATTGTTTTACACCAAACAACAACCAACAACAACAAGAAAATAACTAAAAACCCGTTATATTTAGAGAATTTTTCTGACAAGGCTGATTTTATTTTAGTTACGAAATAAGAAAAGAATATTTTTAAAAAATATATATTTCGAAATTGCAACATATTTGCCAAATTTTTTCAATTAGAATCTCTCGCTTAGCAAACGTTAACGTTTTAGTTTAGGATATTCCTATAGCGCGTAATGAGCACTTTACAACAACAACAACAGCAACAGCAAAAAATTTCCGACATATATTCCAAAAAAAAAAATCGAAAAATGGCAGCTAAAAAAAATTTAAATAATTTTTTAAACTAAATTTTGAACTTTTTAAAGCAACAAAATTAAACACGACAAACAGAAAATTCAAATGTGATTGTAACTTTCTTTGTTTGTATAACTCTCCACGTCTAAGGGAGCAAATCGGAGCTTGCTCACATTCGACTTGCGAACTGAGCTCATTCCACTTGTAGAACTGAGTGAGTGAACGATTCGAATACGAACGATTGAGTCGTATACAATTCATATAAGATAGAACGATTCGTATACGATAAAACGATTCGTATACGAGAAAACGATTCGTTTACGAGCGAACAATTTGTATACAAGCGAACAAATCGTATACAATTCATATACGATAGAACGATTCGTATACGAGCGAACGAGTCGAATGTGAGCTACTTTACAGCCCCAAAGCTAATATAATAAAATCTAAAAAGATAAGAAATCACATACATACATATGTACTATATCAAAATTTTACTCAGAATGGTTTCGACTCGTCGTCGCTTTGAATTTGATTTCTAAAAAGCAGGAATTTTATTTTTTTTTACTCTAACTTAAATACAAAAAAAAAAACCTTAACCGCTTAAAATTGCGTTAAACTTTCCTTTGCGATTTTTAGGCAAAAGAAATGAATTTAACCCATTTTTTACTATATATATATAAACAAAAAAGAAAAAGAAAAAGAAACTCCTCAACTCTTTCTCCTAACAATTTACAAAATAAACAAAACAAAAAAAGATTCCAAATGAAAGCATTTATCTGTATAAAGAACAAATAATGAAAAATAACTTAAAACCGAGTGAAGCTTAAATTTTAGCGTAAATTAAATGTTTTACAATAATTTAAGCAAAAAAACAAACAAACAACAACAAATAATTTCTCAATGTAAATATCTCAAAATTGGTAAAAATTCAAATCAGAGTGAAACTTGGCAGCAGAGAATTTTTGATTTTCTGAAAGAGAAAATCGACCGAGGCATGAAAAATTCAAAACTTGCTTAGTAGAAGTAAATATTTCAACAACAACAACAAATACAATATGTACTTATGCATATTAAATGAAAAATAAATTATTTAGTTTTTTTAGTAACTTAATATTAGTAACTAAATTAATGTGTAGCTTAAGAAATGAATAAAAGTAAAATAAAAGAAAAGAAAAGAGAAACCAACACCAACTTAGTTCATAGCTAGTATTTTTTAATTTTTAGTTTAACTTTAAGTATATAATATACATACATACATAAATGTTTATTAGAAAACAAAAAACAAAAACCATTAAACTTATAGTAGAACTTAAGCTAAGCAAATTCGAAATTTCCCAAATAAACCAATGTTGTATAGTAAACAAGCTCACAGACGACTCGCTGGCCCAGTCAAAATGTATCAGGTAGGAAGAGAATTGAAGTTCTCACTCTCTTCGGTAAGCTCAGCTTATAGACAAAATCAAATGTCATTAAATGTCAAACTTTAATTTATTTTATATGAAATTGACATTTAGATTTTGACTATAAGTTTAGTCTCTCTAGCTGGCGCACTTTGTTAAATCCACTTTGGGCCCAATCAGCTCTACTTGTTGGGCCGAGCGAGTGCGTCGAATGTGCGTTAGTTCCAATACAGTCAAGAAACTGTTTTTATAAACTACAGGGTGTCTCAAAATGTCTGGACTCAGCAGTCGAGAAATGCGCGCTGCAAATTTTCGTACAATTTTCAAATTTCAAAATAAGAAATTGTGGAAAATTTTCAATTTTTTTGTTTTGTTTTTCTTTTAAACTGTTTTTTATCCAATGTATATTAGGTAACTATTTAAATACTTTATTAATTTGTATGCTATTTTTTAATATTACTTATATAAATTTATTTATTTATTTACTCTATGTGAAATATATGAATATAAATGTTAATTTATAAAATTTATAAATAAAGAAAATACAATTCAAAATGAAAATGAAAACAAACAAAATTACTATTAGTAAATTTATCATACATGTATATAGATATATATGTATATACTATATGTACATTATTAATTAATAAGAATGTATAAATAAAAAACCTAAGCGAAGGTTTGATTTCAAATTGAAAGCAAACAAACAAATTAAAATTTAAACATAAATAAAAGTTTAGCTAAATATGAGAGAAATGAAATAAAACTTCGCGCGTTTTCTTTGTTGGCTCTTAAGGGGCGTGGATTTATTTACTAAGTTTAGTATAAATAATATTAGTTTAATTTTGGTTTAAAAATTGAGTTACAATTCTAGTACTTTGTGTTTTTTTTTTTTGGAGTTTTAGTTTTATATGAGATTATTATGCATTTTTAAGTGATTTCTTTAAAAGGTATAAAAGTTGGTTTACACATTTTTGATTACGCTTAGTTTCTTTAGTAATTTAATTTGCACAACATTTATGTTTGTATTTCTTTTGTATTCTTTTTTTTTATTACATACTGGACTTATAAATATTAGCTACTTGTATATTAGCTATAGTGAAAGCACACACACATATCTATCGACAAGTTTTATGTACTAGAAAAGACAATTTATTCATATACTACGCAAAATTGCAGCGTTTGCAATTAATTTTTGAATTGGTTCAGTTGACGTCGTGCTTCGCATCGCATAAAGTAGATATATCTAAACTTAACTAAACGGCGCGTCGACAGCAATTATTAAAATCGATAATCGCTGTGTATGGAAAAATGGCAATAAAAAATTGCTTACAAAAAATTGTGATTAAGTTGTTTTTTTTTGTTGTTGTGTGTTTTGTTGGCTCGAACTACCATAAAATCTGTACAATTAGGGAAGTGCGTTTAAGGCATTTGGTTTGCGCAGCTATTCGACATAATTTATTCAGGCTGGAAATTTATTTTTGAATTTTTAAAGGTGACAATTTGTTGAAAATATTTCGAAGTTTATTAAAAAAAAAAATATATAATATAATAATAATAAAAAAGGGCGGCGATGGTTAGTGCTTTGACCTTCGACGCATAACGTCCCAGGTTCAGTACTCGAAGGGCGCAAAAAAAAAATAATTCTTTCAATTTAAATGTAAACATTTGGGAAGTATTCTGAGAGTAACAATTTAAAATGAAAAGCTTGACCTACACTCTGCTAGAGTGATTGCGCACAAGTATTTATTTAGTTTAGTATCGTTTACGAAATTGAAACATTGAAAGTTAACTTTTTAAAAGTTAAGTCAAATAGCAAAATTTCAAACTTTGATCCGGGTGTGAATTGAACCTGAATTCTTAACGCACCAAGGACGGTCATTAATCAAATGCATATGTTTTATAAAGTAAACAAATAAAATAGACAAGATTGTAAAAAAGCTTACATACGAATCGCTCGCTCAGCTCATTCTGCTTGTTAAAGTGAGTTAGCGAGCGAGTCAGACGTGAGCTTTTCTATAACTCTGAAGAATCGATTTAAAAACCTTACGTCAGGTCAAATAATTATTTAAACAAAATATTTTGTTTAAAAACTTTTTTCTGTTAAACGCACTGCCCTTATTGTATCTACCAGAGAAGTTAGTATAAAAATGCTGATTTGATGAATGTTGTTGTTGGTGTTTTATTTACGTGTGAACTTGTGTGGCAGGTGGGTGCATCTGATCCTGTAGAGGAACTCTACAACAAAGAATATATTAAAATATATTACTCGAAAGAATGCTCCGCTTACCTACCTATTCCTAAGACATTTAACTATGCAGCGAATCCTCCTATTTAATTGTAAAGGCTCTTGTCGACTATAATGCCATTCTCAATTAGAAAGCTCTCGACATCCGATGCGAAGAAGTCATCCGACAGATCGTCCGTGATGCGCACAAAATTTCCAATCAGCGCTTGTGCCTTATATACCAACAGTGCTGGCAAACCCTTAGAGCGAAAATCGCGTGACATGCCAGCAACGCTGCTGCATATCTTAGCGAATTTCACTGCAGGATATTCCGCTGCCAGCGTGTCAAGACATGCATTAAGCGTGGCACAAGCGCTAACAGCCCGCTCATAAATATGTATAATGACCGTTGTGTGTTTGTGTTCCTTTTCGACGCAATCCAGAAACTCGGCGTGTGTGGTCAGCGACATCACCTTGCCGAAGGACTGTGCAGCGCCACACTGGCGCAACATTTCTGACATGCGCTGCCTTTGGAATTGCTGCAAAAAGTCCTCGGACATTAGCTCCTCCAGTTCGGCGTCGATTTCCTCTTGCTTTTTGCGTTCCTCTTGCTCAGCTGCGGTGGCAGTGGTCATTGTTAGCTTTTTGGCTAGTTCCATGCGTTGGCGATCACTCTCTTCGCGTTTCTCCGCCTGCAGTTGTTTAAAGCGTTGCCAGTCTTGTACTACGCCTTTGGGACCAGTATTGGTCGAACCTTGCGAACGATAGCCGCCGCTGGGCGGTGCTGGACAGACATCGGGATCGGTTAAAGTGGCGCCCTGTTTGGAAGCGGCACCCTCGTTTTCCTCTTCGTCACTGCTGCAATAATATTCGAGCTTTTCGCCCATTAATTTATCCTCGAGCGTTGCCATTTCGTGGCTGTTTGTTACTTAGTTAGGCGATTAATTAACGCTCTTTAATTTAATTAACGATTTTCCGCGAACTACAACGATTCTCAGCTAATTTACTCGAAAACAATTTTTGACATTATGCTGGGGCAGACAACAATTCTCAGTGATGGAATATAATCGATTTTTTACATCGAAATGGCTGCGACTGCAATCCGGCAACATTTGTCGAGAGCTGCGTGACGTCTGCGTTGCCTGTCGTTTTCTACAAAAATTTGTAGTTTTTTGTGTCGATTGAACTTTGGTAATTTTTTTTTTCGTTTTCTTTGTTATTTTGCTCAATTTCAATTCTCGACGATTTCTGTTTCATAAAATTGCAAGTTTTACTATTTTTAAACCAGTTTTTCAAAAAAACAAAAAAATTATTATACACGACGTACACGAAAGTTGATCAACTTAGTCTCAATGGCGCACATGACGTAAAAAAGCAACGGCAACCAACGGTCATGTTTGAGATTACACATACGAATCGCGGGTGGAATCGTACCAGCTGTTGTATGCACTAAATTGATGGGACGAAATGTTGATGGCAACAAGAACAACTTCCCGAATGCGGGTATGCGAATATTATTTAGTTCTGCAACACACAGACAAGATCGATAGAGTTTTTTATATATATATATATGTTATTTTTAAGTTTGGACCATCTTGGTAAATTTATTAAAAGAATACTTAAGGTATTTTCAGATTATGAGAGTTTCCTCCAGATCTTTTTTCATGTAAATAGTTCAACAGAACCCATATAAAACTACTTACACGAGGACCTAAATGTTTCCTCTAGAAATTTTAGTTTCTGTGTGTTTTTAGCGGTCTTCAAGATTTTTAACGAAAATATTTACTATCGAGATATATTAAATTTTTTGATAATAACAAACATTTCCAGATTTAAGTATATAGAAATCAAATTGTTTTGAATATATTAGATCTACCAAATGTTTTATATACAAATTTAACAAGTCAAATTTTTTGTATTCAAGTTTTATATTTTTTTTATAATATATGTAAAAGATTTTCCTGGATTTTATTCTACAACAAAACAATAATAATTCTTAAACATTAGTGGCGCATCCTCGTCGGAAATAAAATTGCGTTCCGGTTTATCTGAGGAAAATGGATTAACCGTTGGCGGCAGTACCACATTCAAGCGACGATTGCTTTCCTGCACAAAGCGTGTCATGTCCAGTGGGGCCTACAAAAAATCATTGTTTAAAATTTTACCTACATTTTAAAAATTCGACAGAAAACCAAAAACTTACCTCATATTCCGTATACGAAGTGACCACGACGGGACATTTTAAATCCGAAGCAGCGAGTATAGTTTCCGGCCAAGTGTCTTCCATATGAAAACCGGTGGAACGATACAGGCCCGCATTAAAGAAGCAAATCAAATCCGGCTTCAAAAATGTATTCTTGCCGACATATTCGTGATAGATTTGGTTTTCGAAATGATAGTTGACAGTGCGACCCGCCTTGCGACAAACACGACAGCATCTGAAAGAAGTTTTATAATTATAATTAACGTTTATTAGCGGGTTTTTAAAACTGTGAATTCAAGTACTTTGTCTTTTTTAATTGCTCGAATGAGATATTTCGCGGATTTAATTCGGGACCCACAAATACGACATTCAGTTGCTTGACCTGCGGCGTTATGTGCAAAAAGAATAATTCCCATTTATGCAAGACATCGACTTCGAATTCGATTTCGGCGCCTAAGAAAATTGCAATTATATATTTAATATAAATATGTATACATATATATGTATATCTATGTAAATAATTTTTAGCAAGTTATTCTTCTTCGTAGACAAACCTATTAAATGCACTGTCATGTTCTCGCTCTTCTTCAATTGATCGCACAATTTAAGGGCATACCAGGCAGTTAAAGGACCAGTCGAAATTTGACTAAGCGCCGCATACTCACAGGGATTATGCATATCTGAAAGATATCAGAAATTATAAGATAACATTGTCCACATAATGTAATACCAATTTTTTCAAAATTCGGTTTCTACTTACCGAAATCCAGTTTGCTTAAAATCTTCTTGGTATTACTACAGGCCCCCGGTATATCCTTCAGAACCTTCGATGGCAACGATGGATCTAAACGTCCAAAATGCTCCTGAAACATGACCAGTTCCTTGAATAGCTGGTACGGCTCACACCAGAGATTATGGAATTTATTCAAATGCTCGGGTTTGTCCTTGCAGTAGGCGACCTAAATGGAAAATCGGCAAATATTTGGTTTAATACAAAACTTCCTTTTCGAAGCACAACTCTTTTAAGCGTTTCCCACCTGTCCACACTTGTTGCAATCGACCAACTTATTAAATCGATATTCGCGACACTTGACATCGCAACAAATCCGTGGAAATAGTATGACCTCCTGTTCGGTCGCACTCAACGGACGATTCATTGTGGACTCCGTTTTTCGTATGTTCACAATGCGATAGGAACGAAATTGTTCGGTTGTAAAATCGCCGCATTTGTAAAATATATGATTACCTGGTAAACGAATCAAAATGAAAGATTAAAGTTGAGTTTAGAAGATAGCTTTTCATTGATTTGCACAAGTGAAACTAGAAGAGATCAGTTGCAGAATGTATTTAAGTCGGAGAGGAGGAAAATACAAAATTATTCTAAGCATTTATAGGTATAAAAAGGGTTTGATATATGTAGATTTCAATATGTCTGCTAACTTCTAGTTTCACTTGCACAAGTGAAGTGTAAACACTCCTTAATGTAGTCATCACTTTTTGCTAGTTGTCAGACAAACGTTTAACTAACTGGGCTAATTAATTAATTAGACTGAAATAAGCAAACAAACAATTTCCCTTTCGTATCTTAAATTGTCATATATGATATTTTGTCATATCAATATGACATTAATGTTCGAAGCACGTTCTATCAAAATTTACAACGCCCATTAAAATTAACCTTACACTAGTGATAATTATCACTAATGATAAAGTATCGCTAATGATACATTGACTTCTTAAATGCAGCGTGACGACAAAAATCAGTTCGGTCAATTTCCATCGATAGTATTTAGCTATAAATTAAAAATGTCGCATGCTTCGGTCGTTCTAGTCTCGCACTTTTACATACATATATACACATATAAATATTTTTTTTTTGTAATTTTGAAAAGTTGCCAACAACTGTAAACATTTTTTTTATTATTTTTTTGATGCAATAAATTCCCCAACACCAAAATGAAAAATTCGTATAAATCTCTAAAATCACGCGCGTGTATACGCATTTGTCACTAAATTTGAAATTTATTCGAATACGAATTTTCTAACATACATATACGATACATATGTACATACATGTGTCTATAGAAAATTGAATGAAGGAATTTCATAGCGGAATTCAGTTTTGATTAGTAGCTTTATGGCTAGACGCTTGGGGCGGCTGCATAGATTGTTACTTGAACCCTTATAAATTCATTTTGGATTAGGTCTACCAATAGGTTTTGTGTTCAATCCACTCACCGGTACTCTCGGCCACTTGTCGCAATGCATAGCAGAGTTGTCGATGCTGTTGATCGTTTTTCATGTGTTCGGCGCTGCAATAATAGGCCATCTTGCAGCGTGTGCACTCGATGAGCTTCTGGTCACGCAAATCAGTTTTGCAGAGCTATCAAAGGATTACAGAGCATTTTAAGAATTTCATAAAAAAAGAATAAGGATGTTTTCATTTCTTAAAACTCACATTACAGAGTGAGACCAGAAAGTATTGACGCGGCTTGTAAATGTACTCGATGTATTCTTCCTCGTCATCCGATGACTCTACATCACTGATGGGATCTTGATTGATCAGTTGTTGTAGATTGCCCAGCAGCGTATTGGGCAAATTCGGATCACCTATAAACGTTGTAAATTTAATTGTAGATTTTCTTAAAAGCTGCGAACAACTTCGGAACTTACCGCTTTCCATAACCTCCGCCATTTTCTTTTTTAAATTCGCCATGAATGCATTTTTGTCCGGTAAATTTTCGGCCATTTTTTCTTTTGATTTGGATTTTTTCACCACATGCTCATTGGCGATTTTTTTATCCAATGCTTTAGTGGGCACTTCCTTTTTCTCCCGACTGTCTTTCAAATCTTTCGGTGCTTTCATATCTTTAGCGTTATTCTTTTCTTTGCATTCGCTGGTTTCTTTAGATATCGTTGAAGCTGTGTTCTCCTTCTTCTCCGCGTTTTCTTTGGAATTTTTCGCACCGTTACATTCCTTGGCTTCTTTATCTTTTAATAACTTTGCGCGCAACATTTGTTGTATCAATTTGATGGCATCTGTGTCACCTGTCAATGCTTTGGCCATTAATGGATTTGCCGGAGCTGCAGCCGCCGCACTTCCACTTGCAGTTTCTGCTTGTGTTGTCGTTTGACCCAGTGACACTTCTCGTACCAAGCCATTATCGTCGCCGGTTTGCTCCATGTCCTGCAGCCGATTAGCCTTATTTCGTGGACGATTCCTTTGCCGATTGGGTTTCTTCTTTTGTGCATTCATTTTGTTTTTTTTTGTCAGAATATTCTCAAATTATGCAACTTTTTTAGGAATACGAGAATTCTTTTTATAATTTTTTGTTGGGTTAGCTCAACTGTTCACTTTGCTCGTTTCCACCGAAATGTACCAAAATCTCATTTGTTCCTTTGTGCTAGAAATTAACTCAATGGGTTTGTTCGGATTCTAGTTGCCATTGTTTCTTTCTTGTACATGCATAGGAACCTATGTACTAAATAAGCAGATTTAAAATTGGCCAACAGCCATTTTTTAAATCTTTTTTTTTTTCTTTCGAAAACTTGAGCAAATTGTTTGCATGGGCACATTTTCTAGCTAGCCCAGCATGTACTTGACATGTAGCAACAGCAACTAGTTGGTGATAATTTCGGTGTGGTTAGTTTAAAGATACCCTACATCCATACAAACAAGAAGTGATGAAGATGTTGGTGAAACTTTGCTCACAGCTGTTTGAAAAAAATAAATAATAAAATGATGTCTTACCACTTTTGCCATCAAAAGCTTAAGATCACATCTGGCGAAAGTGAACTCTGGAAGCGACTTTGGAAAACTAATTATAATTTGTACTCGAGTTTCTCTAGCACAAGTGAAATTAGAAAAGAGCAGTTAGCACTTGACCTCTTCTTGTTCCTCTTATGCAAGTAACAAATATCTAAAATATTTTCTAAGAATAAAAAAAAAAATTTGTAGGGCGTAAAATCCAACTTAATTGATTACCCTAAAAATGGCGACTCTGCGGTTACATTCAAATTTACCTCGAAGCAGCCACATAGGCAGACATAATTAAGATTTCTTTTGTGTTTGCGTCTGACGAGACATTCGAAATGTCTTCGAAATCTTTAAAATACAATTTATGTTGTTGTTGCTCTTCTGCACATATATACTAGATAATATACTCATTTATATGTATATATATATATATATGTATATGTTTAAACATATTGTAAGATCAGTGAACGTGAAAATTAACTGAGTGCTTTATGAGTAAAAAAAAAAACAACATCAGTGGCGACAAATGGATTCGATACCGCCTTCGCGCTGCACGTGTTGTTGTTTGTTTTAAATGGATGACATACATACACATGAAAATATAAGCAAAATATAATCATTTGTTTTACGGAATCCACAGGTTGTTCAACCAAAAACAGAACACCCGAAAGAAATGCCCAGACAGATTGGGTATTCAAGCGAAACGCCAAACGCTTAACAGGTTGAAGTATTCATTAAGTAATTTTTATTTATTCATTAAATTATACATTCGCACAATTTTCAAAAAGGACAAAATGACGCAGAACACTTCCAGCACGGATTGCATTCATCATCTTTGGTACATGGTACTTTTACGCCATCTTGAGATTGTCCTTTCGTAGTGTAACACCAACCGCCGCCGTTTAAGATGAGCCCACAATAGGCCCAACAGTAGCCATGGTAGCAGCCTCCTTGTGCAGCACAACCGTGCGCTCGACTGATGGCTGCGCCGATTGTTTGGAGCACTACATTGACTTCTGCGTCTTGACCCGACACTCCGGCGTAAATCGAAACAATGCAAACAATTGCAAAAATTAATTTGATTGTGGACACCATTCTTCCAAAGCGTTCTAAGCCCGAATAAATCGTTTTATAGACTAAAGTCACGAATTGAGACTATTTTCGTTATCAGTTCTTTCTGCGGGAAGATTTTGAGTTTTTGAATATTGTATAAGTATATTGTTTTAAATATAAGAGAATTTTTGCCGGCTATTTTGAAGCTAATCCAATAGTATTTAATATTAGGTGCTTATCTGTATTAAAAGATGTAGTAGTCTAGGCTAATACGAATTCAAATGATTCGTTTGATACATTTGATGTCGCAACTTTAAAAATGTTTCTTAATTAGCCCAACGAGTATGTATGTTATAATTTAATTGGTCAATCCACATACTCGTACATATGTATGTTATATATACAAATATCAAATTTGGTTTCCTTAAGGACTAACACATGAATTCTTGAAACCGAAGAGCTCACTCATAGTTTCGATGTTATTTCATCATGCGATTATGGTTTTCCCCAAGTAATATGCGTTGCAATGATTATAAGACCACAACGAATATTAAACAAACAACAAAAATAAAATAAAAGTTTCTTATCAAAAAATATTTTTATTAAACAATTTATATTCGGTATAAAACAATTTCCATCAGCGAGATTTCATCAATTTGGATTTTTAATATATCCATTAAAACGGACAAAATGATGATGAACAACTCCAGCATGGATCGCATTGATCATCTCTGCTGCATGGTACTTTTACGCCATCCTGAGAGCGTCCCCGGGTGGTATAGCACCAACCGCCACCGTTCAAGATGAGTCCGCAATAGGCCCAACAGTAACCATCCTGACAGCCTCCTTTCGCAGCACATCCGTGCGCATTACCGATGGCACCACCGACTGTCTGAAGAACCTCAGCGTATTGTCCCGATACTCCGGTGTAGATTGCAACAATGCATGCGAGAGCAAAAGCTAATTTGATTGAGGAGACCATTGTTGCACAACGTTTGATATTCGAATGAATACTTTGAGGCAGTAACGTCGACAATTTATACCATTCTCATTGTCTGATAAAGTTTTGCAGAAGTTATTGTATAAGATTTTTAAATGTACTCGTACACATGTACTCGTATGTCATTATTCATATGGGAAAATCCACTTGCATTTTATAGATAATAAATTAATCACTGAGTTGTTTACGAAAGATGCATGACAAAAAATTTGGTTTACTATGTATAGTTGCAGTCCAACGGAGATTGAGAGACACCATATTTCAACGTTGACCCTTTTTCCTGCTGACCCTTTTTCCTGTTATGATTATGACCTCACATTGCATGTAAAATAAAGAGAATTTAACTTTTTCAAAAAACATTAAACTTAATGGAAAATAGTCAGAAAATTTTTGTAATTTTCGCTTTCGTTTTCCCCTTACTCCGAAAAAAGTTGTACAAACCCAAAAAAAGATTAAAATCAATGATTTTAAATTTTTCTAGTATTTTTTATTTTTTAGGTTTTAAGATTGATTATTTTTGGGGTTAAAAAATGTAAGTAATCGGTCTTAGCGACTATTATAAATCCACCATTTTATTAGAAGTATTTTATTAAAAAAAATTCTTTCTTTTATGAAATTGTTTAAATCATGAGCCATCCTAATGAGCTTGCGATATTTGTTTTAGAACAACATTTTTAACATAATATCTCCAATGGCTCTCGAGATATCGTGTTAACATTAACTTAGTATTTTTAATAGTGGATTTGGTCATGGTCCAATCAGTTCGTCTAAAGCGTAAGAGCAAACAGTGTGCAAAATTTCACCTCAATATCTCTGAAGGTTCTCCTTTTCAATAATTTATGATAACAGATAGACCGACAGCCAGGCAGAAAGATTAACAGACAGATGTGGCTGATTGAGTCAGTCTTTTTCTGATCGAGAATATATATTTATGCTCATACATATATATTTTGGGTTTTTCTCTAGGTTGCAAACTACTTCCCAAACTCAATAACAATGCTTCTATGAGTGGTGTATAAAAATCAAAATTCTGTTTGGTGTCATGGCATCGTCGCCTTGAGGTCAACCTTGCGAAATCTGGAAACGAAAGCGCTTTATCTACGTATAGAAGTTCTCTTACCGCTTTTCAATTTAAGATTTGGAATACACAAGTAGATTAAATGTACATATTAAAAAGATTTTAACATTAATTCTGCAAGAGCTGATAACGAAAATGGTATAAATATTCGCGCCATTGTCAAAGGAAATTATTCATTCGAATATCAAACGCCTTGCAGCAATGGTCTCCTCAATCAAATTAGCTTTTGCTCTCGTATGCATTGTTGCGATCTACACCGGAGTATCGGGACAATACGCTGAGGTTCTTCAGACAGTCGGTGGTGCCATAGGTAATGCGCACGGATGTGCTGCGAAAGGAGGCTGTCAGGATGGTTACTGTTGGGCCTATTGCGGACTCATCTTGAACGGTGGCGGTTGGTGCTATACCACCCGGGGACGCTCTCAGGATGGCGTAAAAGTACCATGTTCCAGAGATGATCAATGCGATCCATGCTGGAGTTGTTCATCGTCGTTTTGTCCGTTTTAAAAAAATTATAATGTTTAATTTTAGTAAATAAAAATTTTTTTTCGAGTATATGACGAATCTGTGTTGAGCATTTAAATATTCGAAATATTCGTTGTGCATGTGAAAGGATCATTAAGTGGTTCAAAGGATCTGTGACTGGTTTACAGTTAGAACAATTTATATTTATATGGTTGAGAGCAATTTTTCTTTTTGGCTTTTTGGGCCCTATTCAGGTTCGTTATTCATGAAAAAACAAAACAGAATAACTATAAAGATTTGTTCTTATTCGAGGTACTCTCCAGAAGAAGAAGTATACCCTCATAATTTAAAAGCTTAATACTAACTAACTAAAAATATGAATTTTGTAAATTTAGAAATTTTTTATTTGTTACAAAATTTTAGAGCACATTTTCGAAGCCTGCGGCAATAAGAACAACTTGGTTGGTGATTAAAGTTCTGGTTGGATGAAACACATTTTTCAAACCTGGTTGCTAAAATCAGCCTTTATTGCTTACTTATAATATAACGCTTCGCAAATAACAAAATAAAACATTTATCTTGGGCTATGCCGAAGTTCAAATACCCTCCGCCATTTTAATGACACCAAAGAATGTGCTACTTTTAACACACAACTGCTGCATTTCTCTATTATAAGTGGACGTTGTTCTAAGCGGTTCACGCCCCTTTTTGGTTAGTAGTTTTGTGTTTCTACCAAAGTGTTATATACCGAATTTGAAGTGGTTATCTACACTTTACCAATTTTAATATTTTTTTCCGAACGGAAAATTGTGGTTTGTATGGGACGGGGTACTAGTTTTGATCCAATCTTGCCCATCTTCGAACTTAGCCTCTGCTTGGAGATTAGGAGCTCGATAGACGGACGGATGGACAGACAGACGGACTGGCGGACATCGTTAAATCGACTCAGAATCTGACGCTGATCATTTATATATTTACTTTGTCATACCAACCATGCCCCCTTCTGGGCGTAACAAATGGCAGATCAAACTCAATATACACTTATATGAAAAAAAAACAAAAAAATTAAAATTCTAGTTTGCTTGAAAACAACTTTTATTAAAAAGTTTTCATACTTTTTTTCCGTTTTCTTTTAAAACGGACAAAACGATGAGGAACATCTCCAGCACGGATCGCATTGATTATCTGCGGTACACGGTACTTTTACGCCGTCCTGAGATTGTCCGCGTGTGGTGTAGCACCAACCGCCACCGTTCAAGATGAGTCCGCAATAGGCCCAGCAATAGCCATCCTGACAGCCTCCTTTCGCAGCGCACCCATGCGCGTTTGTAATAGCGCCACCGATTGTTTGAAGCACTTCAGCGTATTGTGCCGTCACTCCGCCGTAGATCGAAGCAATGCAAACAATTGCAAAAATTAATTTCATTGCGGAAACCATTTTCCCAAAGCGTTTTTAATCCAAATGAATAATTTTAATTAACAAAGTTGCGAATTTATACCATTCTCGTTATCAGTTTCTCTCTCGAAGAATTTTTGTGCATTATCAGCCTATATATAAAAAGAATCGTTCCTATATGAAAATACGGAAAAAGAAGAAATTTATATTGCAAAATGGCAACGTTTTGCGTTTTAATCATGGCTATTAATTTTAATGAGCATGTTTAAGTCTGTGGTCTAAGATTCTCAAGTTGATCACGGAGAACGAAGTTGAGCTAGATAAATGCATAAATAGTGTTTAGGGTTATAGTCCACTAAGTCTCAATAGGCCGATGCTCTGGACAGGATTTGGGTGAATTAACCAGCACCCAAACAACACTTAATAGCATACAATATTAAATCAAAATCTCCGAAAGGCCGGGTAAAGAGTAGAGAAGGAGGGAAATCGAAAAAGCAATTTAGAGATAAGAAGCTGTGCCATTGAACTTCGACAAGCTCTTTTTATTTTATGCTTCTCCTCCAATTACCCTGCCAGCTTTAATTACTTCGCCGCTTCTCGTTGGTAATGAACTTTTTCATAAATTATGGGTCCTAAAATCCGCGGACTTCTGTTTAATATCTTCGAAAGTACTGCGGCCAGCTAATTTTTCTAAATGGAAAATTAGAAGGATTCACACTCCCGGTGTATTTTGGAAGATATTTTGGTGTTACACATAGTTTTTGTGAGTAGTAGTCTAATAGTGGAACCAATGTTTTTATTAGTTTTCGGTTCCTAAACATGGTTTAATGACATTTGATTATCCGAATAAGACCAAACTGGTTTTTTATTATTTTTCTTTTAGTTTCTATCTTAATGTATTACCAATCAATCAAGCTTGTTTAAAAAATTTTGTTATCAAGCTTGATCGGTCGACATTCCTTCGCTCAGCAAATGAATCATTAATCGTTAGCATTTGTTAAAGCATTAATTAAACAGTCGTCATACGACTTATTACCAAAGTTCAGTTAGGTTAAGTTTATATGATTACAAAGCTGACATTTTAAACCTGGTTTCTCCCAGTACGGAAAGGCAAGCGAGTGAAACGTAAGAAAAAAACAACAATTTCTTATCAATGCAAATTTTTGCATTTGTCTTTCTTATACCCCACACCACGCATAACATTGACATTGACATTAAGGTATATTGAATTTGATTTTGCATTTGTAACGCCCATAACAGAAGTTGTTGGTATGATATAATTTTATAAATGATCAGTTTCGAACTCTAAGTTCGTATTATATTATGTATCTGTTCGTCCGAGCAATTACAGTCGTAGTTCATTAGATATCGATCTGAAATTTTGTACGTAGACTTATTTTGACCAAGCGAAGGTTAGTTCTAGTATATTCTGCTTTTTTGACATAAAGAAATGTTTTTAGTAGAGGCAACCGGATCAAATTTGATAATAACCATTAGAGTAGAAATATTAATAACTAATGTGAAATGGGCATCAAAACCCCTCCCAGTCCTGGCTGCAGCATTGACTGTATTGAGCCGAGTCGATTCGCGGAAGCCGTGCTAAAAGTCTAGTTTACTGGGACCTAAACAAAGTAATCAAACTATTTATAATACAAATATTTTCCTGTTTATTTATAAATATATATATTTATATATTAGTGCAACTGATAAGAAATTGCTAATTTTTCCAGAGTCCTAAGATCAGTGTAATTAAATATAAAAAACACAAACGTTTTTGAGATTACATTTCAATATTTGAACATTACAAACTAATTGTAGGTCAAGAAAAATCGTATAAATATGCGAATTTTTACGAGGAATTTATTCAGTTGCAATTTAAGTTTTCTAAAATAATGGTGTCGAACATGAAATTAGTTTGTGTAGTTTTTTGCGTTCTGGCAATCTACGGTGGAGTGTCGGGACAAGTCGCCGAAGTGCTCGAAACGGTCGGAAATGCAGTCAGCAATGCGCACGGATGTGCTGCAAAAGGAGGCTGTCACGAAGGTCACTGCTGGGCCTATTGCGGACTCATTCTAAATGGCGGCGGTTGGTGCTACACTACCAAAGGACACTCTCAAGATGGCGTAAAAGTACCATGCAGCAGAGACGATGAATGCGATCCGTGCTGGAGATGTTCATCATCTTTTTGCCCATTTTAAATAAAAAACGAATTATAAATCAAATCAAATCTTTTGCAAGCATATGAAAATGTTTCAATCGAAATAAAAAGTTTCGGAAGAAAATTTTTAAATAGTCGTTTTTCTTTTTGATCTTATCATTTGAAGACTACGTACACAAGCCATAAGGAGGAATGAAAGGTATAATACACTATATATACAAATAATTGATCAGTATCGAATTCTGGATCAATTTAACGATGCTCGACTGTTTGTCTTTATAATGTTGGTAATTATAAACAATTCTCGTATTTTTCTTCTTGATTATCAGTGCTTAGTAATTATTTCACATGATAATTTCGAGTTAAAAACAAGAAAAGGTAAGAAAAATTTTAAACTGAAATGCAACATTTTTGAGATAAGATAAAACGTAGTTAAAATGATAAATTATCGATGAAGGAATGTAAAAGAATTTTAAAGAAGCTATAAAATAACTCAAAATTGATTACTTTATTCGAATGTCATAAATTGCAGTTTTTAACGCTAAACTATTGATAAACAAATCTGACGAATCTCATTTTTGTGTTCTGTACCGCAATTGTTTTTATTTAAGTACTCTCTTTAACATGATAATAATGTCAATTGACGTGTTTAGGTGTAAGTAACTACGTTCGTTATATGAAATTTTGAAAAATGTTAGAATCAGCATGCATAAAAGTAAGTATTTATTTTTCTACAGATTGAACCACTAAAAAATCGTCACCGATTTTTCTAATCAATCGACTGACTCACACCTCTAGCTAAACAAGTTTTGCTATCACTAGCGCATGTGTTTCGTGTGAAGTGTCGTAAAATCGAAATTTTGAAAAATATATTTAAAAACGCTGTTGATAATCTAAAAGAAAATGAGTGACGACGAGGAACAATATAATGCAAAATCGCATAAAAACCTGCTGCAGGCCATCAGCAGTTTGGGCAAGGTGCAACACATTCGCAAGACTACACGCGACGAGGCGGCGCAACGCGGTCAAGATGAATTTCAGCTGGTTAAAAGCACGGACAAGTTGGCAGGTGGCATCAATGATATCGTTCAAATACTGAAGGGCACCAAGAAGCATCTGGACACGGGCAAGCAACTGAAAAATGTGCAGACCACAAAAAAGGTGCTAGAAAAACCGCTGGAAAAGCCGGTAGCCGATCGCATCAAGCGAACCATCGGTTATGAGGGCGCTAAAAAGAAGCTGGCACGTTGGGATGCAGTCGTAGCGAAAAATCGCGCCGCAGAGACGCAGGTGTGTTTGTTTTTTTTTGTATACAAATTTTTTTTTAATTTTTGTATTAAATTTATTTGATAAGGTCTTTCCGCTTAAAAGCGAAACCATCTACGTAGACACATCGGCGCACTCAAAGCCGTTCCAGCGCTCGTTTAAATCCGAACTGCAGTTAGAAATGGAAGCGGCCGACGCTAAGCTAAAAGCGCTAAAGAAAGAACGTTCCGGCGACAATGAGGACGAACAGGAATTAGAGCAGCGGGAACGAGTTGCACTGCAAACAAAATTAACACGCGACGAACTGATCGCACGCCGCCGTGAATTAGCTTACCTGAAAATGAAGGAATCACAAAAGGCCGCCAAGACGCGCATGCAAAATAAAATCAAATCGAAAAAATACCACCGACTGCAAAAGCGCCAAAAGATGCAGGCACAGATTAAAGAATTCGAACTGCTGCAAAAGACAAACCCGGAGGCAGCGCTTGAGAAGCTCAGTGCACTGGAGCGTAGTCGCGTTGTCGAGCGTGCGAACTTGCGGCACAAGAACACCGGCACTTGGGCCAAAAATCTGCAGATACGCGCAAAATATGACAAAGATGTGCGCAAGGATCTTGCCGAACAGTTGCAAATCAGTCGCGAGCTGACGCAGAAGAAAACAATCGACGAGGAGGAGGATAATGATAGTGATGATGAGGCTCGCGCAGAGGCTCAATTGAAAATCGATGAAATGGAAGCGGATGCGCTCAATGATCCGTTTAATCCGTGGACGCGTGTGGCCGCAAATGGCAAGGCGGCGGTAAGTGTTTATAGTTAAAAAAAATCTTTTAAATTTTCTTTTACTAAGTTTTACAATAAAAATATATCCCTTTAATTGTTTAAGGCTGATAAAGGCGATGAGGAGCAAGGAGAAAACTGGCGTAAATATTGGCTCACACGCAATGAAAATGAAAAATTGTTGGATGAGTACAAAAAGCTGTTAAAAGAGGATGATGATGTTGAAGATGAGGAGCAACAAGCTGACGGAGAGATGGATGACAAAGAGAGTCCTAAGGAAGAGGTAAAGCGGCAGGAAGTCCAATCAAAAAAACCGAAAACCAAATCGAAAAATGCCAAAATTAAAAACCGCAACGCAACGAAGACATTGAATGTAAAACACAAAGCGGCGCCCGTCGTAGAAAATGGTTGGCTAGTAGAGGAGCTCGAACCTCAGACGGAAAACAAGAATATTAACAAGAAGTCAACTAACATTGATGATATTTTCGATGAGCAAGAGGACAAAGTTCGACAAAAGCTGGGAAAGAAACTAAAACAAATGAGTAAACTCGGCAAAAAATTGGGAAAAATACAAAACCACGATACAAAAGCAGTCAAAAAAGAGAAGGATGAGTTGAAGAATTTACAAGATCTCACCTTCAAGCAAGACGCTAATCGACCCATAATCGATGAAGAGCTAAATCACGAGCAAATCAATAGCGAAACGGCAAATCAACGAGAGGCATTGGAGAAAATCGTCAATTCTGAAGTGGAGAAGCCACTCGCCGGCAGCAGTAAAACAAGTTTTGTAACGTCAACAGTGGACACTATAGACCCGACAAAACTGGCTGCGGTCAAATTAAAACAACGTCCGCAGGACACACTTGCCGGTTTGAATGCGGCCGCTGCCGACGAACTGAACGATTGTGATTTCGACGAAGGCGATGACGATGAATTAAACGCACAACGTCGTGCACAGTCAGCGCATCAAATGACCATTTCGCAGGCTTTCGAGGATGATGACATCGTTGCCGACTTTAGTCGTGACAAAACGAAGGACACCGAACTCAAGAACACCGAAATTGAACTTTCTATGCCCGGTTGGGGTTCGTGGGCTGGTCCCGGCATATCACAAGCGCGTCAACAGGCCAATCGTAATAAACGTCTGCTCCTAAAGCTAGCCGAAAAGGAGAAACGTCGCGACGACAACAA
The DNA here is from genome assembly GCA_949127995.1 of Suillia variegata. Lineage (NCBI taxonomy): Eukaryota > Metazoa > Arthropoda > Insecta > Diptera > Heleomyzidae > Suillia > Suillia variegata. The sequence goes on along the minus strand of OX421845.1, from coordinate 9,192,272 downwards.
AGATGGTCTATACATAAGCGAGGCAGCCAGCAAACAGTTGCGCACGCATCTCGTCTCCGATCTGCCTTTCCCCTTCACCTCACTGCAGGACTATGAGGCTAGTATACGTGCGCCAATCGGGCGCAATTTTGTGCCAGAGACCGCTTTTCGTATGCTGACACGTCCAGCGGTGATAACACGCAAGGGCGAGGTCATCGAGCCGATGGATGAGAATGAGTTGGTAAAGGCGCCACGCAAATTGCGGCACGTCGTCGATAGGCGGATTGAGCGTGCCGCGACCGCAGAGGCTGCCAAGGCAGTTGGTGTTAAATGAGTTTTTTGTTGTGCATATAATTTTCTTTTTTTTTACGTTAATTAGTGAATGGAAAATATATTTTTCATAGCTATATTTAAATAATTAAAAAACTTAAAGTTTTAAATAAATAATTTTTTACGTAAACGTAATTTTATTGGTAAATAATAAATTCGTATATTTTAAATTCGAAAATGTTAAAAAAATTAAAAATCCGTTTCTGATAAACTTCCTTTTGTTGATGTCTCTTACTCCGTTTACAAGCCATGATTACACGGTAAAATCTATAATAATAAATTATACTTAAGGCCCCTTGACCATCTTTCATAAGAAACCTCATTCGTCGAAATCTGACAGTCGATGTTCAGGAATCAATCTCAGAAGAAATGGAATTTAAATTTTTTTAGAAGCAATTTTTTTCAAAGGGACACTTAAATGAAATTTAGAGCATGGACTTTTTGCTTTTAAACTTTAATACTCGCAGAATATAGATTTGACATAGCAAATGAAATGTAATTGACCGGGATTTAATTCTTTACTATTGTGATTGGGTCACAATAATGAATAATTTTAAGAAATTCACCCTTGAAATAAAACAATTGTAAGGGAGCTTAGAACCTTCCTAAGTACCTTTCATATGATGCCTCATTTATTGAAATCCGTTGCTCCGTTATCATGTTTTAACCGGGCAAAGTGCAGTATACCGGCAAAACGCCTAAATTAAAAAAAAAAAAAATTGCTGGTATTGAGCTAAAATAAAGATTAAAAAAAAAATTTAGCGCTCGGCTTCCCCGGTGGAGTTATACCCCTTTGAAGTTAGTGGTTGTAGGAACTCAAGAGTGAATTAATGGATTTCAACAAATGTGGTATCAAATAAAAGGTATTAAGAAGTACTTGAAGTCCTCATTTGGCGATATCTTTAAAACTATAGAAGTTATAAGCATTTCTTGAAAATTTTACCTTTCAGGGGTTAATTTCTCGAAAAATGCTTTAATGGAGATATTTTATTTCAAAAAATCGCTTGATTTTTCTCAAACAAATATTTTGTTTTGAATAGATCATTCGACATTTTATTTTTGTGCAAACTGCTGCTAACTGAACCATCCTGTATTGTCTGTATATAAAATGAAGAATATTTATTGTCAAACCAGTCTGTATGGAAAATGTTTGGAATCCGAATGCCTAAGCGTTATCTGCAAGTTATTCCTTATCTTCGGCGATTATCTGTCGGTCAAACAAACGTTGAATTTGAAAGTTTTGTGAAAAAATTCGCAAAAATTCACAAAATTGTGAGACGCTTTCGTGTTTAATTATCGCTGTGGCGAGCAGTCGATTTTTGCAGTTATTCGGATTGTGTTTTCACAGACCTTCCTTCAAGGCTAGTAGTAGTCCGCATGGTTAAATCGTAAATTTTCAATATCAAAAATTAAATTACTGATTATTTCCAACTCTTTGACTTTGTTTTCTTTGAAATAACCTCCCTTTAAATATAAATTGAAATAATACAGAAATACAAACACACAAACGAATGGACAACCAAACAAACATACGAACGAACGATTCAACACGAATCCAAATAGACGAAGTAAATACGAACACAAACAGATAAAAAAAACAAAACGAAAGTCAAATTAAAAACTGAAACTATACCCAGAACAAAAAGTCCAAAACGTTAAAAATAACGGTCACAAAATTACTGTTACTTGAGCGGCCGCCGTTAGTTCCACCGACGTGGCCGCCCGAACTGCCGCGACCGGCAGTCATCGAAGAGCGCTCCCGTCGCTGCAGTTGCAACGTTGAATTCAGCGAATGAAACAACGCCGACGACTCAGCCGCGGAAATGTCAGATGGCAAACGCTGACGCTGACGATGTTGATGTCCACGGCGCCGTCGCTGCGCATTGAATGACGAAAACGTGCAGTCAGCACATAAATTATTTCCTCGGCCGATTGCAAAGTAATATCGGCATCCGTATTGTCAACGTCAACATTGTCTTTGTCGTCATTTTCGGAGGCGGTGTCAATAGCATAAAATGTCTCGTCATGTGCGCTGGACGTGCTGGCAAGGTTTATAATGCTTGTCGAACGTTGTTTGCGTTGTGGACAGCGCAGCTGTGCGGTTGTGGATAACTTTGGTGGTGCCATGACACTATGTCCACCAACGACATCCACAGCAGCAGCAGAAGCGGCAGCGGCAAAACGCAACGAGTCCGTTGAGTAATAATGCGAATGATTTGTTGCGTCTGTGTTTTGTGTAGTCGTTGTTGTTGTTGTTCTTGGATGATGTTAAAGTAGTGGAACGTAACTATTAGGTTGGCTGTTGCTATTAGAGAGCGAAAATTCTGTGTTTTATTGTCATAACCACGTCAACCAGGCTTTATGGGAAATGTTTGGAATCCGAATGTCAAAGCTGAATGAAACTTCTGGAACGTTATCTGCAAGTTATTCCTCATCTTCGGCGATTATCTGTCGGTCAAACAGTTGAAATTGAAACACGTTCGAGAAAAGACGTCGGAAGTTTTTTTCGTTAATCACTTGCAAGAAGTAAAGGTATCAATCAAATTGGAAAACTCAGCGTGGAATTAATTGAACTATTAATTAATTAAAGCCTGAGAATCGTGTGAATATTAATTAAAAATAAATCAAAGTCAAATTAAGCCGACGTCGAACGAAGGCCAATTTGAAAAACCGCAAAACTCGTTTTTTCACACGCTTTCGTTCGTTGGATGATTTTTTTTCTTTATTTCTTTCGTTCGAGTGTGCGACAATTGACGGCTGCTTCTCTGCGCTGGTGAAATAAAACCAATGCTAAAAAAAGTTCCAAAAGTTTCCACAGATATTTTTTTTTTTTTAAATGTCGGTAGTTTCGTGAAAATGAAAATTCAATGCGTTTCTTCCTCAGTTCCGCCCACCCTCTACACACGCGCATTCGTATAGAATCGTTTTTCCCCACATCTCATTGAGTTGGTTGGAATCGTCGTTTTCTTACGAAGGGTGTGTGGAGCGGCAGGCGGGGTTGATTTTTTTTTTCGGTTTTTTTTGTTGTTGAAATTTCTGGAACATTTTTTTTCCTTCATAACTTTTTTTTTTTGTTTGACAGCCAACAGCAAAAGCAACCGCACTCGCACCGAGAACGAAAAGACAGAAAAACTACAAAATATTAAGAAAACGCGTGTGTGTGTGTGCTTGAAAATTAATTTCTTTCGAAAATTTCCTACTTTCAGAATTTTTCGCTGGAAGTTTGTTTGTGTGTCTGTCGTGTGAAAAGAGATTTTCGCAATTAGCATAAAAAAAGAAACGCAAAAATCCAAAAAGAAAAACCCTTTTATCAATTGGAAAATCGAAGAAGCAGCGAACGAAAAAAACGCCAGTAGAAAAATGTCTGTGATTGGAATCGATTTTGGAAATGAGTCGTGCTATGTCGCCGCCGCCAAGGCCGGTGGCATCGAGACTCTGGCCAACGACTACAGTCTGAGAGCAACGCCGTAAGTTTGATTTACAATTTTTACAATAGTTTTTATCTTTTTTTGAGTATGCTTCTGTGTTTTTAATTGAAATGTTAAGGCATTAAAATGTGGGCAAAGCGAAAGCTCATTTTTTTTTCGTTACATGTTGGGCACAAAAAGTGTGGTTAGGGTTGTGCGCCGTTTCATTTTCGTTCGTTTCATGCTCGCATGAGTGTCGATGTGTAAGAGGGAGAGAAGTGCTTCTAAAAATTATAGTGTTGCGAAGTGCTTTAAATATTCTAATAAGATTTTCACTGGTAGTTAATTGTAGTGTGTAAATTGTAATTGAACTTTCTGCCTAGTAATCAATTATTAATGAAAGAATACATTTTTAATAATATAACAAATTTGTTTTATAATGTTGAATTAATTTTATACTCATAAATTTTATAATTTTTTTCAAGATAAATTATAAAAAATAAAATTAGCTAGTAACTAGTACTTTTGCCTGTCAGTCTGCCTTAATCAGCATCGGTAAAGAACAAATCATTTGAAGTCGATCATCGGATTGCTAATACCTCGTTTAATTTAACTTGTTTTAGATAAACATTTTTGTTTTCAGTTCAATGATTTTAGTTATAAATTGAATATTATTGATTTTTCATAGTAAAAAGATGAAATTTTTTTCAATACACTCAAAGATGTAAAATTTTTTTTTTGAACGGTACTAGTTCTAATAATATTTTATTGCTATAACAACAAAGGTCTCTCTTCCATCAACCCCTCCCCCCCCCACCTATTCAATCAAATGATATCCACGTTTTATTTAAATGTGTTTAGTGTTGGAAAATGTTTCTTTTCCGGTTGATAAAATTTCAATGTCAAATGATAAATTGAAAAGTCAAGTCGATCGACACATTTTGTATATGCTTCATTTGTATTTTATTCATTTACTTTCTTCATTTTGGGGCGTTTTTCGTAAATAATTATTCTAATTGATTAAAAGATGATTTGTTTTTGTTTTTTTTTAACAAAAGAATCTTAGTTCAATTGAATTAGAATTGCTTATATTAGTTTTAATTATATTTTAGTTTTAAACAATTTGTATCTTAAAAAAATCAGTTTTGCCTGTGTCTTTTAACTTGATCAATTTGAATTACTTATTTACCAAAAGCGGCACATCTCAAAAAATTCCCCAAAAAAATAACTTCAACATTTTATCGGAAAAGGCACAACTGAAAAAGTTTATTTTTCTACGGAACTATAAGAAAAGCAAGCTTTAATAATTAATTCTTTAAGCACATTTTTTTCTTAATGATTCGCATTTCAATAAACAAGTATTTAATAAGTTTAAAGTCTTTTTTTTGCGTTTTCTAAAAAACCGCTTTTATTGAGTTGAGTCACTTGTGAAATGGTTGTTGCGATATATCCAAAGAAATTTCTCGAACTCTGAACCTTGTTAATATCTCTTGCTTTTATAATGAAATTTTCTCTTTGAATTTTTATTATTATTTTTATTGATCTTTGTTTGAATTTTGTAATTTAATTTCGTTTTGCTTTTCTCTTTCATATAAATTAAATATTTTATAATTTTTAAATTGTTTTATTACGCTTCGCGTTTGCTTGTTTGCTTCGTGCAGTTCGTCATCAATTTCGTGTGCACTTTTTGTTTCCTTTTTCGTAACCCCCCACCTCCCCTTCTACATAGCATCGAGTCTTCACATGCATTTTGTTGGGCTGCATTCACCAGATTGACGAAATTGTGAAATATAAATATCAAATAAAAATAACTAAAAAAAATATCTTAATAAATTTTAGTTTTTATTACTTGTTAAATAATGTTTATTAGAAAAAAAAAATGTTTCTGTTTTAAGACTCCAATGGAAAGTACATTTTCACCATGCCAGGTACGCTGTTGATCGCTTTTAGCTGCTTGTAGCCCACCTTAAATTTTAAAATAATTTAATTTGTTTTTATGTAGTTTTTAATGTTGCCTTATTTGGCTAATAAATAAATTGCTTTTTATATATTTTAACCATTGTCGTTTTAATGCGCCCGTCTCTAGCCAAGCAAACCAATAAACACAAACAATCAAACCAACGAGAATCGTCGACTCTGCATTTGCAATTACGACTCGAAACGACTCGAAAACTCAATCGACCTAAAAATGCATTTGGGAATACAACAGCTGCTTTCGTGTCTTTCCGTTTGTCGGTCGGTTGGTTGGTCGGTCGGCCGGTCTGTCTGTTGTCAGTTTGTTCTACATTTATTATTATTTTCTAGACAAATTCGCCAAACTTTTGTCTACCACCTTTCCAAAAAAATTCAATTTTGAAGTGTTCAACTTTATAAATTAGTCATTTTGAACGTTTTTATGTGCTAGACGGTTATACATACATACACTCGTACATATATAAATGTTAAACTTTATTTTGAGGCTTTTTGGTTGCGCTCTTTTTAAGGCTTAAATCACGTTGAAGTGTTAAACGAAAAAATTAAATGCACGCATATTAAAAAAATTTAATAAAACAGAAAATAAAAGAACAAAAATGTATAATTCTTATGTTATCAAGTCAGCCTATGAATTAGTAATTGTTGTTGTTAGCTATTTTATACAAAAAATAGAAATGCTTTAATCTTTATTTTTCGAATGTCACAATTTATTAATAAAAATGTATTGAAAGATATTTTTGTATAAAAATGTAAAATCAGATGGAACAAAAATGTTTCATTTTAATGTATTTACATACACATGTTATGTGTGTGCCAATGTTGCCAGATTTTTGTTGTTTGTTGACTGGAAATTTCGAAAAAAAATTAATTTTCAAAAAAGATGAATTTTGGTTTATAAAGGTTTTTAATTTTATTTAATGTAAATAAAAAACAATTTTAATTTAAAATAAAGTAAAAAAATATAAACATAAAAAAAAATCAAATAAACTATTTTATTTTGTTCTTTCAAATCAGAATTAAAGAAACAACAAATGTTTACTAGGAGGCAGTTTAAAAAGCTACCCGCTTGTCTAAACAGCAAATATGGCAACAGTGTACATACACATTCGCATATGAAGTATCTCAACTTATACTTAGCACATTCTTAAAGATTTAAAAAAATTTACAAAAAAACAAAAAAATTTAATAGCAATAAAATTTACTTTTAAAGGTGCACAAATCAAATTCAGCCAAATTTATTTGTTTAATTATTTTGCCGTCTCTCCACCTGTTTTCTTCTCCAACAATCAAGAAGTGTTAATCATCAACAACAACAACATCATCATCACATTCATCGGCGTCATTATTGCCAAAATTAGATGAAACATTTTTCGAAATCGAATTATCTGCTCTCGGATACGAGTGTTGCGAGTGAAATTGGATTGAAATGGATGGAATTGTGTGGGCGTCTTTTCGGCTTCAATTTAATTTTCCACACTTTGATTTTTTTTTTCTTAGCGGCAACGTAGAAACCAATGCGAGCGATTGTTTGTTGCTTTCTTATTTTGTTTTGAACAAAACAAAAACACCGAAATTAGCGCGCTTTGACTGACTGACTGTTGGCTGGTTGGTTGGTGGGTGGGTGGGTGCTTGCAAGTGTCTCAAGTGTGTGCTCAAACGATAGCGACGCTGCGTCATCTTTTTGCGCAAAAAACAAAACCAAACAAAAATACCCCAAAGAAAAGAAATTGAATAAAAAGCAGCCAAAAAGTCGTCGTCGTCCGTCGTTGTAGAGAAAACAAAAAATCAGTCATTAACCGGCAAAATCACAAAATGCTTTTCTAATCCTTCCCCCTACCGCTTGAAACACTTTATTTTAATAGTAAGTACCCTTTCGTTTGTATTTTGGTATACGCTCGCAAATGTACGCGACACAGATTTTCTATAAAAAAAATTGATTTATTTGGTTTTCTTCTTTTTTCGATTCGTCGTCCGTCGTCTTGCTGCTATTTTTATTTGTGTACGTTGTGTATTTTGAAAATAGCTAAAAGTTGTTTTTTTCTTCTTCTTTTTTCAATCTATCACAAAAAATTAATTAAAATAAAGGAAAAAAGAAACATTTTGGAAAATGTTTAAAAATTTGTATACATAAACCAAGAATTTGTCATTCGTTTCAACAAATAAAATGTTGACATAGTATGGTTAATTTTATTCGGTGTTGCTCTATTGCGGTGAGCAACGAAATGTTTTACTTTACTCTGCACTCAATTTTCAAATTGATTTGTTAAAATCAACTTTTTTACATGATGAAATAAAGTAGAAGGTGAGGAAAGTAGAAAATTGTTCCTCTCCACTTTTCTCTTTGAATTGAATTTTTGTGTGGTTGTTACCATATTATCAAGTACATAAAACAACAACGTAGTTTTTTGTAAAAAAATCTGACTTCAAAATAAGGCAAAAATCGAGATGAATTCACTCAATCAATTTGCGATCTCATTTCTACTCAATTATTTAACCATGCTTTTTTTATAAATTTTTTTTTTTTAACTTTTTATAAAATATTTTTTTATTGATTTTTGTATACTTTTTTATACCAATATTGCTATTTATTATTATTTATAAATTAAGAACTTTAAATTAAGTTTTTTAAATCGAAATAAAAGGTTGAATTTGTCATGCTTCTTGTCCATTTAAATGAGAATTTTAATGGTCTTATAATTTTTGAACAATAACATAAATATTTGCCAATTTAGCAAAATAATATCAGTTTTTTTTGTATTTGATTTTCTTTAATTTTAAACTTTAACATTTGATTTTTTTCTGAAGTATTTTCGTATATAAAAATTATTTTCGATTCTCATAAAAATTTCATAGATAAAAAAAAATTTGTCCCACTTTTCTTTCAATAATTTTAACATTGAAAACTAATTAATTTGCATACGTATGTAGGCACTGGGAACACGTGGTGTGGTGTTTCTTTTCTTCTATATTTTTTTAATTTACACTTTTTAACAACCTTCTCACTTATCGCGCTCTTTCACAATTGCTTTGTTGTCATGCCTTCTATTTTTGCCCCCTACCTCAGCTTTTTTGTCAGACACTTGCGGCGGCTGATTAGACGCATGACTCGTCAATAGCAAAACGAAAATAAAACAACCAAAATTGCGGAGGGGTGATAAGGAGGTACTACCTCATCGTCGTCTTGTTATGGCAAACCCCACTGCTGGGAACGCATGTACAGACTAAACTGAAGGCAAGCAGCGAAACTGGTTTCGAATTTGTTGCCGGCTTTAAGTTTTTTTTTGTCGTTGTTGTTTGTTTGTGATCAAAAGACCAAAAATGAAAATGAAATTACGTCACTTTAAAATGAGGTCCATACTCAGGGGACATGAGCTTTAAAATGATTAACAAAGTGGTTTTCTTTTATAATGTCATAATTTTAATTTAATAATATTATTTATATTGAATTTTTTTGTTTGCAAAAATCTATATTAATTTATTTATTTGCTATGACCTCTCTTCCGCAGATCATGCGTTGCCTTCGACGGAAAGAAGCGTATCATTGGCGTGGCTGCCAAAAATCAACAAGTCACAAACATGAAGAATACGGTCGGTGGCTTTAAACGTCTGCTCGGACGCAAATTCAACGATCCTCATGTCCAACGCGAACTTAGCAGCATTCCAGCAAAGGTCGAAGCCCGCAACGATGGCAGTGTCGGCATACGCGTCAACTATTTGGATCAGGAGCAGCATTTCACCCCGGAACAGCTGACCGCAATGCTTTTCACCAAGTTGAAGGAGACATCGACCAGTGCACTGCAGGCACAGGTGCGTTGCGAATTCGCCTGAGCGATTCTAAATTTAATTTGAACAATTTTTTTTTTTAATTTTGGATTGATTTGATTAATACTTAAAAATTGGTTTTAATTTGAATTTTATAAATTTTTTGTATTCATCCTTCTTTTGTAGGTCAACGATTGCGTCATCACGTGCCCCGTCTACTATACGAATGTGGAGCGCAAGGCGCTGCTCGACGCCGCCTCCATTGCTGGTCTCAATGTGCTGCGCCTCATGAACGAGACGACAGCAACAGCGCTCTCGTATGGCTTCTACAAGCAGGACTTGCCCGATGACAAGCCGCGCAACGTTATCTTTGTCGACTGCGGCAATGCATCGCTGCAGGTCAGCGCCTGCGCCTTCAACAAGGGCAAATTGAAGATGCTCGCCTCCTCATGGGATCTGATCGGAGGACGGGACTTTGATGTCGCTATGGCTGAGTATTTCGCCAAGGAATTCTACGATCGCTACAAGATGAACGCCAAGACCAATGCACGCGCCTATTTGCGTCTGCTCACCGAAATCGAAAAGCTAAAGAAGCAAATGTCCGCGAACAGCACCAAGCTGCCGCTTAATATTGAATGCTTTATGGACGATACCGATGTGTCGTCATCGCTGCAGCGCTCACAAATGGAGGAACTGTGCGAGCCGCTATTCAAGCGTGTCGAGGCCACGTTCCGCAAGTTGTTGCTCGAGTCGAAGTTGTCACTCGATGAAATCCATTCGGTCGAGATTGTGGGCGGCAGCTCGCGTGTACCGGCTATTAAGGCATTGATTGAGCAGGTAATTTAATCTTACTTTTACATTAAACTTGCTTAAAGATATTTGCAATCGCTGACATTAATTTTAAACTCACCATTACTTCAGGTCTTTGGCAAACCGGCAAGCACCACACTTAACCAGGACGAGTCCGTTTCACGTGGTGCCGCACTTCAGTGCGCCATCATGTCGCCTGCAGTGCGCGTACGCGAATTCGGCGTCACCGACATTCAGAACTATGCCGTCAAGGTTAGCTGGGAGGGTGAAGGTGCACTTTCGGGCGGTGAAATCGAAGTATTTCCCGCGTTCCATGCAGCGCCATTCTCGCGTCTGCTAACGCTCAATCGCAAGGAACCATTCGCCATGACCGTGCAGTATGCCCAGCAGGTGCCCTGCCCCGATCCGATTATTGGCAAGTGGGTGATCAAGGACGTTAAGCCGAATGAGCGCGGTGAGCATCAGGAGGTTAAGGTCAAGGTGCGCATCAATCATCACGGTATTGTTTTGATTTCGAGCGCTTCGCTTGTCGACAAAAAGGAAGCCGAGGATGCTGCCGCTGCAGCTGCTGCTGCGGCCGCCGCCGGTGAACAGGCACCAGCCGAGGACAAGCCAGCCGCCGATGGACAGCAAGCCAACTCGGGCGAGCCTATGGATGTGTCGCAGGAGGTAAGTTTCGTTTTACACGTTACCAATTAGCTTAAAAAGAAAATAAAAGAAGAGGCGGCATTTTTGCGCTCTGTTTTTAGGTCGTTTTTAAATGTTTCTCCTTTTAATGTCATTTCATTGTTGACGCATTTTTGCAATTCAATTGGCAAAGTAGTTTTACTAAAGTTTACATTATAATTTGTTTCCTAACAATAGAATTTTTCAATTTTGTTCCACAATTTTCATTTCGTTTTTCATTTTATTTATTTTGTATTTAGAAATCCAAAGTTTATTTACTATTTGAGTTTCTGTTCTTATTATAAAAATGGTAAAATTTTGAACATTTTCTCTCAGAAGTGAATTCATTATATTTTTTAGTTTCAATTTTGTAATTTTATAAATTAATTTATATTTTTAACTTACATACATACATACATATAATTAAGGCAGTTTAAATTAGAATTTGGTTATTCATTAAGGCTTAATTTTTGTACTTCAGTAAAGAGTTGAACAACTCAATTTAATTTTGCTTACATTTTTAATTTATATTACTTTGTTTAATCACTGAAATTTCCATTTCTTTTAAATTTATTTGAAATATAGTTAAATTTACTCCTATTAACTTAAAGTTAAATTAACTGTCAATTTAATTTAACCGGAGTTGAAAGAAAAGCTTAAATGCGACTTACTCGTTCAGCTCATTGTCATTTGCTGTTAAATTGAGCTAGCCAAACGAAGGAGTCAAACTTGAGCTATTTTTTCAATTCTGGTTTTAACCTCATTAACAATAAATATTTTAAATCGTATTAAATTTTATTGCATAACTTCAGGCGCTGAGGAAATTCTTTTTAATATAAATTTAAACTAAAAAATAGTTTTAAAAGTTTTGCACTTCTCCTAACTTTGCAGCCTTTGCATAGTTTTAATTGATAACATTGTTTATAAATCAATTAACAAATTTGTTTGTCTTTTTTATTATAAGAATTGCATTAAAAAATTTTTAATTAAAAGTGTTTTGTATTTAGGCTCTCAGCAATACTGAACTATATTTTTTCTGTATTGCCGCCTAGAAATGTGAGAAAAGCTCTCAAAAATAAATTTTGATTTGTATATAAAATCTTAAACGTAATTTTAAATAAATACAATATTAAAAAAGGATTCACATGAGTCGATAACTTTCCATTTTGCGATTAAGAGTGGCAATTCAATTAATTAAATAAATGTTCATTAAATTCGTCTATGAAAATGCCAGAATTTTAGTTTTCTTTTATAATAATTTCGTCGCAATTTAATTTTTCATCATATTTAATTTCCCTTTTCCCTTACTAACCAATTGTAATCCGACTATCTCTCATTGACTTTTGATTATTACCTACTCTAGCGTATAACTCGAACCTTTAAGCTAATTTTTAGAATTAAGTTTTCATAGCCTCATTTATCTACATATAATAAGAATATCAAAAAGAAAAACTGTGATAAATTCAATAACAAAAAGAGACAATTCAATTAAACTTATACTTTTATCACTTGTTTTCATGCTCTTGTTTTGTTGTTTTTTTATTCAATTATATTCAATATTTATATTGCGTAGGCATGTTATGAAAATGAGGATGATAATAATACATCAACAGCCTCATCACCTGGAGGACAAGGGTGGGCTCAGCGGGTCAAGGGCTGGTTTAGTTCGGTACGTTTTGAAATAGTCATTAAAAACAACTAAATTTTAAATAAAAAATAAAAAAAATCTTCACTTTTTTAACTACTGAAATAAAAATTAAAAGAAATTGGAAATTGCTTGAATTTAAAATACACAAAAAATCCTTAAATTTTATGATTTTGTTTTGTTTTTCGAATCTTATGTTAACTTAGTTTGTTTTGTTTTGTGTTTTGTTTTGTTGTTTGATTAGTTTTTGTTATGTTTTTTTTCTTTCTATAAATTTATTTTAACTTCTTTAAATGAAACGAAAGAAGACCGCTCATAAGCCTACCCTGTGTGCTCCTCCCTTAAAACAAAGTTTTCTTAAATATTAAAACAAAATTAAAATATTTTAAAGTTTTACTTGAAGTTGAAAAAAAAAGAAGTCGAAGTTCATTGAAAATGTGATGAAGCGCTGTTTAATGTTTATTTTTTTTTTTGTTAAACAAATATTTACAATATTCCAAAAAATAGTTTTATATATTGTATATTTTAGTCTTATATATTTACTAAGTGTTTTTTTGTTGTTGTTTTTGTTGTTTAGCCGTGCCAGGGTAGGTTTTTTGAATAGGCTTTTATCGCTTGAGCTGTGTTTCCTCTTCGCTTTTATTTTTGTTGATGTTTGAAATATTTTGAATATACAAAAAAGTTTAACCAAATTTAAATGAATTTCCCATTTCTCTGCTTTTTTATTCAAGTTTGTTTTTTGTTTTTACATTCAAAAAAGCACAATTTTAAAATTTAATAAAAACGTATTCCAAAAAAAAAATCAAATAATCTTTTAGGGCACGGACAAGAAGAAGAAGTCCTCAAAAATGATTGAGCTTCCCATGGAAGTGAAGACACACGGTTTCAGCGTCAACGATTTGACTAACTTGATTCAACAAGAGGCTAAAATGATCGCTAACGATGCCAAGGAGACGGAGCGTGTGGATGCCCGCAACGCCTTGGAGGAGTACGTCTACGATATGCGCAATAAGTTGCAGGTGGGTGTCGCTTTTTATACTACATATATACATTTTTAAAAACTTGCTTGGAGACGGGTCTTAGGGATGATTTAAATTGTTAGCATAATTGACAAAAATTAATGTAATTCTCCCTCTTTGTCTACACAACAGGGTGGCCCCCTCGAGCGTTATGTCGTCGATTCGGATCGCGATCAAATTTGCGCCCAACTCAACGAACTGGAGAACTGGCTCTACGAGGATGGCGAAGATTGCGATCGCGACACTTACGCCAACAAACTCAAAGGCCTGCACACACAGACCGATTCGATTAAGGAGCGCGCCAACAACTACGAAAATTCCCCAGCCGCATTCGATGAGCTGAAGCACGCGCTGCAATTCGCACGTCTCGCTATCGCCGAATACAAGAAGGGCGCCGCCAAATACGATCATCTCACGGAGACGGAATTCATGAATGTTGGCGAGGCCGCAGAGAAGGCGCAAAAATGGCTCGATGCCAATCTGAGCAAATTCACACAATCGCCGCGTACCGTCGATTCGCCCGTCAAGGTCTCCGACATACGTCACGAAGTGCAAACGCTAAATGTGTGCGTAACTTCGGTGGTCAATCGTCCCAAGCCGAAGCCCGCTGCCAAGCCGGCGACAGCCTCGAAGGATGCAGGCGCGGAACAAAATGGCGCCGATCAACAGCAGGCGGATAAGAAAGAGGGCGGCGACAAGGGCAATGCAGGTGCGAATGCGAACAATGTGCCCGACGACTCAACGATGGATGTCGAGTAAATGGGTGTGTGATGGTGTGCAGCGTTGGACGGACAGACGGACGGACGGTATATGGGGTATAAGATTTTGTGGAGAAGTAGACGCGCGCGCTGGCAGACGACGGAGAAGCAGATGACAGGCTGGCAGGCAGTCGAAGCAGGGGAGTCTTTTCGTCTGGGGTCAGCGCAGCAAAATGGATTTTTTCAAAATATTATTAAATCAAACACTTGAAATGGAACACAGCAGAGAAGAGAAATAAAATCTTAACAACTACAACACACAACAGCAACAAAAACAACAACAGAAACCCAATTGAAAATCAAGAAAATTATAAATATTTATAATAAACACAAAAAACAAAAACAAAACAAAAAAATCAATTTTGAACTTAAGTTTTTATTTAAAAAACGAAAAAAATGCTTAAACTAAATTAATATACACAAAAACGAAATAATAAAACAAAGCGTTTGTGCTTCAATTAAACAAAAACTAAAACCACGCCTATCCAACATTTAACGCCTACTTTTTCTTTCTATTAACATATTTTAATTTAATTCTTTACTTTTTTTGTTACGCAATTTTAACTTTTTGCTAAAAAGTTTCACTAAAAACGCATTTACCGTTAAAAGTATTTGTTGGTTTTTTTTCTGTTTTAATCCGTCGAAAATATTTTCAAAGTGAATAAAGTTTTTTCTCGTATTGATTTTAAAAATTTAATTTTTCAACTAAAATTTTAGTTTTTAAAACTAAAAAGTTTTGGTCTTTGGATAATTTGTCAACCGAAATAAATCTTAAATGTAATTATATTTTAATTTTTTTGTTGTAATGCGAAAATATTGAAATGTCGACATTTTTGTGTGGCAGTTTTATTTTATTTTCTTGAATTCGAATTGGAAGAGTTTATTTCAAAATGTATAAAAATTTCCAACAAAATGGAAAATTCCTTTAAAATTAATAAAATAAAATCGTAATGAATTTAATATTAAACCACAAACTTAAGCAGCTTTTTTTTTTACTTGGAAATGTCGAGAAAAGAGTCGTATTCATAATTTTACCGAAAAATTTCGTATACAAATTGTTTTTATCTCTTTTTGTTGAAAAAAGTCGTATTGAAATTATTTTATTCGAAGAAAGTCCTCGTAGTGAAATAGTTTTAGTTTTTTGACGAAAGTCTTATAAAACGTATTTTAGTCAAAAAAATTTCGTATACAAATTATTTTAGGTATTCGAAGAAAGTCTTATAAATTTTCAGAATTTCGAATTCATAATTTCTAACGAAAAAAGTCAGGTACAACTTTTTTAATGAAAAGAGATCTTTTTTTATTCTAGTTAAAGGAAGCCGTTCTCAAATTTTTCATTCGAAGAAAGTATACAAATTATTTTAGTTGAAAGAAGTCGTAGGCCAATTATTTCTATATGCGGTTGTTTTCGTCGTTGTTTTATGGGCCCTTTCTTAATTTAACGGTTTGCTTCGACTGTGGCACTCTTAAATAACAATTTTAGTAAAATGAAAGGGAAAAAACAAAATTCGTGAATGCTTTTTTTTTTTGTATTCATATAAAAAGCTTTGAGCGGTTTTTTTTGTTGGTTGGTGTGGGTCGATTTTCATATACTTCACTTCACCTAAACTGAAGTACGACATTAGGCGGCCTTGTTAAACATGACCGTGTGGCCTAATGGATAAGGCGTCGGACTTCGGATCCGAAGATTGCAGGTTCGAGTCCTGTCACGGTCGCAGCAGTACATTTTTTGTTTGTCTTCATTTCTATGGAGCATTTATTTAAATATTTTTACTTGCACTTTTTTTATTTGATATCTTATGTACAAATTCCGATGACAAGAAAAAGTTACAAAGTTAAATAAAATGAAGGGTTTTATATATGCAACAATTTGGAATTCTTTGTTGATTTAATTTTTTAATATTATTTTTCCCAGTCGGCATATTATATAACAAAGTTTTTATTATACAGCAGATATATTTCACATATATTACATTAAGGGTATTCCTTTTACTGGAAACTCGAAAAGTTTCGAACTTCTTTTCGGGAACGCACCTTTTTACGAAAACATTTGTGAAATACAGCAATTTAACAGTTCTTTCAGCTATTTTCTACATACAGCTCTTTTTAATTAGTACTTGTTATTTTTTTATTGGTACTACACGGAATTGTCTTTTGTTTTCATTTTAGCAAGAATGTAAGTATGACATTTTTAAGGCAAAAACCATTTGTTTAGTAACTTTTTTTATACTAGTTTTTAAACAAAAAATATCTTTTATTATTCTCTAAATTTGCAACTTATAGAAAAAAGTTTACTTTGGTTTTTTCTTTTAATAACTGAAATTTTTTTACATATAGGCAACACTGACCCATACCAATAGTTTTTCGCTGCTGTTTTCGCGACTATTTAACTCGAACATTTTCGAGGAACGTGAAAACTTTGTTTCATCAAATTTTTTATACATGCTCATGTTCTTTTACCATGCTCGAAAACTTGCAAAGTTTCAAGGTTTTTGAATCATTTTCGCTTTTAAGGGAAGACCTTTAATGTATTTTATTTTAAACAAACTTATTTACAAATTTTAATATTTTGAAAAGTTTAGAAATTTTATCAAAGTGTTAAAATTAATTAAATTAAATGAGCAAAGTTTATCGGTTTTAATTCGTAATTCGTAAAAAATACTTTTTTAAAAATTTATTACACATAAGAAAAAAGAGTTTTGCTTATTTTGGTATGCTGACGTTTTTCGCTTCCCAAGTAGGCATAAAAGCCGGTTTTTTTAAATGTTACCAGCATCGCTTACAAAGAGAAAATAAAGAAGTGTACCATGTGCTATGGAGTATAATGTCTACTGTCAGCGATAGCTTTTGAAATTTACATAGAACTATTGCTGATATTTTGCCATCCTATTGCTGAATGTACCTGCCGGGTATACATTTTATTTATGTATTATACGAATACTGTTAAACAATATATAAATATTTAAATAGGTATTTTTCATGAATTGTTCGTATTAGAAGAGATAAAAATAAATCTTCTTCATGACATGTTTCTGACATATGTGTATATATATATATATATATATATATATATATATATATATATATATATATATATATATATATATATATATATATATATATATATATATATATATATATATATATATATGTATATATATATATATATATATGTATATATATATGTATATGAAAATGTAACTAAAATATTTCAGCAAAATAATTGGAATATTAGAGACGTATTAATGATTCCACAGAATTGACTTTATGAATATTTGCTATGCAACATTTTCCCAGAACATCTGAAGCCTCTTCTTGAAATATGCATTAAGCTTTGCTGCCGCCCTGAGCTCCCTTTGACCATTACTGTAATGCAGTTATGGCGACAATGTGTCAGGTTGTGAAACGGTAAGGGCGATAAGACAAAAAATCGATCTTTGTATTATACTCGACCTGGCCAACAACCTTCCTTATGTCAATATTTTATTTTTGAAGTATGTATGTATATTTTGACTATACATATGTATGTATATGTGTAATCTCTTAAATTGACGTAATTCTGACGAGTGAAAATTTAAAATTTGTATTAATTTACATGACGTTAAAGTCATGTTAAACAAAATTAAATACATATGTTACATGCACGAGTATGTATGTATGTACAAAAATGAATAACAAAAATATGATTATTAAAATTGTTCTAGAATTTAAAAGAAGATAAAGAATCACAGTTAAAAAGTCGCAAAGTTTTGTGTAAAGCTTTTGACCAAAGCTCCACAACTGACCGTGTGGCCTAATGGATAAGGCGTCGGACTTCGGATCCGAAGATTGCAGGTTCGAGTCCTGTCACGGTCGAAAATGACATTCTTTTTGTTGTTGTTGTGATGTTTTTATTTTTTTATTTTTACACTATTTAATTGTATTTTATGCTCATTCTATCACAAACGATATCGAGTGTAAGAAATTAAATATCATTCTTAACTTTTGGTTAATTCTATTTATTTATTTATTTATATTTCTAAAGAAATTATTCTACATTATAACTAAATTGTATCAATAACTAACAAGAGAATTATCTTCGGCTATGCCAAAGCTTAAATACCCTTCGTCATTTTTGAGACAAGAAAAAAATAGCTTCTTGTAGAGCATATCAGCTATATGTTGTTTTTGTCTGATTTTAGAACTTAACCTCCACTTGGAAAATACTCTTAAGACCCCACATAACAAATTTCAGCTTGATATCTCTTTAAATACGCTTGTAATTCACTGGGGCTGTCAGAAGGACGGACAAGCGAAAAGACATACGGACATCTCCAAATCGACTCAGAATTCGACGATGATAAGTTGTATTGAAATATTGTCATACCCACCACGCCTGCTTATTGGCTTAACATTTGCCAATACAAATGGAAAATACCCGTTTAAAGAACCTTAGATTTGAGAAATAATATTATTAATAAAAAATCAACGTGCCCGAATAAGTTTAAATATATGGGCACCTTAGTATACTGTAAACAAACACCGAGAATCCAACAAAATTAGAATTGCTAATAATACCACAGCAAAATAACTAAAACAAATTATAACAAAAAAACCGAATTGGCCAAAACGCGCTGAACTCTTAAATGCAAAACAGCAGGGTTCATTTGTTGTGGTCCTCCATCAACGAAAGTTGTAGTAGGTACACCTAACGACAAAAGAAAACAAGATGCTTGACCCCAATTTCCTGTGCTCTACGCAAGAGTCATTCAGCGAGATGCTAGACTAATAAGAGCGAAGCTGCTTCTGATTCTGCTGCTTGTGTTAAGTAGCAGCCGCCGGCACTAGCGTGGTTAAGACGCAGCTTGGCTTAAGCCAGCAGAGGTACGAGTAGAATATAATTTATGTTCAGGCTGCTCGGTTGACAATCGAAAGAAATCGAAAATTGCTTGCGGCGCAACGTTTCAAAAGCAGAGAACTCTTCAACAGGTTTCCTCTTGACAAATCGTGGTGGCGCTTCTGCAATAAAAGAAAGTTTTCTTGCGTAGCGACGACGACCTTTTGAAATCAGTCCAAGACGCACCATCGACGCGTCAACAGTCGCAGCAGCAAACACCAACAATAACAACTCTACAACATGGTCAAATTCCATGTCATCCTGCCAGTGCTATTGGTCATTATCGCCGCATTGACCGCCTATGCTTATAGCGGTAGCGCACGTGATCTACAACAACAACAAAGACATCATCGTCGCCAGCTGCAGGCACAGAAATGGCAACGACAAGGTTTTGGTGGCGCCGTCGCCACTGGCCGGCGACAACAGCTACCGCCAACGCAACAACTGAGACAACAAGTGCCGCGCCCACAACAGAAGCCACGCCCACAACCGGGTCCCGCTCAAGTGGTTGCGACCAAGAAGAAACCTGTCGCCGCGAATGGAGGCGCTAACAAGAAGAAGCCACAAAACGGCAAAGGCAAGAAAAAGGAACAGGTCACTAAGCATTTCGATGGTTTGGGTCGCATGCGCGGACGCATCATTAAGTCGCAATGGAAGGGCGATCGAGTTATGCAGTTTCTGGATATTCCGTATGGAAAGTCGCCCACTGGTGCGCTGAGATTTAAGGTGAGCATTCGTGGTAATTCGAGAGAAGCGATTGAGAGAAATTATCTAACATACACAAATCCTCGTTTGTAGCCCTCTAAGCCAGCGGATCCCTGGGAAAATGTGCTGCCAGCCTTCAAGCCACATCTTGGTTGTCCGTCGCTGCAGGATATGTACAAATACAAGAAGTTTGCCGGACACGAAGTTGATCTTGAGGATTGCTTACGTCTGAGCGTTAGCACGAAATCGGTAAGTGCTTGTCACTTTAAAGTTCCAACATTCCGATGGTCATAACTAAGCAATATTCCTTTTCTAACTTCTGCCGCACAGTTTACCAGCAGTGCGCCCGTTATGGTCTACATACACGGTGATTTCCTTTACGATGGCAATAGTAATGAAGCAGCGCCCGGTTACCTGCTCGAAGAAGATGTGGTTCTAGTGTCGATACGTTATCGCCTGGGTCCGTTCGGTTTTCTATCGACCATGTCCGAGGACATACCCGGCAATGCAGCCGTGCACGATGTGATCTTGGCGCTGAAGTGGGTGCAGAAACATATTGATGCGTTCGGTGGTGACGCCAGTCGCGTTACACTCTTCGGTCAAGTTGGCGGCGCTTCGTTAATCAACATTTTGACCATGAGCCCTGCGGTAGGTGTGAGTAATTGCAAAATATATTCCGAAATTCACATAATCTCCACGCATTCAGGTTTCCGAAGGACTCTTCCATCGCGTCATCTATCAGTCAGGTTCTGCGCTGTCGCCTGCTTTCATTACCGATAACCCGCTGCCGGCTACCAAGGATATTGCCAAATTCGCCGGCTGCAAGCAGACCAAAAAGGTGGAGTCGCTGAATAAGTGCCTGCGCAAGTTGAATACCACCGAACTCTTGGAGGCGTTTAACGCACATGGCGATGCCAAGGCTGCGCTCGGCATTGGTGCCTACGGTGGTGTACAGTTTGTAATTGGTGGGCCGTCTGGCATTTTGCCTGAACATCCGGGAAAATTGCTGGCGGCTGCGAACTTTACCGCTTATCCGACGTTGGGTGGTAGTGTCAAGAATGTGGGCACTTTTATTTTGAAGGGTGAGTTGGAGCACGATTGGGTGAAGTTTTGTTTAAAGGATAACAATTATTCCTCTTTCCTAATGCAAAATCCTAGATTAACTATTGATCAATAACTCTTCATGGAATTAACTCCTCTCCTTAGATATCTACATTGACAACTTCAATGAGACCATCATTGATGACAAACTCGATGGCATGGGCTACATTAATCACATAATAACACAAACAAATGGCGCCGATCCGACAAGCGCCTGGCTGAAATATGCTGAGGATGAGATTTTCACTGCCGACGAGATTAAAAATGGTTCCTTCTACAAGATGTTGCCCGGCTTAATAGATGTAGGTGATCTTTAACAGCACAATATTATATTATGAGTTTGAATTTCATCCATATGTTGCGTCAACAGATGTGCAGCACAATTCCCTTCAAAAATCCCGTGCTGCTGGCTTTGCAGGCTAATGCCAAGAAATTGCCCAACAACACTTTCCTGTATACCTTCGACTACGAAGGCGATCTGAATCGGTATACCTATAACGATGACGATGCTGGCGGTATGCCATTCGAGTTTGGTGTCTCGCTGACCGACGATAATCTTTACCTGTTCCCATGGCCGCAAGAAGGTATCATCAATTCGAATCGTGACATTAAGGTGGCCAAACGCATGGTAGCGCTGTGGACTTCATTCGCGGCGAATGGTGTGCCCAAGGCGCCTGGTATGCCCGAGTGGCCGGCATTGACAGAGGAAACGGGTCCGTATCTGAGGATCGGTAAGACGGTGACCACCGGTGAAAACTATCTGGATGAGTACAATGTGGCGGTAAAGGAGGCGCGCATGGGCTACAGTCTGGTCAACGATGAGTTCTTTGAAACACTGGTGGAAATTACCGACGAGGATAAGGACGGCAAGGACAAGGAGGAGGAAGATGAGGAAGAAGACGAGGAGGAGGAAGTTGAAAATGGCAATGGACGTGGACAAAATGTTGTGCTCATTGCGAAGAAGGGCTTGTGGAATTTCTAAAGAAAATTTCGAAAATCAACATAAAATGAGAACAAAAAAAATGACGTTCTCTAATCTTCTTAATTAAGTTATTTATTTTTGTATTTATTGAAAAATATTTATATATAAAAAAACATGTTAAAGAACAACAACAACAACAAAAATATCAAATCAAGCGCTTTCTTTTTCCCCGGCTTATCTCTCTTCGAGGCACATAAAATTTCTCATTTCGTTTGAAAACTGTGTCATTAGACTTTAGGTCAGTCTTGCTATCTATCGAAATACAAACGCTGAGCTTTAATATTCATAAGAGCTTCTAGTATATACAGATTTCATATAGTATAATTAACTGATAAGCAGGTCAATTAATAGAAGAAACAAATTACTACAATGTGTAAGAAGAAACAGCTGTTTCGCTGTGCATGAATACTGATAAGAAAGTGATTAGAATGGTTATCAAAAAAAAATATATACTATAGTAAAAGATGAAAGGAAAATTTAAATTACTAGGTTTAGTATAGAAAAAAAACTTAGTATACTTGTACAGCTAACAAAAATGTATAAAAATGTCAGAATTGTTTATATTTCTCATTCGACTCGCTCGCTCAGCTCAGTTTACTTGTTGAGCTGAGCTGTACATAAATTGTGATAAGAAGGCGATGATACTGAAAATCAAAAATTATTACATAAATGAAAGGTACTAGATTTAGTAATGAAATAAACTTAGTATAAAGCTAATAAAAAAGCCGATACGAAAGGTAAAAAGTGGCAGCATTGTAAACAGCTCACTTGCTCGCTTAGCTTATTATGTTTGTTGAGCTGAGCGAGTGAGTCGAATGTGAGTTATGGTATCGTTTCGATATCTTGAAAATGATCGACGGTTTTGGTAATACAAAATTATCGTTATAATGAAGAAATAAAAGTAGTCATCTAACTTTTTCGTGAAATATACTAACGAAGAGTTTGGATCATCGAAACAATTTGGTAAAAATACGAAAATAAAAAATATAATAAAAATAAAAAACCTATTGAAAGCTTGAAAATTCGAACTTAATTAAAAAATATATTTGTATGCATTTACAAAAGTAAAACCGTAAAATTCTTAACAGAACTATTCAGTTTAGCCAAGAGAATGTTTAAAGCCAAGACACAATGTTCTACTGACCTACAATTAAATGGTAAAAAGAACCCGACGATGATGAAGTCAAATGTCATACATTAAACTTTTCAAAATAAATTAATTTCGTAAAGCAGATAAAAAATGTACATAAATTAATTAGTACCAAATAACAAAGAAAAAAAACAGTAGGAGATTCTGTTTATGCCAAACTACCACATCGACTACTGTTCAGCAAAAGTGTTAGTTAAAGCTTGAATAAAAAGCTTAAAGCAGTTAAAAAGTAAAAAACAAACGAAGTCGAAAAATTTACAGCTGTTTAATAACATTTTTACACTGGTCTAACGCCAGCTGAAATATTTAAATAAAAGCAATTCGCTAAAGAAATTGCCATAAAAAGGAAAGAAAGGCATAATCATTAATAATGTTAATATTTTAATGTTATTTTAATATGGTAAATGATCGATCAGCAAATTAATAACAAGCTTTAATCATGCTTGAATTATTCACATAGTTCAGTGGTAAAGAATGAAAAAGCGCTCTGTAAAGTTGCGGGTGGACTCCAGAATAGAGTTACACCAAAATAGGGCACTCGTTAAGAATTTATACACCGAAAAAGAAAGGTTATTGATTTATGTTAAGAACCCATTTAAGGCGCTCACGAACTTTAACATGTTGTGGGATAACCTTATAAGGTAATTAAGAGACCAAAATTATCGGAATTACAAATTTGATATGGTGCATAAATCAACTGATAAAATTTAATCAAATACGAGAACTCAAAAAAGAGCTCATTAATTTTTAAGAAAATTACATTTTCAAGAAATTGTATATTTTTTGGCTACATCAACAAAGTTAAAGCTTTCTCTTCATATCTATAAAAAAAATTTAATTAGAAATGATGGTTTTCTCAACACCAGTGGCGATTTTCTAACGAATTAATAATTGCCGCAATTAATTAATGCCTGTCAAATTTTTTTGGTGATGACGAAATGATTCGCGGACTAATTAAATTCTTTGATATGTATGACCAAGCATAGAATACATTTTTCGCTGATTAACAGTTTCACTCATAGTATACCGGATATGCTTATTTATTAGAAGACAGACGCATTACCATATCATAAAACATATTTTCCGTTAAAAGAAAATAAATCAAAATCTTACCTGGTGACCCTAGCACACTCGCTAGTCCGTCCGACATTTGTGGAGCAGCAATATTAATGATTCCAAGATATGTATTTATTGATGGCTGGGAAAAATAAATAAAGAAAACTAATAACCGCTAAACTGCGGACACATAAAAGACTGTTCTGCGAACGGAAAAGACATTCTTCAATTCAAGCAGACCGTCACCGCCACCGCCAGCGCCAGCGTCATCTCGCCATAGCTCTGACCGACTTCGTGCTTATTTTGGTCTAATGATGATGGTCCGGCTAATACATATGTTGACTATATTGATGGGTTATTTTTCCCGTTTGTCTTTCGAACGACGTCGTCGCGCGTTAAAACAAAAGAAAGCAAACAAATTTCAAAATTCATTTTATTTCTTTACTTTTTTTACATATTTGCATATCAAAGATTTTTTTGTATACTTTTTTTTTAATCTACGTAACTAATGTTTTTTTTTTGTTTTTCTACCTATGACCATCGCTAATTTCATATTTTTTGCTGATTGGTGGCTAACTGGCTGCGCCATCGTTTAGAGTGAAATCTTTGGCGTTTCCGTTCTGGCCAGAATTCGCATAGACTATATTCGGTTTCTTTTCGCTGGGTCGCTGTCAGTCGAGCAGTGCTTGCTCAGCCGAACTGTTGACGTTATACATACATATATCCAGTTGAGTTGCTGGGGCAGTTGATATTTAAGCTATGTCCTCCGTACAGTATTTTTTGTTAGTGTTGGTGCTCGGGTTTAGTTCGTTTGGCGCGTGGTTGTCGCACGCCTACAATGAGGAAGAGGACACCATTGTTAATTTACCCAAACTCGGTTCGATACAGGGCAAGATCGTGGAAACCTCATGGACGCAGCGCGAAGTTTTACAATTTGTCGATGTGAAGTACGCGGAACCGCCCACCGGAAAGTATCGGTTTAAGGTGTGTGTGTGTGTGTATTACTTATGAAGAAAATCGTGAAAAATTTGGAAATATTTGGAACACTGAGTTTTTAAAGAGAAACGCAAACGTTGTGGTATCGAAGTGACATATACGAGTTTTAGAAAAGAAATTTGTTCGAACGTGGTTTAGGAGATAAAGTTTTTTAAAAATATAAAAACTTCGTTATATAAATCTTAAAATAAAAAATAAATCCATGAGTTTAGTTAACCAAATAAAATTTTTTTTTAAAAAACGTTAACTAATTCTTATTTTCTTGGTACCATTATTGCCTTATAATAGGATTTTTTACATTTCCCATTGGCCACAAAAAATTTTCCTTCCCGAACCAACTTTGACAAAAAAAATATGTGCTTGTGATCCTTTCCTGGTTCATTTTTTTCATAGCTTCAACATAATTTCATAGCCTGAGTAGTGTTAAATCAAGGTTCGTTAAATCCTTGGAGACGTAAAGGATCTATTAGTTCTTGGTTTAAAGCTCCCCAGTTTGAGTGCGCTTTTCCTTGAAGGTTCAATTGTAAGCCAGATTTTTGCAAAAGATAGTTTAGATAAAAGAACTTCGGGATACAATAAAAACATTTTTCACTTAGGTTCATTCAAATTTTGTTTTTGTACATATTTCCATTTATTTCATTAAAACTTTACCCCACAATTATCTAACCAATTAGCCGCCGCGCCCCATTGAACCTTGGGGCGATGACATCATGGACGCGACGGCCGACAAAATCGGTTGTCCATCGGTGGTCTCCATGGAAACATTGAAGAAACTCGACGATGTCCTCGACATCGAAGACTGCCTCTCGATGACAATAACCACGCCCAATACAACCGGACGTTTTCCGGTCTTAGTCTACATACACGGCGAGTATCTCTACGAGGGCAGCAATTCCGAGGCGCCGCCCAATTATCTGCTCGAAAAGGATATTGTGCTTGTAACGCCACAATATCGACTCGGACCCTTTGGTTTTCTCTCGACGAAAACAATAGAGATACCGGGTAATGCGGGCGTATTGGATATTTTTCTGGCGCTACAGTTTGTCAAGCATTTTATCAAGTATTTCGGTGGCGATGAGACGCGAGTTACGCTGGCGGGCCAAGTGGGCGGTGCCGCAATCGCACATCTGTTGACCATATCGCCAATGGTAAGTGCGAAATATTTGGTATAAAGCTATTGGAAAAAATTAATAAATATGGTGTCTCGTTTATCAGGTGCAACAGGGTCTATTCCATCAGGTCATCTATCACTCAGGTTCGGCTTTGATGCCCATCTTTCTCGAGGAGAATCCACGCAAACATGCACAGGAAATCGCCATTAAAGGTGAGTGCACCAAAATGAAGACGGTGCGTGACTTGAATGAATGTCTGATGGATATGTCGCCGCTGGAGCTATTGGATGCGTTTATGAATCATGCGGTAGGTAGGCGAGGTGATAATTCGTTGGTACTTCTGGACAGTGACAACGAATTTTGTTTAAATTTCAGCTGGAAAAATCCGACTTGGGCGTTGGACACACGGGTGCCATACAATTTACAATTGGCGGTCCGAGTGGCGTTCTACCGGAGCACCCCTACGATCTGATGCTGAAGGCGAACTACTCATATCCAGCCATGGGCGGCTGTCCCAAAAACGCGGGTTCACGCATTCTGAAAGGTTTGAATGAAAATAAAAGCTTAAAAATGAATTCAAATAATTTATATTAACTTTTAACAGAAATTGTGGAGAACGACTTTGAGGGCAAAATACCGGATGACGAATACACGAGCTATGACTATATTGACCACGTGATACGGCAGGTTGTGGGCACGGATAAGACCATGTTGCTGACCAGCTTTATAACGCACGATTTCTTCAATCGGCGACTGATGGAGAATGGCACCTTTGGCACCATGATCACGCGGCTAATTGATGTAAGTTGTGCAGAATATGATGAGAAGTTGATAACATAATCATCGGCCTAAACGATTAAATGAAATCATGATTTATTCATATACCGACTCACTTTTGAATTTTGATTTTTATAATCAATCAGATTAAAGTCATCTTAAATTGTGTTCATTGATTTAAAGCTTTCTGAAATAAGAATTATATTAAATTTATTAAGTCGGTAAAAGCGCTTAAAAATATTAAATTTTTTTGTCTCTCCACTTAGGTAGCTGGCAGTCTGATGCACAAACTGCCCGTATTGCTGGCGCTGAACTTGAACAATCGTCACGTGCCGGACAACACCTTCCTCTACAGCTTCGACTATGCGGGCGAATTTAATCGCTATCGCGACATGGACGAAGAGACCAACATGCAGAGCCCATTCAAGGCGGGCGTCTCGCTCACCGATGAGGCGCTCTATCTGTTTCCCTATCCACAGCACGTAACCAGTCTAAGTCCGCCGGATGAGATGATGGCCAAGCGCATGGTTGACCTGTGGACGTCGTTTGTTATCGATGGCAATCCTTTGGGCTCGCATCGAAGCGGCTATTGGCCGCCCATGACAACGCTATATGGTCCGTACATGAAGCTGGACGAGACGCTGACAATTGGCGGCAATTATTTTAAGGAGTTTTCGGCGACGCTAATGGACGAGGAGGCGGGACATAGTTTGGTACGCGAGGTGTACTATCTGCGAAATCATCGGGCAAATAGGCGAAAGCTTGCGAAGGCTAAGGCGACGGCGGGAAAACAACGTGGTGGGGCTGTTGGGATTAGTGATTTACCCAAAAAGGTGGATGGTCGCAAGACGCTTGTGAAACGACCAAATCGCAATAAAATAAGGTTTTAGAAAAAAATTAATTACAATTTGTTTTAATTCAATTTAAAATTGGTTTTTGAAAATTAAAATTTATTGATTTTCTTTATGGATTTGGTTTTGCTAAATCAAAGTTTTTTTTTCTACATAGAATTTGAGTTTTTCATTAATGAACAGAGTTGGAAGCACTCGAAAATAAACGGTCACAAAAATGTCTTTAAATTGTAAATTTAAGTACTCATACATTATACATACTTATCAGTGTTCGGACCTTTGCTCCGATCGGAGTATATTTGCTACGCTTTTCGAAACATTTTTAAATCTGCTCCGCCACTCCGCTTTAACTGAAATCTACTACGATTTCAATTTCTTAAATTATATACAATAGCTTCTTTATTTGGTAATGTTATGCGTTATTTTATTGGAACAAGTAAAAAAGACGGAAAAGCAATAAAAAAAAAGGTTGTCAGTTTTACCAAAAATATTTATTCAGTTCTGAAACACTTTTACACTTTTTTTACTACGGAAATTTATGATTTACTACGATTTTTTTCATCATTCACTACGCCATCGGAATGCTATGGTCCGAACCCTGATACTTATACAATATTTTCTTCTTATTCAACAATCTTAAAGATTCCCCTTGCTCAGCGTCGTCATAGACTTCAGAAAAATAATCACATAAAAAGAAAAATTGTCACATATATGTACATATTTGTTTACTAACACATTTATGCAGATAACATCACAAACAAGTTGGTGCTTTGGCTTATCTATCAGATTTAAGAGATTTTGGAAACTATAAAAAAATATTTAACTTTTTAATTGGAATAAATACGAAAAAAAACAACTAAATAAAAATTCAAGATTATGGGAAAAAATCGTCAAATCGGTAATTGCGTGAAAATCCACTTTAATATGAACAAACAATGGCTCCCGCTGCAAAACAAACAAAAAAAATCTCGATTAAAAGAAGCAAACAAAAAACATAACCCCGAAAGAATATGTTCTTTATTGTTGTCCTTCCTACTTTTACTTAATTTAATCTTTATTTAATGGAATGTATTATTAAATTGGGCCGAAATCCCGGCGGTACTGCAATACCGGGCCAACCCGCGACAGAGGTGGAGCAAGCTCCTAAACACTCCGTCTATTTCCAAAAATCAGTTTAACATTTGTTGTCCTCCGATGGAGGATCTATCAGATGTTAAGCTGATAAGAACAGATACTACACTTTGATCTTAGCCATAAGGCCGAGAAGCGATAACTAGAACAACCAACAAAGGCACTATTTCAACAAGTCCCAACACAAACCAAATAAGAATTCTACGAAAAAACCAAAATGATTTGCGCAAACGAACAAGAATTTAAAGATAAATGCGAACACAAAAACGACATTGCAAAGTCTGCTGATAAACAAACGTAGCGGGGAAAGCCAAGCATCAGCAAACAGGCAAGTATACCTACATATTGTGTAAAACGCAATATACAAACATATATACAAACATATTAAAATGAGGGATGAATCATCATCGCAAAGCAATGGCACAATTGCAGCTAGTCAGTAGACAGATTTTTCTGCTGTTGTTGTTGCTTGTGGTTGCTGAAGGCAGTCCAGCAATAACAAGCGATAAACATTCAGATGAGAATACCCTACACATTGAATATATTTAATGTAATAGTTCACAAAAGATTTATAAATAATATGACTTGGTTAAACATATGTACAGCTATTAATTTTAAAAATACCTACATAGGAATACATATCGTCATCAAAGTGTTCAAAGGCCTAAACCAACATATTTGTTATATTACATTAGAAGCGATATATATATATGAAATGAGAACAAAAGTGATAGGTATGACCTGTCTGTATTAGCTATGAATATTTTGTTTGGCTAATTACTGTTATCATTTAAAGAAGACTATAAATAAGTGGCACGTCAGTCTCAAAATAGAATTATTCAAAATTAAAGAGTTTTTAGTTGTTACGCATATACGATAGTCCGAATTTCAAACAAATATCACTGACCAAAAGTGTGTAGGGTGAACGCGAACATGTTAAATGTGTGACATTACAACAGGAGCGCTAAGTTAAAGGGCCCATTTAAGCAGTATGCTATCATATAAAAAAGAACTGAATTCATTTTCCTAGTCAGTCATGAATCAATAAAATTTAATTCAAATTTATAAAAAATGTGTATCAAATAATTTTTCTATTTTTATTCCCAACTAATACCTTAAAATATTATATTTTTTTATTTTTACAATAATAAAAAAAATCTTATATTAGTTAACCGCTTTTAATTTAATGATTCACAACAAAAGTCTTAATACTCTAACAATCATCAATAGTCTTTTCGGCCTTGTTTCGTTTATACTGCACTGAAACGGTCCGGAGTGTTTCGACGGTAGTTGGCTGTGAGAAATTTTTCATTAATCGCGCAACATTGAATTGGAATTGAGTTGCACGCATCGCACAATTCTCAGTTGGTCTGTGCTTCTGTGTGCTTAAGTATTGATGTCATGGCAGTGA
The DNA here is from genome assembly GCA_949127995.1 of Suillia variegata. Taxonomy (NCBI): domain Eukaryota; kingdom Metazoa; phylum Arthropoda; class Insecta; order Diptera; family Heleomyzidae; genus Suillia; species Suillia variegata. Next base: position 9,161,774 of record OX421845.1, on the reverse strand, counting down.
AAAATTGCTCTGGCTTCTCTTCAGTTGTCGAATAAATCTTTCGCCTTTTACTAAAGATTTCCGTGGAGAGGAGCACTCTAATGAGTCTAAATATAATTTTTTCAAAGGCTCGATAGAAATATTGGGCCGATTGTCAATACATTTCAGATATAAAATATTAAATTTAAATAGTGAGGAGTTGCTTACTTTTTATTGCCAGATTGTTTTATTTAAAGGAACTGTAAATTCAAAACAAAACGCTATTTAAAACTAGTGATGTTAAGTAAATTCTGTATTTTTGCCAAGAAAGTTACTGTAGATATTAAAAAATTATTCAACATCGTTTTTATTAAAAAAGTTGCTTTTCGAATTTTTTTTTAACAAATAAGTAAGAAATATATAAAATATATTCATAAATCATAAAAAAAAAATAAAAAACGTCCAAAATCTTAAAAATGTTTGTTTTCCTCATTTAATTTCATAGTTTATTCCGAAAAGTATTTGAAGAACAAAAACAAAAAAACAAAGGTCCATACTTTGCTATTACTGTTTTTTAAAATAAAAATACTGCCAAATTTCAAAATTACTGTATTTTTAAGAAAAATACGGTAGAATTTTGTTATTTATTTTTAATTACTGTAGAATTTAGAAAAATTACTTGTTACTGTATTTGCAACCAAATTACTGTAGAATAACGTAATTTCGGTATAGTTAACATCACTGATTTAAACTAACTAAAAAACTGTTAACAGTGTTGCCGCCTAGTATTCATATTTTCTTAACAAAAGAATCATAATTAAAAATAAAAATAACAATTAACAAGTTCTTTCTTCTTACAAAATTCAACTTCAAGAGTTTCCCAAAATAAAATAAACAGAAATGTCGATAATTGGCTAAAAACTCGATTGCAAAAAAAAATTCGTACTTCGGATTTCGGGATTTCACTAAAAATGATCTGATCACTTTTTTTTTAATTAGACACGTGGATAAGAGATAGGTATATACAGACATATATGTAAGTATATCAAATAATACAGCTATAAACAACAATAAACCTTTAAAATTCCAAATATATTTGGTTATTTATTTACATAAATAGACAAAAGAAAAACGTTAATTTTTTAAATTTAAAAAATTAATATAAAATAACACAAAAAATGACACTGAGGCACATTTTGCAAAATATTTATTTAAACTTTTTTATTTCAATCAAATTTACAAAACAATTTACACTTAATTGTTTTTTTTTTTAACAATTTTAGAGTGTACACGAGCCTGCACACTTCCAGCACGGATTACATTCATCGTCTCGAGAGCAGCGAATGTAATTGAAATCTTGAGAACGTCCCCGGGTGGTGTAGCACCAATCGCCGTCACTCAAACTGAGACCGCAATATGTGAAACAGTATCCCTTGTGGCAGCCTGCTTTCTCAGCACATTTGGAGGAGTTCTCGATGCCCTTTGCGATCCATTGCCCAAATATGTGGGCTAACTCTTCTTCTTGTGCCGATACATCGACGCGATAAATCGAAGCGATGCAGAGAATTGCAAAAATACTTAATAGCAGTTTAGACATTATTCTCGAGCGTTTGTTTTCGAATTAAATGAAAACATTTCAGATTCGATATTTATAAGATTTTTCTTATAAGTGCATATATATGTATATATGTAAATATGTATATGCCATACAATTTATTGTTGAAACTATCATTAAACAATTAGTATATGGGTTTTTTTAAGGTTGAAAAATAAGACGTCATTGATTAATTTCTTTTTGAGCAGAGGATAATCCACAAAACTTCAAATTTTAAAACTTTATATAAAATAATTAAATGTTATATTTTTAAATTCTGTGCTCAGAAAATCTTAGAGTTTAAATAATATGAAATCAAATCATTTCAATTAATCCAATATTACTGTTTTTTTGTTGATTTGAACATCAAAAATTTAATTATCAATAATTAAATCGCGAAAATTACTCGAAAACTGGAAACTCTTAAGTTTTCCAGATTTCGCTTTAAGGAAATTTCGATGTAAAATTTTAATTATATGCTTGTATAAAATCAAAAGTTCTAACATAAAATAGTTGGGAAATTATTAATTAGTTCGAGCTTATACTAGATAATGTATGGGACTGATGTAATGTTGAATTATGTAACATCAGTTTTTTAAATTGCATTTTTCAAAAATGTTTGTGGAATTCCTTTTTGAAAAGAAATGTATCTGGATAAACCAGTTGAAAAACAAGATGCATTTAAAATGCATGGAATATCAAGTAGATCATATATTAGAATTTCGTGTTTGATAAACAGGTTGTTGTTGTTGTTGTTGTTGTTGTTGTTGTTGTTTTAAAGCAAAGCAACGACAAACAATTGTATTAATTAACGTTAAATTCTCAGTCGATTTATGCATGCTACAAAATTCCCCTTAATGTGGTTTTAGAAACGGAAGCAATTTATTTTATTGTTGTCATAAAAATTTATCTCAAAAATTGATACTTTAAAATACATGCACGTGGATAGAAAAAGTTACCCAGCCGTGAAAGTGGGAATGCACGAAAATGGTAATTGATGAATTTGGAGTCAATGAAAGTATTCGTTACCGTGTAAGCGAACGAGTAATGTATCAAGTAAAATTGATTACTGCATAAGCGAAAAAGTTACGCACATTTCACAAAATTTGTAAATATTGAAATCATAAAGAACCGCGTAAGTGAACTGGTAATGTATGCAATTATAATACCAAAATATAAGTTACCGCATAAGCGATCAATGACATCAAAAAAGTACCTTACTGCGTAAGGAGATAAGTTGTCATATATATTTTTTTCATCAATTTGCTTTCAGTTTGATTTTAAAATTCAACCCGAAAGCAAGCAAGTTCATTTTTTTTAAGTGTTTTAAAATGTTAAACTTATCAATAAAAGATTTTTCTGTTAACATCTTGAAGCAAAATAAACTATAAAATAAATTAACTGAGCTGATATTTATAGTTGAAATGCTTATACATTAATTTTTTCCAATATCTGGTAATGCACATAGTTGACATTTATTTTTGCTATGCATTATTTTTTTCGTTACCAGGTAATGCAAAAAATTGACATTTACTTTCTGCATTACTTGGTAATCTATATTGTTGCATACATTACTTTTCTAGGGTATCGCAACATTAAAAATAGCCCATAGTAGAGTTTGACAACTATGTATATAGATTATCAATCGCAACTTTCACTGCTGGGTAATGATATTACTATGCATACGTATGTATATAAACCAGCTTATTTCTGTTATTCTGGGTAAACTCGAGAACTGCTGTACTGATTTTAATTAAATTCGATCTACATAATCTTTACTGATCCGGTCTTATTAAAGGCTTTATCAAATTTCCCACGCGCACCTATATAACGTCCAAAAATTAAGAAACTATGCAAAAATGTTTCTAGAAATCTAACATTTGGTATCTGAGTTGATTTAGTCACTGTCGACAACTTCACAAAAAGTGGGCGTGATTAGATCAATTTAACAACGAGTAGTCACGGGAAGTTCACGGAAAATTCGGCGTGCTTTTTTACAACCTAGACTTATTTGTATGCAAAACAAAAACCAAACAGCGACTGGGTACTATAAGCTAGACAAGAAAATTAAAATAAATACCGCCACTGAATTTAAGATGCACACTAGGCAAAACCGAATTTATTTCTATATTTGATATTTATTTATTTTTTTGTTGTTGTTACACAATTTTAGAGTGTACACGAGCCTGCACACTTCCAGCACGGATCACATTCATCGTCTCGAGAACAGCGAATGTAATTGAAATCTTGAGAATGTCCCCGGGTGGTGTAGCACCAATCGCCGTCATTCAAACTGAGACCGCAATATGTGAAACAGTATCCCTTGTGGCAGCCCGCTTTCTCAGCACATTTGGAGGCGTTCTCAACGGCAAGTGCGGCAATGGCCCCAAACGCCCTGCCTAACTCGACCGCTTCAGGCCCTTGTGCCGACACTTCGATGCGGCAAATCGATGCGATGCAAAGCATTGCAAAAATGCCAACTATTAATTTAGAGACCATTGTCGGGCGTTTGTTTCAGAGTCAAATCAAATCTTATGAATGCATTCACAACTGGCAAGATTCCATATTTATAGGATTTTCTTTATCAGTTCGTTTTATATTGTTTTCTTGAAACTATTTTAAATCGATTGATTGGCCTCATTATGGGTTTTATTTTATTTTAATAAACATTTTTTTTTGTAAGTTTGCAAAACGTCATTGAATATTAATCTTTTTTCGATCTGAAGGAGTTCCATAAAACTTGAAGACAATTTTAAGTGCTTGAAGAAAGAGTCACTCAAAATTTTTAAGTCATAATACAAGTACGCTATGCAATATATACAAAATAAACCAAAATTAAGCCCACTCCTCTGATGATACCAACTCCTTTGCCTAAGCTGGATTTATTTAAGCTCCGATTCCGCTTATAAAATATTGACATTTCAAGTCGAGGTACTTAAACGGGAATGCATTTATATATACCAGAAAATACATTTGAAGACAGTAAATTAAAAGACAGTTTAGAGAAATACAATTTTAAGTCAATAAAATTCAGTCAGAATTATGTATGTATGTATGTATGTATGTATGTATGTATGTATGTATGTATGTATGTATGTATGTATGTATGTATGTATGTATGTATGTATGTATGTATGTATGTATGTATGTATGTATGTATGTATGTGTAGAACATTTAAGGATTCAAGCCATTTGAAAATTAATTGGTTTACTTGATCCAACATTAAAATATTAGTCCGATACCATATATACGAAAATCGAACAGTAAATCATTTTAAATGTCAATTTACAACAATATTTTTTATATTAATTTTAACATCAAAAATAATTAAATCAATGGGAAGTTGTTATTACTAAATAACGAATACAATAAGTTCTTATCTGTTCAGTTAAGGGTTCGGCCCAGGGAATTCCCACTGCGTAACGAATAATAAAAAAGAATGTAGTAAAATTATGTGTATATGAAAGTATATAAAAAGTATGCAATGTTAAAATTAAAAAATTTCGTAGATTTGAGTTTAAGTGTAGGGACGGAATAAATATTTCGAAAATCGTAGTCAATTTAATACGATCGTAGCAAGGTCCGAAGACAAGAACGAATTTTTGTTAAAAACTTGTAATGCAACTATAACGATTAATCGTTATCGCAATTAATAACAGCTTTTGCGATTAATAACGTACTAATCGTTTGGCAATTATTCCATCCAATACATCATCCACTGACATTAAAATTGGTACTATGGCAGAAATTGTTAGGTCTAATACACTTTTAAATATACTTATCATATTAATGAAACAAATGTTTATTGAAATAATGTATTTTAAATTTGTGAGAAGGGCATAATCGGTCTCACGAGATAGACAATTTTCCACAGTTACACTTATACGGGTACATACTCGTTCTATTTTTCTTCATTAAAAGATAGAACGTGTAGGATATCTAGAGATTTCTTTATAAATTATTGAATATAATTTTTGATTAATTGTATTAGGCGATTATTACCATGAAATAATCGTTATCGTCAAGTAAGAGAATCGTCGCATCCCTATACAAAAAGCGGAAAATATGTATTTTGACAATTTATTCTTATGTAGTTAGAAACAAATAATTAGTTTATGAATAAGGCGGTTATATACTTATACTTATATACATGAATGAATAAAATTGTATAACATCAGTTTTAAAAAATTGAATTTTTCAAAATATTTTGTGGAACTCCTTTTTAAAAAGGAATGCATTTGGAAAAACCAAAATCGTGATGATGGATTGTAAAAATGCTTCTTGACTTAACGGCACGTGGAATACTAAGTAGGGCAATCATTAGAATTGCTTGATTAGATTACAGGTTGTCTTAGCAAAAGCATAGCAAATGACATAAGTAATTTGTGTGGGATTGTTTATGTTTATTTGAATAACAGAATGTTTGAAATGCTATCATAACTTTGTGAAAAAATCTATTAAACGATTTATCTTTGGCTATGCCGAAGCTCGTATAACCTCCGCCATTTCAGTGCTTCCAAAAAATTTGCTTCTTTTATAACATCTGTCCTACATGTCTCTATTATAAATGGGCCTTGTTCTTATCGGATCACGCCCATTTTTTGTGTTACTACTAAAGTTCTAAATATTGAATTTGAACATAATAGTTGCTCTGGAACGGAACTATTTCAATTAATTTTTGATTCGCATGGAATGGTGTGGTTTGTATGGGAGGGGGTAGAAGTTTTGGTCTGATCTGGCCCATCTTAGAACTTAGCCTCCGCTTGGAGAATAGGAGCTCAATTTCAGCTCGATAGCTCTTTAACTACGGCTGTAATCGCTGTCATACCTACCACGGCCTCTTCTGGTCGTTACAAATGGAAGAACAAACTCAATATACCCTTCGTTAAGTATTCACGATCACGAGTATTGTACGTGTTTTGCTTTTGTAAATCTGTAAAATTTACTCCAAATACCAAATTTATTAAAAATACTCAAATACTAGAGCCAATACACGTTAATACTTCTACCATTTAATGGCTTTTTCAAATTCTCTAAGAGTTATTTTTCATAAAAATATCAAAATAAAAACAAAATTTTTTAATTTAATACTTTTGGTAATAATTTGACAGGAGTAAAATAAAAGGAAGGAAAGTTATTAATTAGTTCGAGTTTTAACTAGAAAATTTATGGGACTAATGTAATATCGTAATAATGTTTGTGGAATTCCTTTTTGAAAAGAAATGTATCTGGATGAAACAGCTGAAAAGCTACTATGCACATGTACGAGTATATTATCTAGCATGTCTGACTGTCTGTCGTTCTGTCTGTTGTTTTGGGTAAACTCGAGAACCGCTGAACTAACAATTCTGCATGCTTTTTAAAACCTAAACTTATTTGTATTAAAAACAAAACCCGAGCAGCGCCTGGGCTAGACAAGAAAATTAAAATAAATACCGCCACTGAATTTAAGAGGCACACATTTGTATATAATTTTATGCAAATTTTATTTGTTATTTTTGTATTTTTTGTTTTGTTGTTTAACAATTTTACAGCGTACACGAGCCTGCACACTTCCAGCATGGATCACATTCATCGTCTCGAGAGCAGCGAATGTAATTGAAATCTTGAGAACGTCCCCGGGTGGTGTAGCACCAATCGCCGTCTCTCAAACTGAGACCGCAGTATGTGAAACAGTATCCCTTGTGGCAGCCCGCTTTCTCAGCACATTTGGAGGCGTTGTCGATGGCAATTGCGGCAATGGTCCCAAACGCCTTACCTGCCTCTATCGCTGCAGCCTCTTGTGCCGACACTTCGATGTGGCAGATCGATGCGATGCAAAGCATTGCAAAAATGCCAACTATTAATTTAGAGACCATTGTCGGACGTTTGTTTCAGAGTCAAATCAAATCTTATGAATGCATTCACAACTGGCAAGATTCCATATTTATAGGATTTTCTTTATCAGTTCGTTTTATATTATTTTCTTGAAACTATTTTAAATCGATTGATTGTCCTCATTATGGGTTTTTTATTTTAATAAACATTTTTTTTTGTAAGTTTGCAAAACGTCATTGAATATTAATCTTCTTTCGATCAGAAGGAGTTCCATAAAACTTTAAGAAATTACAGCGTACTCAAACGTTAAGTGAGTTTTCTTCAAACCAAGTCAAATAACAAGTGTACGCTATAAAATAACAACAAAATACGAGGTGTGTTCAAAAAGTAAGGTGACTTTTTATATTTCGCGGGCAACGTATTACATTCAATTATCGATTTTTTTTGTTTTGTTATGTTGGTACACTCGTCACGAACATATTTTTACAGTTTCAGCTATATAGCATGTTTAGTTCATTTGTAAGAGGCGTAACGGTTAGAAGTGTTTTGCGTGCTCGGCGATTTTCTGCTGGCTCATCTGGGCTCTTCCATTGGGACGATTGGGCTTTGGTTTCAATATAATAACCAAATACCCATGATTGGTATATGACCCTTTTTAGTGTGGTTTTTGGCCAAAAATGATTAACGATTAATCGTTATCGCCATTAATAACCGTTATCTAGGGGCGGCATATGAGTGAAGTGAGCAGTTTTTGTATGCTCCTTCATATACTTTTCATAATAAAGTAAGAAGTGAAATAGTAAAATATAGGAGGACCTTTTTTTTTGCCTCTTCATCTGCTTTCATGAATAAAGAAAACAAAAACATTTAAAAAAAAAATTTTAAAAACTAAATCTGACTAAAAATTTTAATAATTTTACAATAACAAAATTTATAAATTTTATATCAAATCCTTTCAAAGTTTAGAATATGTTATTAAGGGCGACAATATCCAGTTTTGGTCCGGGCGCCTTCCTACGTACGGCTCTGTCTATACCCAGATACTTCAAAAGAAGTTTTGATTAGAAAAACAGTAATTCAACTAAAACTAGTTTATGAACTAGGAGGTTATATACTTATAAGGTTTATAAATTATGGAACTGATAAAATTTAAATCGTATAACAAAATATTTTGTGGAATTCCTTTTTTAAAAGGAATGCATCTGGAAAAACCAAAATCGAGATGATGGATTGTAGAAATGCTTCTTGACTTAACCGCACGTGGAATACCAAGTAGATCAATTATTAGAATCGCTCGATTAGATTACAGGTTGTCTTAGCAAAATGACAAAAGTAATTTTTGTATGATCAAAAAATCAAAATATCAAAGTAAAAACATAATTTTCTAATTGAATACTTTTAGTAATAATTCGAAAGGAGTTAAATAAACGAAACTTTTTTAATATATTTTTTTATTGTCTAAATCGCAACCAAATAATTAAGCTGCCTTTAGCTCGAATGCAACTTAACACCCAGTATAAACCGGTCTGAATTAGTTGAGAATGGTAATATGCGGTGCATGTTTGCAACAAAGCATAATGTGAGATCTGCGCCGACCAGTTTTAGCCACAACAACGCCTGAATGAAGAAAACCTCGGCGGCTCTGATAAATACTTATTTAATTTATTCGAATTGTTTTTCGAAAATATAATTTTTTTTAGGGTCGTCTCCAGGCGGAAGCAAAATGCGCAATTTGATAGGAGCGGCACTTTTTTCAAGGCAGAGTCATGCTCCGGGCATCAAAATATTTCGTTTATTAAAATTTTACTTTTTTCATTATGTAAAGAATACAAAATTCTAAATAAAAGAACAAAAAAATTTGATCAATAAAATAATTTATTCAGATTTTTTTTTTCTAAATACATTCATATGTATATTAAATGACATAATCCTTTCCCAAATACAATTACTCGTAATTTAACCCTGCACAGGTCGATAACGTTTGTCCTGAACATTTTTCGCACGTGCCGAATAATTCGAATAACCCGGATAACGCTGCTGAGGTGGCTGCGATAGCGGGACTCGTGGCGCATTCGGATCTCCCAAAACGGTTTCATGCGCTCTCCATGATTGCGCCGGCGACGGCAACGGTCTTGCATTGTGAGCACCGTAACTCGGTTGGGGTGACGGATAGTTTTGATATGTCGGTGGAGTTGGGTAATTTGGATAACGCGGTGTAGTCGTTGTGGTCGTCGTTGTCGTTGTAAAATATTCCGGATATAGATTCGGTACCGTAATTCCCTCACCGAAATGAAAGTCCAACTCAAGCGGATGTTCTTGCGATTTAATGAAGCGCACAAAGGGGCCATACTCGCTGCTGACGTTCGGCCAAATGCCGGAATTTAAGATCGGTATACCGAACTGCACGAAATTGAACCATTTAGTGGTAAGCGTACGTGCCATGGTGCGATCCTCCGCATTAAGTTGGCTCACTTCTTGCGGATACGGAAAGAGATAGATATTGTCATCGCTGAGCGTCGCGTCGGCTTGGAATGGCAGCGGATTGGGCAGGAAACCGAAACGATGAAATTCGCCGCGATAGTCAAAGACGTACAAGAACGTTGGGTACTTCTGCGACGTATAGCGTATGGAATCGATGAGCGGTGCACGGTATAAAATCAGATTGACGAGCTGTAACAAAATTTTATTATAAAAAAAAAATTGATTTAATATAAAAATGTATTGCTCAGACCTCAAGTAGACCTTGTGCCAAGCCGGACAATGATGGATTACGTATATCTTCGGCGGTGAAAATCTCTCGAAGCGCCCACTGCTTCCAAATTTGATGATGACGTGGCTGTGCCGTATGCTTCAGCACCACATCAATATAATCAGAGATGTTGCGCGTGCGTACCTGCTCCAACTGCTGATAGAATCCTGTGTTAATTAGAAAAGGAAAAAAAAAAACATGTTCTAGTGTCTAGATGTCTTCTTGTCTATAAACTGTCACTTACGTGACATAATGAAGGCGCCGGCATCTTTCGTTGTGCCCGCCAAAACTGGATAAGTATTGCGCGAAACCATTGCGGCAGGATGTTGCGGCAAGTAGCCCAAACGATCGCCAATGACCAACTTAAAGCCGCCTGCGAAACGCAAACCACGCGCTTCATTCTCCTCCCAGTGACGCTTAAAGATTGTCAAGAGTTCGGGTGTGCTGAGACGTTCCAGACAAGCGATCGCATTGGGCAGATTGAGACCTGTTACTACGGGACAACGTGATGCACGCGCAAACGCACGGAATGTCTCGAGCGGAGACTCATCTATAAAGTAGGGATTTAAGGCAGTGCCCGATTGTAGGATTAACTTGTTGAAAAGTCCCTGAGCCTGTCGAAATACCAAACATATTGCAATGAATTTATATTAGAGAATTTACGCGAAAAATCAACATACCTTGCCGCTCAAGCTTAAGGCGTGCACCAGTGTTGCACCGCCAGCCTGCCCTAGCAGGGTCACCTCTTCACGATTACCGCCAAATGTGTGTATATGATTCCGCACCCACTCCAGCGACATTTGTATGTCGGCGAGCGCCACATTGCCAGGAAGCTCGTCGGTGAGCGTGGTCAGAAAACCGAAAGGAGCAAGCCGATAGTTAACCGAGACCAGGACGACATCATGTTCGAGGAAATAGTCGGGCTGTCCTTCTTCGGCGCTGCCGTCAAACAACATTTCACCGTGTATGAAGACAATGACTGGATAACTGCCAGGTTTCTGTTCGGTAAATAGAAGATGTTTTATTATTTTTGCTGGTATTGGAAGGCTTTAGGACTCGTTAACCCATTAGTGCGAAAACTATTTTCCAACCAACCGAAAAAGCAGACACACACATGCACACTTACACTGGGCGCATAAATATTGAGCGTTAGACAATCGTCGACGTTGACACCGCGCCGTACATCACTCTCGATACGATCGATATCCGGAAATTGAGGACATGCGTTCGGTTCGCGCGTTGCATCGATGATCTCGCCGTCGGGTTGATCGTAGCGCGGCTCGTCGGCTTTCTGGAAACGACCCAAACCGGGGCGGACGCTGCCATATTTAATGCCTAAAAATGCGTTTATATCGCGATGTAGAATCTTACGATCGGGAACACGTCCGCGTATCGAGCCAATGCGTGGGACAAAAATCACATTCGGATCTGTGGTCGTAGTTGTTGGAAGTTGAGGTTTGGGGCTGTAAGTGGGTCCAGCGTGGATCTGTGATTCGCGGTGTTCGTGTTGACGTTGTTGTGCTTGTTCTTGAAGTTGCCGTTGGCGTTGTTGTTCTTGAAGTTGTTGTTGTTGACGTTGTTGTTCTTCAAGTTGGACTTGACGACGTTGTTGTTCCTCGAGTTGCTGTTGACGTTGTTGTTCTTGGCGTTGCTGTTCTTGAAGTTGTTGTTGACGCTGTTGTTGTTGGCGTTCTTCATGTTGTTGACGTTGTTGTTCCTGAAGTTGTTGCTGGCGTTGTTGTTCTTCAAGTTGCTGACGTTGTTGTTCCTGAAGCTGTTGTTGGCGTTGTTGTTCTTCCAGTCGTTGTTGATATTGTTGGCGTTGTTGTGCTTCAAGTTGTTGTAGTTGTTGCGAAGGATGTTGTTGTTCCGGGTGCTGTTGCTGCTGCTGCTGACGTTGATAGTAAGGAACTGAACCCAAAGAGTTTGGATTCATATGTGTATTAAAATCCTGACCTGATTCTTCATCGTAATCCGTTTCATCGTATAAATCAAATCTATCCGTTGCCCGATTTAGCGGCAGCGATACCAACAAAAGCACAACGCCTAAAAACAGCGAAATCGAACCGAAGCGGGACATCTTGTCGCTGCGGCGCAACAAGTAAAACTAATTTCTTTTAAAAAAATTTCAAATCAATTTAAAGAAGAACTTTAAGAAAAGTTTAGTTCTTCTTATCGTTAACTGCAGCTGTTGTTGTTGTTGTTGTTGCTGTTGCGGCTGCTGCTAGATTGGCGCAGTCTTGAACGCACTTTCGTTGAACTCTCGCCACTGGGTTATCTGCTAATAGCCGGCGCTAGTTCGTTTAGTTCTGGCATGAGCTCATGCTGAGCGTTGCAAAATGAGTTTGACTTATTTTATTTTGTGGTATACAATATTATTTAATTATGGTATATAATTATTTTTTTTTTCCAAAGATGTCAAATTTTTTTATTTAAATAAGCACTCACGGGATTTAACGAAAGTATTAAAATTAGGTCCTGCATTTATTGTAATACCAAAAGAAGTTGTCCAAATCTTGCAGAAATTAGTATACCACTGTCGAGCCTGCATCAATGGCAGTGCAAAAAATTTATCGGTTATATAACTTGTAATTTAAGCTGTAGCGCTGCTGGGCTATCAGTTCAAATTCTCATTATATTCTTTTAGGGTTTGGAAAAATGTATTTCCTCTATTTGGTAGAGTTTGAATCTCTTTCCTGTTAAAGTTAAAAATTCTGTAGCAAAAACAAAACAAAATTTTTTTTCAAAAACTTTTTCAATATTCGTTTCATATTTTACTTGAATTAACGGAAAGAATTTAACGCGAGTTAATTAATTGTTGAGTGGTTTTCAAAATGAACGGGAAAGTTAAAAATCATCAAACAATTTAACTTCGTCAATTAACTCTTTAACTAGTTCGTGCCTTTAAATTTTGAAATTTAACGAAAGATTTGTTCGTATATAAGTGTCATACTTGGGTCTTAGTTTCTTCTTGTTGGATAGTTCAGGCAGATTTTGCTTTTGTAGAAATCAGATTTTTGGCTCGAGAGTTTTGAACCTTCCAGTCGCTACCAAAGCACAGAACTGTTCTATTTAAACTGTGGGAATATCAATCAACTCAATTAATTGTTGTAAAACTGCATGTAAATAAAATCATTTATTTTAAACATGCAATTTAGTAGTGATGAGACTAACACGAATAATCGTTTTGCCGGTTTTTTTTCGATTTTAATGAAGAATTGATCATAAACAAATTGAGATTATTTAATTTTTTTATCGTTTTATTTATGGTAGTACCTCAACTCATCATGTTGTAAATTGCAAATATCGGAGAACAAATACTTTTTGATATAAATGCTTTGAATTGTACTTAAAGTCTACTTGAATTTTTAATAGGAGTATTCATGATCGTGAGTATTGAGTCTAGCATTTGAGTATTTTGAGAAATTTGTAATAAATTTTACATTTCACAAACACTTATAATATACAACAATTTCCCCATTTTACTCCCAATATTGTTTCTTAAATAAGGATTAGGAATCAATTTGAATATATTCGAATTTTGATATATTTTTAAACGAAATTCTTTGATTAGTAGAAATCTGATTTTCGAAATTTATATTTAATTTTTAGTAATTATTAAAATGTTTTTAAAGTGAAAAGGATATTTTCTTTCCATATAAAAACCGCCTATTTCAATTGTTCTTAATTTTAAAATAAAAGTAAAACAAAGTAAAAAAGGAATAAAACAGGTAATACGAGTAAATTTTCAAAAGTAACCGATTAAAGATATTTATTTTAATAAGTAGCCATTACTGTAATTTTAACTCATACAGCAGCGACATCTTTGATCAGTATTGACAAAGCTAATAATTTGAAGTTTACTGGTTTGTGTATTGGCTAAGGCGGGTGTTTCGTATTGCATTAAAATCTTAAATTAATCTTAATTTAAATTGATTTATTTAAGTCATGAAGTTTAAATTAAACTAGCACAGACACAAACCAGGACGACAATTCAAATTTTTAGGTAAACATTTTCATAAATCCGAACTTGAAAAAAAACAATTTTTTAAGTTTTAGCATAAAAATCGAGTATACATTTTTTGTTATAATCGTTTAGGGTATTCAGTCGTAAAGTCGATTTTAAAGTTTTTAATTTTGACACACCCTACACTTTTTTTCAATTTTCATTGCATATTTTAGGGCATTTTAAAATATTACCACACTTTGCAACTTTTTCAATAAAAGTTGCTAAATTTTTGAATTTTTGAATCCTCAGAATTTGGCAAGTTTTTTTGAAAAAGTTGCAAAGAGCACAAAAGTTGCAGCGAGAGAGAGAGACGACGGACGACGAACACGTCAATTGAAAATTGGAAAATTTGGAAGACGAAAAAAGAGATATTTGTTTGGAAAATGTGCGCAAACGTTTAGACGCCGTTTCCGACTGTTAAGTCACGAAAAACAATTTCAGAAAACGAACTCAAAACAAAAAACTAATAAAACAATTTATTTAAATAAATAAAAATATGGGGAACCTTAATCCAGCAGCAGCTGCACCAGTGCACCACCGTGGACCACCAAGCCAGGCTCCGTCACAGGCTCCGCCACAGCTTCAGCCTCCGCCGCAGGATCCGTCACTGGCTCCGCCACAGCTTCAGCCACCGCGTCCACATGGAAGTTTTTCCAGCATAGCTTGAACTCGTCTTCCATAGTGACGGATGATTGTGGTGGCTGTGGCGAATAGGATGGACGTTCAATAAGGCACGTGCACAGACAGCCTCAAGAAATTAATAATTGTTCAAACAATGTGAATGAATGTGAAAACTTCTCACACTAAAGTTTTTTTTTCAACTGAATTGTTGAAAAAAAAGTGAACACAGCCGACCGGAATTTTCCCCGACGGCCACAATAGTCGGCGGCGGCTAAAAGCTGACAATTTTCAAATTTGTAATAATGATTAGCCTGTTAAATTTCGATGTAAAAATCTGAAGTATTTTTTTTACATCACAGCATTTCGTTGGCGGACAATGGAAAAAACATAATTTTTTAATAGTTAACATACAATTCTTAATAGTTTTAATAAAAACGAATTTTAAGACGTTTAACGCTTTCTTTGCGCAAAAATGCCCAAATTTTCGACGGCTGCAATACATTTGTCGGCGGCTTCTGTTCTGATTAGAAAATATGAGTATGAAACTGAATGGCATTGAACGAAAGACTGGGTGTGTCATGTTGGTTTTCACGTTGACATGTATGTTTGTTGACTATTGGTTTAAGTAAATTTTGTTGATTTTACTATTATAGATCGAGTATGGCCCCATCGAAGGACCCTACGCACGTGGAGATTCGCGAAAATCTCTAGAGATTATCAAGCACGTGCGCGTCTTCACGTGTCTGGTCAGCGACGTAATTGTGGAGGCGGAGCGCTGGGAAGTGCTGAGGAGCTCCACATACTCGATGGGCAGGGACGCTGTTGCAGCACGCAACAAAACTGCCCATCGGGTATTGATGTGGAGACGGGTCGCGGAATAAATTTGCAGGAGAAGGCTTTTTTATTTTGCTGAAAGCAACAAATCGGACGAGTTAAATAAAATTTGTAAACATAATTTATTGGTAATAAATATTAACACTAAATTTATAGTAAAAACAATTCTTTTTTAATAGCTTCTTTCATCCGGTCGATTTTCGTAACGTACCGAAAACAGTACGTTACGAGAATCAAACGAGGACTGCCAGACACACCGTTCTGGCAGAAAATGAGGTATTTTAAAAACATTTTAGTATATATATATATATATATATATATATATATATATATATATATATATATATATATATATATATATATATATATATATATATATATATATATATATATATATATATATATATATATATATATATATATATATATATATATATATATATTTTCTATAATTATTTAATTTTTCAGATATTTAAGATCGGATGTGCAGGCCAAGGCAGCCAGAAAAGCGGCAAGGTGGTCGGCTGCACATGAAGTGTACAGCTCGCAGCTGGATGTGTTATGGTCGCAGAAGTGGCATCAATCTCTGCAGGCCGATCGCGACCAGCTCCTGGGCTCCGCATCTTCCCCTACATCCCCTCCATCCCCTCCTTCCATCTCTTCCAATCCCTTCTTCCGTTCCTTCCCTTGCATTCACTTCTTCCATTCCATACCCTCCTTCCCTTCCTTCAAATTTTCCATCCATATGGGATGTTTCCCGAAATTCCCAGATCCTTACTCAACATTTTGCAAGCCCTTCATCCTTCAATCTTCAATTCCCACATTTAGGCGAATCACCCCAGTCAATCCATTATAACAGGAACATTTTCATTACCAATTTGCTCAATAACTTCATTCCCGTCCTCAACTCTCTTCCCGATGCGGAGATTCTACGGATGCTGGGAGAGATACAACATTTGTAATCGTTTAGGGTATTTGAGCTTCGACTTGGCCGAAGATAATTCTTTAACTGGTAAAAATTCTCTTAAACCAAAAAGAAGGAAACATCTCAAATAAAAAAATATTTAAGCGGAATGTGAATCATAGTTCATTAAAATTCGTATATTAAAAATCTCCTTACCACACGAACTATTTAAAAAAAGGGTATTCACAAATTGTAAATTATAGTAAATGTTTACAAACAAAACTAATCTTAGTACTTATATTTTATTGCATACCAAATTAACTAATACATGCATAACGATTCCAACCACTTTCAGCATATGCTGCCACTCACGATAGTCACCCCAAAGCAGTGGCGACAAATGACCCCAATAAATAAATTAAATTAGCCCAACTACCCCGCTTGTGTTGTAAAAACCAACAACCACACCACCAACCCCCGCCCCCTACAAAAGCAGACAGCGTATCCCATAAATGTGGCCAAATAAATGGACGAAAGGACGTCTTAATCAAAACAAGCGAATTTGTCATAAAAACTACAATAACAACAACAACAAAAACAAACAAAACAAAAAAGTGTGAGTTATTTTCACTATAACAAACCATGATCACCCCACACACATACACACACAAGCACACGGCACCCTCTCGGGTAAAGTTGATTTTTCTTTTGAGAAAGACAACAACAAGAGGAAGAAAAAAAAGATGTGAATTGTTATGATAATTCAAATTGGCCATTATTGTCACATAATGGCTAAAGATACGCTGGTTGGTGGCTGCGGAGACGATGATACTGCTGCCAATATTTGCCAAGACGTAAAAAAAAATTCAATGGTTTTATGAGCGGCGGCGGCTTGCCAAATCAGTGCCAGGCCGAGGCAGGACGAAGGCCAACAACTCGTATTTTTAAGTGTTTGCTCAAGAAGTTGGTGGAGCCTTGATTACGCTGGCGGCTAGAATGCCCCCCATCAAATGGCCATTTTGTCAATAATAATGTCATAAGAACGTTTTTTTGTTTTATTTTTAATTGCATAAAATTTTTGGGTTTTGTTTTAAGTTTCAAGTACTTTACTTTGTATATTTTATTTAAATAATAATATTATTAAAAACCAAAAAAATTAAATATGACAAGTGGCACACTTCAGACCATGGTATTAGTTATAATTCTATAACTTATGCAACTGGTTATGTGATAACTGTGAGCAACCCTCACAAGACCGAACAAAACGTTATTTTTGCATAAGAAAGTGAACTGTAAAATTTAATTCCGGAGTCGTTTTTAAATTTTCACGGCATATAATTAGCTAAAGCCGATTGTTAAAGGATTCGTAAATTGTAATTCTCCTTGCCAAAACTTCGTTAACGATATGGAAATGTTGTTGAACAATTACATTTTAAAAGTTAGTAACAACAAATCAGCTAAGCGGTTTCAATCGGTTTCATAAATTCACAGTTTCGTGGTCGCGACGTCGCGATCTACAAACATGATCGGCTGAACGGCGTTTCGCCGTAAATGCGACTCAGCTTAGATCTTTGCTATTTACTATAAAAAACAAAACAAATTAAAATGGAGGATGCTGCGAATTTCGAATTTCGGAAAAGATAAAATGATGAATGCTTTCTGCATAGATCTATAAACAATTTAATATTTTCAACTAACGAAATACTTTTTAGTATGGATGCAAAAAAAAGTTAAAAAAAGAATCTATCAACTGAATTAATAGAAAAGAAGAAGAATAATACAGTAAAAGGAAAATACTTCAGGTAACCTAAAATTTTTTTTAATGAAATGAATTGTTAAATTTACCTGTTTGTGTTATAATTTTGTGATTATCTCTTTCCTAAGCTCAGACCAATCCAAAGAAGAAGGCAAGCAGAAGGCCAATCCGGAGTTTATATGTATATTACGGCTTAAAACCAAATTTACATTCATTTCCATCAATTTGCTACAACAACTCTCTACAACAAGCACGAGCAAATCAGGTACATAACAATTTGCTTAAAATCATTAAAAACCGTCAATACTGTTTTGTGACCAATAAACGCGCCCATCTCGACCTTTAAGAATTACCATGAAAATTTGAATTTTAAATTATTTGACTGTTGTCCCTTCAAGCCCGCTAATGGTTCGGAACAAAAAATTTGGCATTTTCTAAAATCTCAATAAAATCATTTAATTCTCTTTTAGTGCGAAACAAAGAAAATATCGAAAAACAATTTTCCGAAGTTACACTTTTTGGAATTTCTTTTATTTGCTTTTGTGTGTGTTTCCTTTGGATAATACAAATTTTAATGACAGTTAAAAATAAACCATTTAAGCAACACTTTAGCTATTTTGTGCGATATCCTCGCGGAGAAAGGACCAAAAAGGCCGCCGATTTTCTAAGAAAATTGTGTGCGCTTGCGTAGAGCACGTTTCGATTGAAAACTTGTTGCAAGTGACTTGGTGAGACACGTTTAAATAATTTTTTACAAACAAAAAAAAAAAGCGGTGTTACCAACATATGTTTTGTTTAACAACTGGTTTTGTTTTGTCCTCCAGCAGGCTTTGACTATTCGATTTATAAGTGAAATTTTAATGTATTTTCTTAAATTAATTTCTGCGAAGGCGCCTAAAAAGCTGTTTAAGTAAATAAAGTACTTCAATAAAAAAACAAACGTTACTGAGAAAAAATGACAAAAAATTGATGACGTCCTTGAATATAACTCCAAAAATATTTTTACTTTAGTTATTTTTATCTGAAATATCTTTTTCAATGAGCTTACAAATTGGTTTTTAATAAAATATTTTGATTTGCCCGTATTTCAAAGGATTTCGTTTTATTTATTGGGTTTTGGTATTACAACCTAAATTTTAGAACAATTCAAAGAGTTTACATAAACGTGAAGATTGTATTTATATAAAGGGCCTTAAAACTTTTACCTTTTACAAACTTTTGCCAGTGTGAATTTTTCGTTTTTCAAAGAAATCGAACTTCTTCCGTTTTAAAAATTCTAGACAGTAACTGGTTTTTTTTCTAATTCGCTTTATCGAGTCTAGTAGAGATTACCCTTAGTACCTATCACTTTTGCTGGAGTTGTCGGCAGTCCACTTAGTTACAAAATTTAAGATTTTTAGGAGTAATATAAGCGATTTAATTGAATTTAATTGTTTAGTTTCACTAATTGTAGGCGTGCCAGATTTCATATAGCCTATCATTCTTTCCAGACCTTTCTCGATACATGTTCCAAGTTTGGTAAAAATTTGGTTCATTCGGTTAGTCATAAAAACGGAAAAAACGAATATAAAGAAAGCAAGAAAGAAAGAAAGAAAAATAAGAAAAAAAGACAAAGAAAGATATAAAGAATAAAGGAAGAATGAAAGAAATACACTTCCCTTTATTATATTAGTAAGGATATACAATGCGGATATTGTTGCAATTGTCATTTTGTCAAACGACGGTGACGGTTTCCTCATTTTGCCGTTTCCGACAAAAGTTACGCACTTTGTTATCCTGTTTAATTGCGGTTCGGGTCTGTTGTACGATTTTTTAAACTATACTAAAACGAAAACGAATCTTTATAACCGCCGCTATCTTAAAAATTTCCAAGGATAATGGCCAAAAAATTACCAGCAGACGGGTAATAAACATTTCAGTTTCAATTTAACCGTCCGTTCATACTAAGCAAATAAAAATGCAAATATTTTCGGAAATTTAACAAAAAAAAAACGAAATATTCTCTTGAATTTAAATTTTAATACGACCTTTAGTAGTGCCGTTTTGTTTTTTTAGGGGCGCGATAAATATTTTACAGCTCGCGTACCAGTACACGTACTGTTTCAGCTTAATGCAAATCTTGTTAGCGGTTTAGGTTTATGATGCATTCACATAACGCTAAGGCAAAAAACAATGAAAATTTATAGTTTCTTCCAGGAAGAAGAAAGAAATAAGTTTTAAGATGGATTAAAGATAAGTTGAAATAATTGAGGACACATTTATGCTATATAGACGAAGGATGTTTACAAGGATTGGTCACAAATTTACGCCTACTCAATAAAATTAATAAAAAGGTCAATCTTTGGAAAATTTTAAACTCATTTGTTTTGTTTTAAGAAAGCAGATAGAAGAAGCACGGGATGGGATGTAAGTGCGTTAAGTCTAGAATTTGTCAAGCATTTACAACTCAATTAAATTTTATTAAAGTGTTTATATTTTGATTATAAAAATATTGTTTTTTACTCACTTGAATTTAATCCACATTTGAGTTCAATTAAGCGTGTTAACGTGTGCACTCAAATCGTCCGGTTTAAATCCTTTCTTTTTGGCAAACATATGACAGGCGACTCTTTTCGGCATGTTTGCGAATTTTTCATTTGTGTGTATGTGCGTGTGTGTTGTTTAAATATATATTTTTGAAGGACACTCATCAATTTTGCGGCATTACAGCGCAGGATTTAAAATCGTCCGTATGCGGTAGTTGTGTTTGTGCTTAGCGTATGAAAATGAAAACGGGCATAAATGGAGTTCTCCATTGTCGCGGCGCATGTTCGACAGATGTCGTCAGTCAATAATGTCGCTCGCTGTCATTGAACAAGGACATGTCAAAGGACAAAAGGATTTTTCAATGGCATTAACGTTAAATGGGATCAGGCACTCATACATATATACAAAAAAAACAACAACAAACATTTTTATAAATTATAAATCGAGTCATTCATCATAATTTTAAGCTAGCTTTAGAATAAGTGACGACATCAAATTATTTAAATGGATTTTGTCGATGTTTGCTTTCATTAATTCAAAAATACTTTGAGAAATAAAATTTATATATGTATTATTAGTTTATTAAAGCAATGCAACCTATATTTAATTTCCAGTAAAATAATTAAATAAATTACTATTTAAAATGTCCCACATTTCTTCCATTAAGTCATATTTACTGTGATATTATTTGCGAAAAAAACGTTTTACCCAAAGTATAAATTGAAAAAGTTTTTAAACCAACACTTAAAGCTGTCAGAAACCGCAAAGCACAGGAAACTTTCGCGCAAATCCATTTCAATTGATACCAAAAATGCAAATGACAGCTAAACAAAGAAGACCGAAATCCAAATTTTCATTTTACGAGAATTGTCGCAAAATTTGCATTTTACGCAAATCAATAAAACGAAATTACAACAACACTTAATATAACAACAAAAACAACAACAACAACAATGTCAAAGGTCACAAAAGTACAGCACAAAGAGTAAAGAGAAAAATGTGAAAATAAACAACCACAAACTTTTACAAAAGTCGCCAAAGTTTTCTTGCTTTGTCAAGTCAAGTCAAAAAAATAATTTACTTTAAATACGCTCTGTGCGTGCACCCTGCATCCGAATGTAAATTTGCGCTTGTTTATTTTGTTTAAATCAATATCAAAAATCAGCAAATAATCACATTTTCGTTTATTTTTTTCTTCTTTTACTTTTCTTACCTCTTCTTGGGCACATGCCCCCTTTCTTTTTTTATTTTGCATGATTTTAAGAAATACTTATGTGGGTAAATAATTCACTTGCGCTAAAAGGACCTTTTCTTGTTATTGTTATTGTTGTTGTTTTTTGAATTCCTTTGGGTCCTTTTTATGCCAACTTTGAAACATTATTCTTTTCTTAATCGCGTTTTGTTGATATGATTTTGTTTATTGAATGAGTTTGTTGATTAAGGTTAGGAAATACAATAACAACAAAAAAATGCAAAAAAAAATATTTAAATAAACACATTTTTTTTGAAGTTTAAGAGTTTTGAAATCTTAAGCTTAAGAAAGCATAACTAAATTTAAAACTTATTGAATTTTAAGTTTTGAAATCAAAAGCTTCCAAGGGCAATTTTTCATAATTGGTCAAAACGTAAAAGTTGCTTAAAGTTATTTTAAATTTCGTTAATTCACACGAACATTAACAAAACAGTAAAGCTTTAGCAAAAAATAAGCTGAACGGTTTGAAGCTTCGGAAAGTTAAAAGCTTCAAATTAAATCTTAAAACAGAAATGTGAAAATTTCAGTCTCAAGAAAGTCATTTAATATAAAAATGTTTGTAACTGTTTACATATATTAAAAAATTTAATCGATTTGTACATATGTATATCAGATTTTACTTTGTTTTATTGTAGTTGTACTAGCAATTGCATGAGTTTATGAATAAGTGAAACTTCATTTTAGCCGAAAAAATCCCACGCTTCAGTGTCGAACATTTAAATTCAAATTTCGCGCCAACACAATGCACAAAAAAACAACAACGAACTAATGTCAAACAAAAAATTGCGCACACAAAAGGTGTCAAACGAAGTAAAGAATGCGCACACAAAGGAGCAGAAACGTGTGAAGGAATTAATAAAAAAATATAAAACTAACAACAACGAAAGTAAAGGCGCAAAATATAGGAAGTGGGCGTCCACTTAAAGCAGCGTTGTACACAAATACAACAAAGAAAGGAGCACCGAAGGGCACCCATTATGACGACAAAACATATGATTAAAGTGTCCGCACATAGAAAAATTTGACACCTCGCTACGCACCGCGCACTGCTCGGCAATTACAATTACGCTCAAAGCGCGCAACAAAAACTATTCAAATTTAAATGTTGTTGTGATTGATCTATACACTGGCTTAAGTAAGGGTTAGGGCTAGCAAAACCCTCGCGCGGCTTAAAGCGTATCATTATCGCCGCTGCGGTTCTATTGTCGAACCGCATGAATAACGCTGCCGAAAAGCCAAAACTTTGCAATTTTCGTTATATTCTCGTCCTTTCGTTTGAATATGAATAACGAAAAAGGGTTTTCTTTTTTGTTTTGTTGTTGTACCTCTATTAGCAGTTAAGGGCAGAGTTAGACGGTTTTCGCCGCTGGACGCTGGGAATTTTTAAAACGTGTTCTTTTGTGTTGTTGTTGTCGTTGTTGTGCGTTTCGTTTAGTCACTGTGACAAAACTATTGAAAGTATATATTGACAAAACTACACAAATTGCATTATTGCGTAAATATTGACACCATGCGGATATGTTGACTTTTTTCTTTTGGTATTATTGGATTACAATTTAAATTTATATTTGGCGCGCAGCGTGCGTTTAAGTGCTTCATTGAATACCAATTAAACACACACGGTGTGAACTTTTTATTTTGTAAATAATTTAAATTAACTCGTGAGTAGACAAGATTTTAATATGCACAGAAAAATGTTGGCAAACTTTTTCTATCCAAAATTATAAAGATCTTTTAACCTTCTTTTGTGCCTTACTTCCATCAGTGTTGCCAAAAAAATAATTTTGGTATTAATATAAAGAAATTTATAGAAAAACACTAAAATAGGCATTGATGCGAAATATGCATTTTTGTGTTTTTAAAGTATAAATACTTTGCTAATAATTTAAATTAACACATGAGCAGAGATTATATTTATATGCACGAATAAATGCATTATATGCCCATTAAATGTTCAAAAAGAACCACTGAAATATGTTCGAAAAAATCAAAATATGCGCAAAATGTTTGCCATATACATACATAATGTTGGTAACAAAATGAAGAAAATCTCTGAAATATGCATTAATATGCTTCGAAATATATGGAATTATCTAATGAGTAGAGAAGATAGTTATATGCACAAAAAATTTCTTATATGCTCAAAAAAAAATATAAGCTCTTAAAAATTTAAGAAAAAACACTAAAATATGCTCAAAAAAAAAAAAAAATATGCACCAAAATAAAGAAATTTTAAGGAACACACTGAAAAATCAAAAAATATGCTTCGAAAGGCAAAATATGCAAATTTATGTGCGAATATGCATTATTATCATATTGGCAAATAATTTAAATGAATTTATGAGCAGAGAAGTTATTAATATGGAAGAAAAATTCCTTTATAAGCGCTTTAAATATAAAAAAAAACAGTAAAATATGCTCGACAAAAGAATGCTTTTTAAAAACTTTTTCCACATTTGTTGTGCTTTTTTTCCTTCAGTGTTGCCAAACATTAAATTTCGATCTTGAAATAAAGAATTTGAAGAACAAAATTGAAATATGCTTTTATCTGCATTGAAAGCCCAAATATGCATTATAAGCTTTTTATCTTCTCTATTTAGAATTGTGTGAAATCGAAATCTCATTAAAACAAAGTTTTGTAATTGCTTGAATTTTAAAAACACGAATTTTCACTGAAAGGAATTTTAAATTTGTCGAACCAGAATTTCGAACAGATCCTCTTAAAAATTATAAACGAGTCGTTCTTTACAAGTTTAGAAAATTTTTGTTGCAGTCATAAAATTCCATTATATTTTATTCTATACGCGTTCTCTTTTTGTTGTAATTTAGTAAATATTTCAAAAGAGCACAACAAAAAAGTGTGAAATCATTAGCAGAGAATATCACTGAATGAAATCTGGAGAAACAAAACGAATCATTGAAATCTATCGCTGCATCTAGAGGATGCACTTGAATGAATGCGAGAACTATAAAAGCAAACAAAACAGAAATAAAGAAATGATCTTAAATATTACATAAAGGATACTCCTTTTGTTACAATTTACGAGATATCCGGTGCGTTGCATTTTTTTAAACAATGCAATTCTACTATATATACTCAGATGCAGTGCATCGCGTCGTCGCATCAGGTGCGGCAAGGATCAAGGGTGAAGTGAAACGATGTGAGAAACTAAGGATGCAAGCATGAGTTGTGAATTTTTGCTACAATTACGCAATTGTCGACGGTTGCCTAATTTATGACAAGACCTTTTTTTGTTGTTTTTATTGCACATACTCGTAGGAGTATTTTTTCCATTTGTTGTTTTCCATTCATTGATGAAATTTGTGAATTTATTGATTTTCCTTTGAATTGAGATTTTCTTTACTATGTTACTTTTATTTTTTTTATTAATAATTATCAATGAAAATTAAATTTATTATCCAACTCCTACAGGAATTGAAAAAATGTTAAAGTATTTGTAGAATTGTTTTTCTTTTATTCAATTGTTTATAAAATTTATAATTTCAAAAATTCTAAATTAATGGTGTCAATTAGTCTTCAGTAGATGGACAAAAGAATTTGGTATCTAAAATACAAGTGGAGAGCTTTAAATCGAAAACCGATAAATCCAGAATAAACTGATTATGTACTCAAAAATAAATTGGAAAAAAATATTAAGCGAATTATCTTCGGCTATGTCAAAGCTCAAATACCCTCCTCTCTATTATTAGTGGGCGTTATTCTTATCCAATCTCCCATTTTTGTGAGTAAATTTTTTTTATCGGTTTTTGAAATTGAAAACTTGTATTGAAAGAATTTGTATATTTTTAAACAATTTTCAATGGAATCGACATTTTTCCGTTTTCAAAACATATTTGGATTTTTTTTTTGAATTCTATGTAAGATTAAGTTAATATTAACCTTAACCTTAAAATGTATTACACACCTTTCATATGATACCCATTGCCGCAATTTGGTATCGGCCCAGGGCAGTAACAAGGCTTAAAACGGCGCTGATGACAATTTATATGTTACCTCAGCCGCAGCAGCATTCGTGAGTTTTATTGCATATCGTCAACTCTTTCCCCTCTTTCAATTATTAAAAAGCGCTTTTTTCAAAAGCTTTCCGCGCACTTTAAACGCACTTAAAATTAATTTGAACTATTTCGCGTGATCAAAATCAACTTTGGCTGCTGTCAAACGTTTTTCACCTGCTCCTGTAATTATTTTCAATTCCAATACATTACTTTCGACGCATTCGCTTTGACATAGTTCACCGGCAAAAGCTTTTGTTCACCATCCTTATTTCTGCCATTTTTTTCTCGCAATTTTTAAAAAATGTTTCGAGTCGGAAAAAGAATTCCTTTGATTTGTTTGGGGTTTCTTAACGTAATTAATTTTGCCATTTTCCAAATGGTTTTCCCTCAAAGTCGGCAATTAATAAAATTGATTTTCTTTGAGACGCGCCGCCGTCGCCGTCGTTTTGCGCCGAGCGATTAATTTTGTTTGTGGTTGGCAAAGGACATCAAACGTTATGTGGAAGAGTAAACGTTTAAAGCGTTGTGTGTTTTTTTTTAACCCTTTTACCTTTGATTTGCAAAATTAAAATTTTATAATTTCAAAAAGCTAAAAAAAAGTTACAAAACTTTGGATAAAGTCGGCAGGATAACAAAGGACATGCGGTTAGAAGCGATAGAAAATAATATTTTTGCGTTTATTATTCAAAAAGTTTATTTTTCTGCTTCATTTTACTTGAAATCTCTCTTAAGCGTTTTGCGTGTGCGACACTACAGTCCCACTTCCATAGCGAAAACCAGAACCCTAGAACGACAGGACATTATTCAATTTATATTACAAAAGCGTCAAAAAATCAAATGTAACTTAAACAAATTTTCTTGTATACTTTTTTTCTTATGCCCGCCGCCACAAAGGACCGCCTTGGGCGCAAGCACTTCGGCTTGTATTCTAGTCGCCGCAAACTTTTAATTGAAAATCCTGTTCGAAATAATGATTTGCCGCCACTTCAATTGCGCGTTTAAATAAAATAGAAAAACGAAGAATACGAAAAGAAAGAACAGAACTACGCTAAGAAGTAATCAAAACAAAACTCAACGCTATGGAACTGGGCGTGGGAGGAGGCAGCGTAAGCAAAATGTCCTTGAAGTGTGCAAATTCAATTCGCAAATCAAATCAAATCAAATCGAATTCTCTTCACTTCACTCTCTTGCTCCGGCAGCAAAGGAAATCAAAACAAATTTTTCGAAATATCGCGCGAGAAGCTTAAACAAACAAAAACGCCGCCGCCCGCTTGCCGTCAACTAGGGAACGCAATCCTCGACGACGTTAACGACGCGGACGACAACGTTGAAGTACGCAAATACCTTTCGTCCTGGCAGTATACCTGTCTGTTTGTCCGTCTGTCTGTTTGTTTGTCTGTTTGTTTGTCTGCCTTCCTGCGACGACGACGCGGCGCTTTGTCAACATTTTCTCCGCCATCGAAATGGAATTGTGAACGAGCAGCGCAGGCTTCAAATACGCGATTTTGAATTTTCGATTTTGGGCGCACTTCGATTGTTTGCCTGTGGACACATGCTGTGGCGCTGCACTGTTGATTTAACACTTCACAATGTACGGCGACACGAATACGAGAGGTAAATACGATTTTTTCTTTTTTTTAAATTTTGGAATTTTTGAATTTAAATAATTTTTATTTTTTTTTTTACAAATTTAAGATTAAATGTGAAATTTTCTGAATTTTAAAGGAATTTTATTAAAAAATTTGATTTTGAAATTTAAAACAAAAACAAATCAAGATGCGCCTATCCTTTAATATTCTCATAATCTCTTTAAAGGATTTTGCAAAAGACAAAACTTCTTTTATTTAATTGCGTTTAAAACGCCTGAACCGAAATTAACTGTAAAAATTTTGCACGCGTTCTTCCGCTTGAATAGCCTGCCTCACTCTAATTGACGCCTCCACGCAGACGCCTTGTGATTTGCAACAACTGCAGTTGACACGAAAATTGTCGTGCGTTGTTTGGGCACCCTGCGCACCCCTCTGGGCAATTGTAACCGAGATTTAATTGCGGTTTTCGCAAAATACCGTTTGTGTGTTTGTTTGTTTATTTAGCCAGGAACATATGCTCGTCACGATGCGATTTGGAAACAGTTGCAAAAGTGGGGCGTATGGTAGCTCAACTTAAAAAAAAAAACTAGAAATAAAATATATAAAAAAGAAGGAAAAGTTCCGTGTGCCAAGAGGAAGAAATTGAAACCAGGACAGGACGCGCAGCGCAGGACATTGATTTTTTAATGCATCCTGCTGAGAGCGCAGCGCGTTCGACGTCTGACGCTGGATGTTGTTGTTGTTGATGATGATGATGATGAAATTTGAGGTGCGACCGAGTCGAAACGAACAATGACAAAACAAGACGAAAGTAAAATTTTTTGCGGAGGAGGAGCGGTGTGCATTGTTACGCAACATAAGCGAGTTTTTTTTTTAAAAGCGAACAACGGTGGAAAAATTGTATGGAGGAAAATATTAAACAAAATTAAAAATATTTGAAAACGCCCACGAACTTTTTTTCTTTTTTGATTAAGTTATATATGTGTAAATATGTCTATATACTTAAAATGTAGTAAACATAATCTTTATTTAGGCTATATAAAATTTACCACGCCCACCTATTACGCCCATAATTTGTTAAAATATTTAAAAAATATTCGATTTTTCACTATTATTGCATCGAAAAGTCTGACATTTTGTATTTGAGTGTAGTCGTGGTTGGTTTATCGGTTGTCGATTAGTCCCGGAATAACAGACAATGTGCATTTTTTCGAGAAATTAACTCTTGAAAGGTCAAAAATGATTATATTTTCTAACGTTTTAAAGAGATCGCTAAAAATGGTATGAGGCTTTTAAGTACTCTTCAATATTTTTTAAATAATGCCTCATTTGTTGAAATCCGTTTGTCTGTTCTTGTGAAAAACTCCCCAATTTCTAGGCTGCGAGCGCCAAAATTTTTTTTAATCTGATTTTTAACTCAATACCACCAATTCTACATTTTTTTATTTAGGCGATTTGGCGGTATACTGCACTTTTACGCCTGTAAACCAATATTAATCGTTTTACTGCCACTGGTTCATAAGTTTACATAAAGTATATATGGATGTATATAAATGATCTTATTCTGTGTGAATTTAACGATTTTTGCGAGGCCAAAATTGTGACGCATCTTTGCTATTTAAATGCCACAAAAGTGTTAAATATTGAATTTGAACTGGTTGTCTCCATTGCAAATATTTTTATTAATTTGTCTTCCTTAAAGTAATGAACAGTTTGTATTTAGTTTTGGAGTAGTCTTTGTCCGATCTTGCTCATCTTAGAATTTTACATCCGTATGGAGAATAGGACTTCACATACATCTCGATATCTCTAAAAATTCGGCTCTAGTCACAGTGGCAGACGGACATAATTAATTAGCGAAGGGTATAATAACTAAGATATATTTCGAAATGATTCAGACATTATAATACCAAATTTTATAACAGAGAATTTATGTTGACTGTGATTTTCTGTTAATAGAATAATCGTCAAACGATAATCACGTTAATCTGGGATTAAGATCAATCGCTATTAATCGTAATCGCGATAAATAGCTATATTGCGATTAATAGCGATTATAGCTATTTATCGCGATTACGATTAATAGTAATCGTTGCATCACTAGATTTCTATCTTTTGGTTTCAATTCTTATTAAATATTTTAATTTTAAAGTGGTCGCAAAAAAAAAATCACAAAAAATTGTTGCACCAATTCAAAAACAGTTTCGTTTAACAGCGTTTTCAAGCACAATTAACCACAAATTTACGAGTAGCTCAAGTAGACGCTAGCTAGCTAACATATGTACATACATTTTCCCACATTTGCGAAACTTTACTTTTTAGCTCGAGAAGCGTTTACCTCCCGGGCTTGTAGTCGTTAAACAAAAACCGTGGGATTCAACGCCGTGCGTCGCGCTTAACCCTTGAGTGACGCTGAACGCACTTGAGCGACGACTCAAGTGGCCACTTACGTTTAAAAGTATTTTCGAATATTTTGTTGTTGTATTTTTGGGGATTTCAAAAAACTGCAAAAATCAAAGTTTTCAATGCAAAAGGATATTTGATTTTTTTTTTTATGTTTTTTTTCGCTAATTCACAAAAGTCTCATGTGTGGAAAACCACCCCTAAAAGCCGACGAAGACATGTAAATGCGTGTTAAAGCGCACACAAAGCCAAGCGCAGCGCAACGCTACTTGCAGGCGACTTGGCTGGGTTTGATTTGCATTGTTTCAGTGTGGATTTTTTCTAAGGGATAAAATGTCAGATTTTTTCCTTTACTATTTGAATATAAGAAAAACCGACTTCTTCGCATTAAGTGGCTCGTTTCGATTACGTTTGAGATTGCGAGTTGGCTGAAAAAAAAAAGATTTTTCAAGATTATTGCATTTAGCACACTTCAGTTTTTACTTCTTTTTGATATGCCCCTTAGACGCATATGCCCAAGTGTTTGCGGGCAAAAATTGACGTCGTTTAGTTAAGTGGCCTCGAGTAGCTTTTCTTCTACGTCACAAGTACCGACTGCATTTTTGCATTTTTTTACCACATTTTTTTTGCAGATTTTTTCTGATAAATTTTTTTCTTTTATTTGCATTTTTGCAGTTTTTTTTCGAAATTATGATTTTAATTGATTTGTCATTTTTAATAAATTATGACATTGGAGTGTCTCGTCTTATGCGTGTGAAATCGTGCATGCGGCATGAGTACCCTGCAAGCGTAAATGATTTTGACTATGCTTTAACACGTCGTTTTTTTCATCTTTTTGTACTGGACTATTTAGGCGGCGACATGTGGAGGCTGACTACGGAGGCCTGGCTTGAGTGGGTTAGGAGTGCGCTTAAATGCCATTTAAATGGTGTTTAAAAGCCTCACAAATGGTGAGAAAATGCAAAATGCATTTCTTTTTATGCATAATTTCGATTTTTTTTTACAGATTTTTCATTTTGTCATGTGGAGGTGCGTCTTGCATGGGTTAAGAGTGAATTTTCGAAAGCTGTTTAAAAGTATAAAAAGCTGGGAACTATTTTTTTTAAATGTAAAAATGCAGTTTTTGCAAAATGCATGCATTACGCTTAATTCTGACAGCTGTCAGTTCATTTTCAAGCGCTATTTAAGCGAAACTTTTTCAATATCTTGTCAACTAAAATTTTTTTATTAATGAAAAATTAAACTTAAAAGTTTTACATATTTATTGTACTGCATAACTTTGCATTGGTTAAGAGCTGCGCCTTGTATGGGTTAAGAGCAAATTGTTAAATGTTGTTCGAAAGCATTTTTAACGCTATGAAATAATATTTCTATGCAAAATTGCAATTTATACAAAATTGATGCATTGGACATAATTCTGACAGCTGTGAACTTACAAATTTCAACTGAATTTCCAAAATCTTGTTATATACAAAAATTGGTCAATAATGCAAAAAGAAAAGACACCTTATTAATTGCATCTGGGCAAACAATTGAAAAAAAAGGCAATTGTTTGTCTGAAAAGGTATTCCAACCAATGACACACAAAAAACGTCGTACCAAGAAAAGAAAGTACAATATCAAAGCACATGTTTACACATGTTTCGCTGGAATTATCCGGCAAGTAAATACCGCAAATAACATTTACAAATTAAAGCAAAATATTTGTTTAACTTCCGATTTCACACTAAACTGCACAAAGCGGCACAATACCGAAGAGAAAAGGGAGTAGTCATAAGGATACTTTTAATTTTCTCACGGCACGCATCCTTGGATATCCTTCCTTCCTTCCTGGCTGGCTGTCTTTGCACAGACAATTACACAAAAAGGATAATTGTTTGCATAAGACAAGGCAAAGCAAGGCAAGGCAAGACAATCCGTAATAGAGGCCAAGCAAAGGTATGGCACATTTCCGGTTTGCGGACATGGGCCAGTGCAAATCAGCAAATCAAACAAAAGTAAACAAAAAAAAAACACAAATTATATATTAAAAAAATACAAAAAAAAAATAAAAGAAAGGGAAGTAAAACTAAACAATGCCTTACACTTTCCAAACAATCTGCAATTGAGCAACATTATTGTTTTGTTATTGTTGCGATTTCAGTTGTCATCAGAGATTTGTAGATTTCCTAACCCAAAACCCGCCCATTGCATAAATTTGTGACTTACCATTTTTGACCAAAAAAAAAAAAAAAAAAAAAACGAAATACTTACATTTGTTGTTGTATAAGGTGTTGTAGACTTTTACGCGACCTAAACACAACACCACATGTTGTCTGATTACATTTGGTGCAACTGTCGCCGAAGACCAATAAAGTCAAAAGAGTTATCAAGAAAAAATATATGAGCGGTATTCCTGTAAACTCGAAACTGGTAAACTCGAAAAGTTTGAAAAGTTGTCAGCCACTTTACGGGAATGCACCTTTTCACGATTGGAGGCAATATTTAATTTTCATGTTAAATTTGCTTTAAATTTGTTGCAAATAATTTTGTGAAAATTCTCTGTGTGTTGGAATGTTAAATAAATTCAAAAATAATAATGAAAATAAAGTAAAGTTAATGAGAAGGTTATGAAAATGTACCTCAAACATTAGTTAAAAGATTTAAACATTCTTTCCAGCAGGACAAGGTAATCAGGTCGCATCAGTGCTGCCTTCAATGATTTGGAATGACAATCAATTCTCCTTGGATTACCTTTATATGGGCGTCTTGCATTACATTTTGTATGAAATGGCCGCTAAAGTAATCAAAGAAAGCTCGCTTACCTAATTAACTAAAAAGATTGCGTAGAGGAAGCGTTTGCCTATTAATTCGATTCTATGAAGTGTTTACCCCAACTTTTCCTGATGCTGATAAGTCCATCGACTACATTTTTGATCCATTAAAATTAAAATTTTTTGTATCCATATTAATAATAAATAAAGACATTAAAATAATTAATTTAATTATTAATAAGTATGTTGCTTAGAAATGCAAATGCGCAATTTATTTATTCTATTCAAACGGTACTTTTCAGTATGTATCAAATATACAAAATGTATGTATATTTGAATGTATTTAAAATTAAAAAAATAACGTAACGTTTTCCCTCAAAAGTAATGCAAATAATTCACTTGTTCTGGTAATAAATTACTAAGCATGGAACATCCGACGTCATTTATTTATTACATTACTTTTTTCATAAATGTAATGCCCAGCATTACTTTTTACCAAATGAGTAATGCAGGTGGAAACCAAACCAAACAAATCGAATCAAATAAAATATAAAATGTAATGTCGCCTGATTACAAGGTAATATATACAGCACCGAATCTTTTTGTAATCAATTGACATATGTCCTACTGGGTTCTTATACGATATTAACTTAACTTAAACGTAAAAAAAGTAATTATCTAGTTTATTTGACTTTGCCTGCACTGAGAGCAAATTGTAGTAGAAAGTAACTATTAAATTGACTTCGACGTAATGTAATTTCCGTTGACAATCGAATGTAGTTGCAGTTAACCATTGATAGTCGAACAAATTATCTGAAAGAATGTTTCAACTACGTCGTAGTTATTTTCGACAATTTTTTTGTCAAAAGAATAAAATACTTTAAAGTGTTCTATTCAACGACTTTTGTCAAAAATGAAGAAATAACTATAACCTAATTTATTTTAAAAACTTTTTTGAATTAATTGTTTATTTATTATTTTAATAATGCTCAAAATTTTAACTAAAACTGAAATGCATCCTGGCCGTACTCGTGATCCTGATTGGTCACCTGCAGCAGTTTGACCGCATACTGCAGTTGCAACTTGTTGCCGACTACCAACCTGTCCTCGATAACTGAAATGAGTGAAATTAGTTTTTAAACATGTTGTTTAAGTTGTTATAAGATGGCGTCTACTTTCTCCCAAATTGTGCTGAATTCGTCAGTTCATTGTTGCACCGCGCAAAACCTTAATTTGAAAACAATATAATTTAAAAACAATTTAATTTGGAAAAACTTTAAGCTTTCCTCAAAATTAATTTTTTATACTAAAATTTTTTTCTTCAACTTTTTGTTTGATTGACATTCTTCCTAACAACTAACAGCGTAGTCACAATATGAGAGTAGTAACTATTTATTTATTTATTTTTCAGTGTGAAGTTTTTTTTTAGAAGCAATTACAATTTTATAAAATTTAAATTCGAGCAAACGATTTTGAACATTCTAATAATATTTTATGCATTTCCTCTGATTTTTAAAATAGTTTACTTCATCATTTCCAAAGTATTGGCCCCAAAATTGAATGACCAGAATATAAATTGTGTTTAATCGCTTGACAAAGTACCATCATACTCGAATCGTGTCATTGTTTGTCATTCCCATGAACAATTCTGAATAAAGCACTTTCATCTAAATTTTACAAAATCACTTTTGTACATTTTTATATAATCATCCAAAGATTGGTAGGAAGAAAAACCTATGAGGGTCAGTTCTTAGCATCACTACAAATCAATAAATAAATAAATAAATGAATGAATGAATGAATGAATGAATAAAAGTACCAAAGACACATGCAAATTCGAATTCAAATGTACACACACATCACGCACACATACATACATATAAGTTAAGCGTGTATGTAGGCGTGTGAATGTGTGTATTAAGTACGTGTCGATTTGAATATGTTGCAGATTTTCGCTTTGGTCCTTATGAATATCCTTAATAGCATTTTTCATGCACACGCCGCTTGAGGCAAACATACAAAAGCCTGGATTTTTTTTCGTATGATCCCTGGGGAAATTTTGAGCAGGTTTTCGGCGTTTTTGTATTGAAAATCTATTCAAATTGCATGATTTTTCGAAATTTTGTGTCCGTTCAAATGAATTGAATGAATTCGGTCAGAGGTGGTGGCGGCAAAAATGCGGGTCAGGTCAGATTAGTGTAATTTATAACTTATTGCGAAAGGTGATTCTCGAATTTAGAATAGTTTTTCGTTGCTTTGTCGGCATTTTGTGTGATAAATTGTGAATCGTTGAGATTTAGGGCAACAAAAAAAAGATTTAGATTGATATTGTGACGTCAAAGGGAAAAAGTGAAATTAAACATATTTAAATTGATTTTGATTAAGGCTCATGCATGGAAATAATATATTTGTTTGATTGGAAATCATATAAAATTTGTTTTCAGTTTTTTTTTTTGTCAATTTTAAAGCTTTAAAGTTTTGTACGTATAAAAGCTTTAAAGCTTTGAAAAGCTTAAAACTTGAAACTTAATACTTTCAAGAGCGTCAAACAAAAAGATTAAAAGCTTTGAAGAGCTTTTAATCAATAAAGAGCTTTTTTAAGAACCGACGCTTTTTATCGTTTTTTTAACATGAAATTTAAAAAAAATTGCAAAGACTCTTCTTAGCAATTTTTGTTTTAATTTAATTAACGCACATTACAAAAGTCACTTTACCAAAGAATAAAGCAATAAAATTCACAAATAACAATTAAATAACAAAATTACAAACAAAATACATACATGAAAATGAGAAGAATTAACAGACAAAGCAACAACTTAACCTCATTTCGCTTAATCGAACAATAGACCCGGGATTTTCATTTAAATTATAAAATAAGCGCGCGCGTTTCTCAATTCAATACGAAAACTTCTTTACAATCGAAAATGTTTTTCGTTGTATTGTTTTTTTTCTGTTGTCGTTGTTGTTGTTTTTCATTTTTAATCGAAATAATATTCTTTACAATTGAC
Organism: Suillia variegata; assembly: GCA_949127995.1. Lineage (NCBI taxonomy): Eukaryota > Metazoa > Arthropoda > Insecta > Diptera > Heleomyzidae > Suillia > Suillia variegata. The sequence goes on along the minus strand of OX421845.1, from coordinate 9,125,983 downwards.
GCAGCAACAATTGCTGCTAACAATGCGTTGCGCCGCGTACAACTCTTTTTCGAGCATTTCACAAAATAAAGCAACAAAAATCCAGCGAACGCTCTACAATGGGTTAAACGCGCCACAATGGGACAAACAGAAATTACACAAAAATATACGATACAGATATCAGGGGCGCACACACAAATGGACGGACAGACAGACAGACAGACAGACAGACAGACAGACACACAGACGGATATACGGATGCAATTCGAGGCGAGGCGAGGCGCTTAAAATGTTGCAACATGCCAAATCGCTGGTTTAATATTTTACGTAAATTTCGTGAAAGAGTTAATTTCTTTTATTTTTTGTGTACTCTGGGTTAAACTGGTGCGGATGAGAGTGAGTTTTGTTTCGAGTGAGTTTGGGTTTTGAGCGACATTAGGATTTGTATCTACATATACATATATATAGTAAATTGTATATATGTAAATGCTAGTTCCAGCATCGACAACAAGATGGCACAAAGTGTTTGAATATGATTATTTTTAGTGTTATTTTAATAGGCTTTTTAGCTTTGAAAAATTTAGAATTTTACAAACATTTTATGGTGTTCAGGTTTAAGAGCTTAAAAGTTTTTTAAATTTAATAAACTTTTATGTTTAAAGAGGATTTTATAAATACTACAGTAAATTTGAATTTTATTTAAGTGTTGGAACGCTACCGAGCTTTCATTACTTAGCATGCTTTTCAGAGCTTAAAAAGGTGTGTAAAATAAAAGAGCTTTCAAACCTTATATATAAACCTTGAATATATTCCAAGCTAAAATGAAAAAATAAAAAAAAGTGTCGAAATTTTTATTAAAATCTTAAATGTCAACAAATATTAACATTTTGTTTAAATGAACATTGAGCTTACACTTCCATTTTAAAAAAGGGTGAAAGCTCTGCAGGATTTTATTTTTTTTATATTTCAAACTTTTAAGATTTTAATAATTTTTAATTTAATTTAATTTCACATTTAGTTTCACATTTTGCTTTATTTAAAAATTTTCTTGAGCTTAAGATTTTTGAAGCTTTCTAAATCTTTTACAGCTTAAACTTATACCAATATTCAATATCTATAAAGTATCTAAAAAGTGAAATAATTAAGGAAATGAACGCTGAATGAGTCATTCAATGACAAAAAATATAAAAATTGTGTCAACCAGACAAAACTATAAAAACTCAATAAAAAGTCTATTTAATCAATCAATATGACAAAAAGCAACTAATGACAATATTAATGGATACTCGATAATAGTAGTAAAAAATATTACAAAAACAAAACAAAAAACAAAAAAAATGAAAAAAAAATTCATTTGTCTAATGAGCAAATAAAGTTGCTAGCATGACTGGCAAAACGGAAACTAAAGCTCCCGTTTCGACAGTAAAAAATTAACAAAATGGCGGCACTTAATAAAACCGTTACTGCTATACAAATGTGCCACACACATACTTGCGCAAGAAACATAAAAGAATGACAAGAGAGAGAAAAAAGAAAAACTGCAAACAATTGCAATTGCAAAAACTAAAAAAGTTTTTTAAGACACACACACACAAAAAAAAAAAAGGAAAACTTGAACGCAACACACACATACAGCAAGTGTTACCGCTTGCTAAGTGCTTTTTTGTAAATGGCGGTTGTAAGTTTATATCGACTGATTTTTTTTGTTAAACCTTTTCGACTTGTTCAACATTTTTCAAATGTTTCTTACATTCAATTTTATTTTTATTTTTTGCTTCAAATGCTGCGAGTGTGTTTCTTTCGACGCTTTACAAGAAGATAATTGCAGTAATATCCTTCTTGTGTTGTTGTTTTTTTTACTGAGTGCTTTTTTTCGCCCATAGCCAGCGACACCCACAAAAAATCACAGTACAGCGCAGCTCAGCTTATGTGCGCACACAATTCCAACAAAAAAAACTTCACACCAAAGCGCCATTGTGATTGGTTAAAAAGCACACACACACAACACACACACACTCACACAGAGCGACACACAATCACAAAAACACACACGAGCGCACACGAAGAGACAAAAAGCTCGAACAACGAACGCCAACACAAAACAACAATACTCACAAAACAGCGAATAAAACAAAAGAGCCTGCAAAATTTCGAGGAGCGCAGTAGCGAAGGAAACAAAATAAAAAAAATAAACAACTGAAACGAATGAGCGCCATACAAAAGCTCTCATACGCCCCCATATCCCAAGGAGCACTGAGAGAAAAGTATTGCGCAGCGTTATGTTGAAACTACGTACAAATGAAGCGGCAAATTAGTTTAAATCAAATAAAAAACAAAAACTACAAATATGAGGCAGCCAATATAAAACAAATGCAAAACGAAAAATTAAAAAAAAAATTATTTTTTACAAAAAATAAAAATAAAAAAAACGTTTTCTCTACTAACATAAGATAATACAAAATACTAGCAACAACAATTGTGTCGGGCTCTGCCAACTCAAACGGTCCGAAACCAATTTTACTCTCCTGCATTGAAGACTGCCACAACTAAACGGAAAACTACGAAACTTGGCATTGTAAATGGTGTGAGGAGTACAAAGCAACAACAGCAACAAGAACAGCATGAGTAGGAAAAAACATAAAATAAAATAAAATCAAATCCTTCCTTTACATACAAAAGCCAACGCCAAACAATTATATACACACAAAGAGCGTGATATTAAATAAACAAAAGCATATAATATACTCAAAGAAGCAAGAAGAAGAAAGAAAAAGAAAAAATTCATAGTTGGCAACACTAAAAAATGAAGCGGTTTCCTATTGCATTTGTTGTTGTTGTCGTTTTTATATCATTTCTGTGTGTGTTTATATAGACCAAACACAGTGCCCAGAGAAAGAGAGCGCATATAATGCAGACAAAAGCCGCTATTCATACGCAGCATTCTGTTCCCCTCCCCGCCGCATCCCTTTCAAAACAACGAAAATAATGAAAACACACCTCCACAGTGAACGTCTGAATGGACGAATGCGATGAGTGAACAATGAACGAACAACGCAATCCAACACAACGGAGAGCAATACAAACGCAATAAAGCGCCATTGGGCAAAGGACAAAAGGCGAGAACAGTGCCAAGCGAGTGAGTGAGAGCGGTGAGATAAAGCAAATATTTGTTGTCCTCCTCGATGATATGAAATAAGAAAATCAAAATTCGCACGAGAGTTGCTTCAAAATATAGTGTAACTGCTCTCAATGCTTGCGGACTTCTTCTAACAACTGCTTCTTCACACATTGACCGGAACCAGAAAGAGAACAGCTTGGAATGGTGTGTGTGGTGAGTTGCGCGTTCAATTTGAAAAATAAGTGAGTGAATGAGAGATGAGCTGAGATTAAAATCAAACAACGCTTGTAAAGGCACTCATTTGTGTAAATATTAAATAAACTGGATTTGGTTCAAGTCGTGTAGTTGGCAATGCTCGGTAGACAAATCAGTCAGTGTGCAGCGGTTGAGGTGAACAGAACGTCAGTAAAAAAAAATTTAACAGAACATTGATAAATTGTACTGATAGTAAAAAAAAAACAAATGCATAAAGAAAGCAAAATAGTAAAATAACACATGGCAAAAGGTGAATTACAAGAAAAGCGAAATATACAAAATAAAAAAGAACATACAAAAAGACAAATACCGCTTAAAGAAAGAAACATTAAGTTTAAAGTGCTTAAAAGATATTTGAAACAATTTAAAGTGATTGTAAAACATTCGAGAAAAGAAAACTTTTGAACGTTTTTGTTCAGGACAATTAATTAAAACAACTCCGTTATGGCATCAATATCACATCCAAATTACGGTTTTCAACTCGGCCACGGATTAGACATTCCCTCAGCGAGTGACTATCCGCCACAGTCAACGATTACGCCCACAGATCTTGACGTGAAGCGCGTCATGCAGTTTTCACAGCCCAACAGCTTGGCGGCTTTTTCGGCCGCTATGGGTGGCTCACCGATTGGTGGACATGGCGCCAGTAATGGCAACTCTATAATGGGTACAGCTAGCATGGGTCATCACATGAGCGCCAGTGCGCAGCATGGCCATCATACGCAGCAACATCATCTGACGCAGACGCAAACTCCGACAATATCCGGACATCAAACGTTATCACCGAATTCATCAATCGGCTCGGCGGGCAGTATGGGCAGTCAAAGTTCACTGGGTTCCGGTGGTCATGCGGGACATCAACATGCCACTTCGCCCGGCCAAGAGGGACACATTAAACGGCCAATGAATGCTTTCATGGTTTGGTCTCGATTACAGCGACGTCAAATCGCTAAGGATAATCCAAAAATGCATAATTCGGAAATCTCAAAGCGACTGGGCGCTGAATGGAAATTACTTGCCGAAGCCGAGAAGCGACCATTCATCGATGAAGCCAAACGTTTGCGTGCCATGCACATGAAAGATCATCCCGACTACAAGTATAGGCCACGTCGTAAGCCCAAAAATCCTTTGACTGGCGGCGCTGGCGCACAGAGTGCCCTTCAAATGCAAGCCAACGCACAACAAAAGTTGGGTACTGCAGGAGCTGGAGGTGCTGGTGCTTACAATCCATTCCATCAATTGCCACCATATTTTGCGCCTCCACATCATCTCGATCAAACGTATTCGGTACCGTATTTTAGTGGTTTCGATCCGTTGGCGTTGTCAAAGCTGCATCAAACACAGGCAAATGATATGCAAAAAACTCAACAATTGCCCCCAACATCGTTAAGTGGTTTCCATTCGGGCATCTATTCCGGTATGTCAACGCCAGCCTCCCTTTATGCCGCCTACTCTGCCAATGCAGCGCTATACAACCACCAGCAACAGCAGCATCATCACTCGTCATCAACATCGTCGCCCGGTTCATCACCGGGTGCTGGTCTAACGCCCAACGGTATGGACGCGGTAATGGACCAGGCGCTACGAAGGCCCGTACCGGTTTTGTACTAAAGCGAGCAAGCGAAGTCATTGTTTTGGTATCAAATGAAACGCACTTAACACAAAGAAAAGTACAAGAATTCCTGCTCTCAAACGCAAAAAGAAATATAATATCTTACGACTCCCTTGTCCCCAATATAAAAGTGATCACGTGGTTTTAAATCTTATAAAGTCTATAAGTATCCTAGCATTTTTAGTAGTTGCAGAGGAAAAAAGAAAAGAAGAAAATTAAATTAAATTTTAAAACAAAAAACTATTTATTGTATTTCATAAAAAGTGACACTTTAAATATTATTAACAACTAGTTTATATAAATTGTAAATTTGTTTTCGTGAAACCGTACTACTTTCGAGAAAAGCTTTTGTAGCAATACGATTGCTAGATATCGAAGCAGAATCTACTTACTAGCATTAAACTCACAACAATTAAACTATTAATATTGTATATGTATTAGCTAATAGTTAGGTTATTTAATAAATTGTTTGTTGTTTTTTTTTTCTCTTCTTATATGTACTTTATACTATTTTATCTTACGTATGTCTTCAAAAACGATTGTAAATATTCAGCTGATGACCTGAGATACTAAAGCTTGATTCAATATATTTCCGTTTATAATTTATTATTTTCGAAAAAAAAAAACAAAAATTAAAAAAACAATTGTATATATGCCAAAATTAAATAAATAAACTCGAAATATTAAAACTAAACTCCCACTTCTATGCATTTAAATTGAATTGAAAAAAGTATTATTAAATATTATTATTACAAAAGAAAAAAGAAAAGTAAAAATAATTATTATTAACAACTATTATTACTATTATTAAAAGGTAAATTTAAATTTGAATCAAGCGGCAAATAAAGAAATAAAATTAAATGAAAAACAAAAGCTATTAAGTTTTTTTATTTGTTAGTAAACAAAGAAAAAAGGAGCACAAAAATACCGTCGGCAAAATGAGTTCATGTCTTCATGTCTTCATTAAAAGCCAAGCATAGAACTTGATCATCTTGGTGACAGAAATTCGTCGAGATAGTTTTCGACGAGTTAGCTTTGTCATTCGATAGAACGAGCTTTTTTTTTTAAGTACACCCATGCATAAATTAATCATGTAGTGGTATTAGTAAAGACTGGTGAGATGCCACCAGCGCAAGTGGCATAATTAATGCTGTTTTGATATCATGATCTCCTGAAATACATAAGTGAGTTAGATCAATGCTGAAAGCACCCTGAATTGTTGAGGAATTTTAGTATGCAACACAGTGGCATGTCAGCGAATTCTTCTAGAGAGACAAGAAAAGCGGAGTGAAAAGTGCGAAGTCTTCCTCTTGCTAGAGCCGGACATTCGTAGAAAAATTGTACCAGCGTCTCTGTTGCACTGGAGTCGTTGCAGCGCTGACAGTGGACATTGTAGAGAATTCTCAATCGTGTTTACCTATAGGCCAGTGACCAGTGCAGATGTAAGTGATCCGCATGATGTCACAATATAAAATCTTTTGACACATAATAAATTCAGGTCATTTTAATTAAAAAATCAACAATGGTGTAATGGCAATTTTGCACATATCTTTCTCCAAAAGAAGAACATGTCACCTTAACATTGTTCCTCTGAATTGATCCGTTACTTTAATAGATAGTTGAGAGTTCTTCGCACACCGTTGTACTCTCTAAAGATTTGACAAATTATTAGGCAGTTTTTCGTATAATGCCGTTCTTTGGTTGTGATGAGCGACAATTCAACTGTACCCTATCTACTTCGTTTGCGAAGAAGTTGTTGGTGGGATGATTGGATAATTGGAGTAGAGTGAGACATAGAGATGTGGAGCTTGATGCAGTTGAAAGACATAACACTGCTCTCAGTTTCTGCTCCCTAAATTGTCTCTTCTCTAAATAATTTATGATGAGTCTCCCTTCATTTCCCCACCTTTCTGACATACACTGTCGGAAATCAGGTTAACGATGAATGTTTGTGTGCCTGTGTTTATATAGTGTACTAAACTTGTTTTAATTATCTCATCAATCATTGCTATTAGAAAATGATGCTTAAAATCGAAATTATGAAACATTGAAAATTGATTTATATAATTTGATTATTCTTTTTTAATACAATTAAAAAAAAAATTTAAATTCGAGGACAAAAAAAAAAGAGTCGCCCACGCGCAGAACTACCCGCATTAATTGTATGAAAAACAACGAATAACAAAATATAAAAAATAAATTACTCAATTTCACCGTCAATTTCAAATTAATATTTGTTAAATAAAAATATGTTCTTTTTGTTGTTGTATTTCTTAGCTTGGCCATACGACGTGATAGCGCACAAAAATAACAAATATTTGTCATTTTAACACATTTTCGACAGGAACAACAAAAAAAATAATCATAATAATAAAAAATACGAAAAAACACCAGACAAAACAACACCAAAAACAACAAGTGGAATTTTATTAATAGCAGTAATTATTAAAAAAAAAAACACACACCAACAACAAAAAAATCAACCTTTAGGAAAACGATTTTTATAAAAACAAAAGTTGATGGATACCGAAAACGACTTCCAGCGGCGCTAGAACAAAAAAACTAAATAGTAAAAAAAACAGAAAAATAAAAACAGGGTGTGTATCGCAATATACAAAACAGAGAAAAAGGCAAACAAACAAAACAAAACAAAGCATGCAATGAGAAATCGATAAAGTCAAAAGCAAAACGAAACAATGAGAAAACAAATAAAGCCAATCATAAAGAATAATAATAGCAATAAGAAAAGAATTGATAAATTAAAGAATTGGACACAAAACAAATAAAGCAATAATTAATTGGAAAACATGAGTCAATATTTTTGAATAAAAAAAAAACAAACCCAAAAAAAGTCGTGTGTATTGCCTTTCGCAGGTGATAGCGAAAAGATCAAGTATTTGCTATATGAATTTTGATTTTTTGGAAACATATAAATTAATTTAAAAAAATCAGTCAATTTCGATTATTTAAAATTTTTGAAAATCTATTATTTTCGATAGTTTTTTAATTATACACAAAAGTTGTTTTAGGTGTTTAAAAATAAATGCACTGGAAAAAAATTGTTTGCTATCAAAGTTATGCATTTAAAGTTTTTTGAACGTCACGCAATAAGAAATATTGAAATGATAGACTTTTAAATAATTTAAATGATTTCTATCTATAGATAGATGGATAGATATATAGATAGATAGATAGATAGATAGATAGATAGATAGATAGATAGATAGATAGATAGATAGATAGATAGATAGATAGATAGATAAATAGATAGATAGATCGATAGATACGATAGATACGATAGATACGATAGATACGATAGATACGATAGATAGATAGATAGATAGATAGATAGATAGATAGATAGATAGATAGATAGATAGATAGATAGATAGATAGATAGATAGATAGATATAAAGATAGTAAGAAACATTCATAGAGTTCAAATAAAATATTGTTATGGTAATATTTTTGTAGAACCAAAATTATTGGGCCTACGCATGCATAATTGCGTCAACTCTTTTTTCAGAAGCAATTGTTGCCAAGTTAGTTTTCTATTTGATCAAGAAACAATTGGCATACTTTCTGCGAGAAACTTTATTATTCACCAGAATATTTGCTCCAACAATACAAATTTTATTTGAACTTAAGTGGAAAACATTTAAAATTAGACACAACACATGTCTGACTCTATTTGTTTCTTTTCTTCAACAAAAATTATTTTTAAGCTGTCTACGGTTAGTAGAAAAGGTTTCACTATGCCAAATTCAGTATTTTTTATGGAGCTATTTTTAACCTTTCAAGCTTGAATTTTTGATTCTTTTGTCGTACCAAAATTAATTCGGAAATGCTTTTTAAATTCTGGGTCTTATTTTGTCTTAAACAAAAAAACTTTTAACACGCCTGATTGAGGTGAGGAAACATTCTGCATAGATTTTAATTTGCGTACATAGAAATCGGATCACAAGTCCGGATATATCAAAATGATGTATGAAAAAATTTTATACTAAAAAAAATATAAAATTAGTTTTGTTTTTTTAAATTCTTAGAAAAAAATCCGTTAAATGCAAAATGGATGAATAACACTTCAGAAGAAAATGCAGCAATTGTCGAGCTCTTTACTACAACGTATCGTTTACAAAAATCGGACATCAAATGAAGAAGTTATGTTAAAAATTCATCTGTTCGGTTTATTATAAGGGTAGACCAAACATGCGCGGACCCCTAAGTCTGTCCGTTCCACTCACGCTTATACACAACGTACTCCCACAACCGGTCTCAGAGAGAACAGCTCAAATGTAAGCTCTGATGTGAGTAACCGTTCGTTGTTAGTATAGTGTAAGCTGTGCTCTCTTAGATCTGGTGTACAAGCGTTTGTTAAATGTATTTGCTAGCGTTCGTCACACCTAAACACACATAAACGAGAGCGCGCCGAATATCATGGTTTGTGCTCTCATATATTTCAGTAAATTTGGTTTAAATTAGAGTTAGATGCATTTATTTTAAATAAAATTAGTGCGAGGATTATTAGCTAAATTTTTAGAGACACCAAAAATGTGCTTCTAGTGTGTGCCATTTGGCTCTATTATAAGTGGGCGTTATTTTTATCGAATTACGCCCATTTTTTTGTAGTATCGTGTTATAACTATTAATTTGGCCACAACAAAATAATATGTTGTGAATTTATCATTTTTGTATATGTAAAAAAAAAATTTGTTTGAAAACAAATATTAATTTAATAATAAATTTTTTGGTTTACATTTTTCATAAGCACCATACTTTTACGAATCAAACGAGTTATAGCTGAATAAAATCTTTGGATGAATGTAAAAGTTATTTTTAGTTTAGTGGCAGAACCGCAATTTATTTTCTTAAGGTGTTTATTTTTTTCATATGGAAGTGTTTCCGAATCTAGATTCTCGCTTTAGATGACTTTTTAGAATCCTTACGGAATTGGCGTATTTTCTGCGCTTAAATGTTTCTCTAAAATCTCACAAATTTTTATCTCGGAACGATTTGGTGCAGCAACCACGTTTCTGAAACTTCAGTATCTTGCCTCAAACGAGTTGAAATTGAGCAAATATGACAAAATGTGTTCAGATCTATATAATTCGACGTCGCCGATTTTAAAAATGTATATTTTTTTAAAGATATTTTAAGATATCGATGACGAAGTATTTGATAAGAGTTTTTGATAGAGCAGAACACGTGTTCTGCCACAACCTTAGAAAGAGCAGAGCTATGGCTTTGGTTCTTCAAATTTTTGCCAATATCGCCCACTCACAAATCTTTTCGAATAGTCAGGGTGGCTAAACGTTCGAATAACTCAACATGCCTGAAAAAAGACACTGACTTCTACTATTTAACATTACTAACAAATTTAATCAATAATAATCGTACTACAATATTATAAAACCCAAGGTCTGTCTGTCAGTTGTTCGGGGCAAACTCGAGAACCGCTGAACCGATTTCATTTGAATTTGGAACACATAATTTTTAGCTACCGGGTCTTCGTAAAGACTATATAAAAATTGGCACGCTCATCTATTACGCCCAGAAATCGTGAAAAATAGTGTAAATATTCGAATACTTCGCTAATATTGCACTTAAAAATCTGAAATTTGATATTTGAGTTTGTAGGGACACTGTCAATAATAATGGGCGTGGTTGGACCATTTAAAGGCCCACCGTTGTAACTTGGAAATGATGATTACCACACGCTATTAATCAATAAAAATTAATCCTTTGTCGTATTTAATATTAAGTTATTTTATTTTATATTGAATTAGTTTAGCAAAAATCGTCGTTTTAAAGTTTTCAATGGAGTAAAAAGAAGAAAGAAAAGAAAGAAAAAATTAATATAATGAAGAATTCGAAGTTTTTTAAATTTAATCGTAAAGGTCTAAAAAAATCCTAAAATTCCGGGAATTTAATGTTATATTAAAAATGACCTGAGCATCTCGTTTATGTTTTATTATCATAATACCTTGAAAATGTTGTTAGTAAAACTAACTAAAAATAAAAATTTTTTCGGCTACGCTGAAGCTCAAATACCTCACATCAAATACCTGGTCAACATATGATAAAAATAGGCATCGTCAACGATCTAATGTACCAGTCCTATTATATAACAATCATACGCCCCTTTGTCCAGTCTTTTAAAGTTCATTCACGGAACCAAGATGCTTAGGAATTTCTCTTCTCTTCTCATCTCACCTTCAATTCTAAATCTATGGGCTGGGATCGCTGGGACAGAGAACTCGACTCGAATATTTTATGCATGAATGTTTTCATACCGACCACGTCACCTTATGGTCATATGATCGTTACAAATGGATGAACAAACTGAATATACCCTACGGAACCTGCGGACGATGAAGGGTATACGAGGACGTTAAACCTAATGCCTAAAATTGTCGATTACAGGAACATCTACAGGTAATTCGGAATGAAAAATTATATTTAATCAGGGTCATAAGTGCCACAATTTTACAAAGAAAGAACTATTAAAAAGGTATTGTAGTTCAGTTTTAAGAGTATAATAAACGGCGCTTACATACACTCGAGTGTGGTGAGTAAGTTTAATGAGTGAGTTTGATACTGTTCTTTAATAAAAAAAATCAGGAGAAAAAGAGAGAAGACATTAAATTCCGCTAAGTTGCAAGTTAAGCCTAGAAAGAGAACAATATTGGAAAGAGGTAGAAGAAGAAGAAGAAGAAGAGAAAAGTTACATTTTATTAAAATGTTTATTATTTAAATGCATGCAATTGAGATTTGGAAATAGAGCAGAAGAATTGTAAATGAAAGAAGAAAGACAAGAAGAGATGTGAGCGGTGTTGCCGAATCGATACAATTGAATAAAATACGATACATTTTTTAATATTTTGAATTAAGACTTTCTTTATTAAACTTTTTTAAATGTTCCCTAAAATCATGAAGAATCTTAAAAAAAATAATATTTGTAAATGGAAATGGTCTGAATGGGAGTTTGTTATTTACTTTTGTTAAATATATTTTTTATTGTGTTCCTTGGTCGCAGAAGTCATCAGACTGCAATGTCAAAATTAAAAGAAACCCAACGTTTGTACTTAACAAAGAAGTAAAAAAAATCGACAATAATTGAAATGTTTCACGTTCGTTGCATTCTGCAAAAATACGCTTAAAGCCAATCGACGTTTCAGTAACCACAAAATAAAAATACAAAAAAAAAAAAATTAAAAAATAACGTTTCGGCGCACGAAAATATGCAACGAATTAGCGACTCAGGCGAAAAAATAAAATCTAGCGGCTTAAAAAATTCCCAACGACGACCCACTAAAGCCACTTAAATCGAGGGCAATACGAGACCCCGGAGTAGTAATAAAAAATACAAAAACCAAACCGAAATTAAATCGAAATAATTGCAGCAGCAACAGCAACACCCTCTTTGCCAGCTATACATATAACTGAAGTTGGCGGTGGTGGTTACTCATCGTTCAAAAAAAAAAGTTTAAATATAAAGAAAAAAAAAAAATCAAAAACTGTTCAAAATTATGATTTGCAACAATCGCGAGAGCGAGAGCTAAAAAAGGGGCAACTTAGCCATCGCTGGTGACATTGGCAACGGCAACAATATGGCGGCGGTGGCGGCGTCAACACGACGCTGCACAGGGTGCTTAATTGTGGGTGGGTGGGTTGTTGTGTTGCGCGCGGTAAGCTGTTAAAATTCCTTTCCTTAGCACTTTAGTATATAATTTTCGTATATTTTTTTTCCCAATACCAAATTAGACGCGTAGCATATTTTTTTGTTGCGCGTCTGTGTTCGCTATTTTGTTGCTGCTGCTGTTGTTGTTGTTGTTGACAATTGTTTGGCGGGTAATTTGCAAGTGGTTGCCAAGCTGGGCAACAAAAAAAAAAAAATAAAATAGAAAAGGGTGGGCTTGATGGTGCACGGCGCGCGTTTGGATTGAGTACACGCTGCGGGCTACATTTAAGTGCCTAGTTTGTGACGCCGTTGGTGGCGTTGGCGATGGCAAGAGGTTAAAGCAGCAGCAGCACGAAGGACGCAGGTCCGTGGTGCGCTTTGAGTGCGAGACGTCATTATGACATTTTGTGGTGTTTTAATGAATTTAATTGTGGCGGATTTACGAGTAAGGTAAGAGGGAAAACGAAAAGATTTGTTTATGTATCGATTAGTCAGCAGTGTTTGGTGGATGAACGAAACAAGTGAAGCTATATTTGATTTAGATTTGTTGTTATAACAAGCAATCCTTTAACGAATCACTTTTCTTCGTTAGAGGAAATTCCTGGAAAATGTTATTAAATACGATTTAAAACCCTTTAAAAATTTATACTCTTCGCACAGATCCCTTTAAACAGGACCATGTATCTAATGACCGCCTATGTACCTTCCCCCCTCCCAGAGTTGGGGAAACAATCAAGCTTATCCAATCAAAATTTATGACAATCTTAGATCCATTCTTGTATGGTTAGTAAAAATAACAAATATCTAAATCAGTTTTGGATCAAAACTTTTGTTACCAAATTCAAATAAGTAAATAAATGATGGCAACACTTTTTTGCTGGCATAAATTTAACAAATCACTGCACACATTTAAAAGAAATTAATAAAAATTAAACTGCGCCAATTGCGAAAGCAAAGCAGAAGCCAATGCAATTTAGAAAAAAGGACACCGAATGAGGTCCTGTTTTTTTGTTTTTGTTTTCTTTGGTACAACAACAAACAGTAACACCATCCACCACCACCGCAGGGGGTTGCCATTGAGTGCCACAAACCACGGCGGACCGAAGCGAGTCGAGACGAGTCGAGGCGTAAGTGTTTTGGCACTCGCTCGTCAGACGTTTGACAGTCGACAATCGGGCTGAGAATCACCATCGTAAAAAGAGGACATAAAAAGAAAAATTGTCTGTCTGCCTGTGTGTGTGTACTGTCTGTGTGAGGAGCTGCAACTGCATACTGCCTTTGACAAATGATAAAAACAACAAAGAGAAAAAGAGTTTTGTCCAACCGAACGCGCTTTTGTATAATTTATTTGCAATTTCTGTGATTTTCATTTATTATGTAAATTTTTTTTTTCTGTTTGTCAAATGGCGTTCTCGTATTTTTTGTATTTTAAGACGAGTTGGGAAATTTATCATCATTTAATTTCCAGTCGAGTCGCCGCTTTGAATGTGATAGCGGCTGTGCTCGACGCTATTCTTGTTGTTTTTTGTTGTTGTTGTGGTTGCGGTGTTAATGATGATGTTGACAACAACACTTGAGTGCGCGACGAGACACCGCGAGAGATCCTTGCGGTGACGCTTTAGTGCAGAGTACTTAGAAAATTAGATTTTTGTTGTGCGATTTTTTTTGTATATTCTCACAGTTAAACCAAATTTTTTATTTGAGACCTACATTTATTGGCGGAGAAGATTTCCTACAAAATTTTTAATTTCACAATAAGCGTGCAAAATGGAGAATTTTAACACGTGGTCTTATTTGGCATCTAATATTGAAATATATTCTCTTTTATAATGCCTTTAAATAAATCTAAATCTGTGAACTCAGAATTCCAACTGATGACGATGAAATTGACAGTCCCAGTTAAAGGAATCACTAACGTTAATGTGAATTTATATTTTTTTCTTTATATTTCAATTTTATTTTACTTTTATTCTATCTTTATTTTACCTTTATTTCACTTTTATTTCCCTTTTTTCACTTTTAATATAATTTGCAGCGCTGCGTGTCTGCTACTTTCCAGTTTCTTATGTGGAATGAGAGAGTGACACTCGCGCGCTTTCTTACATAGAATGACCGTTAATATGTCTAAAATTTATTGCGTTGCCAACTTTCTTAAATTTTCGGCTTCATATTTAAATTTAGTATATTGTTTTTAATCTTTTCAAATTATTTTAATTGATAGAAAAAATTTGTTTAAATAAAATTTGAAAAAAAAATTTAGTGAAAATTTTCGAATAACGGGCGTTCTCAATTGACCTCAGACTGTCACATAACATATACTCATATAATATATATATATTCTTGTATATATATTCTTATATTTAGTCAAGGACGAAAGGGAAAATCAATTTTCAAAACTTATTTGGTTATAACTTGTGCAGTTTCGTTCTGATTGTTTTTGTCCAACTTTAAAGTACTGTGCATTGGTTCGCCTAGGTGGTGGTGCATCTGCTTTGACGCCCAAAAGTAATGCTCTGCATTTTTATTACTAATTTTATTTTTTATTTTTTTGCCAAAGCGACTTTTGACAAATTTGTATCCTTTGTGTGAATTTGTGTAATTGTATTTAAATATGTTTGAATGTCACTTCGTATGTCAATCTGTCTGTCTGTCTGTCTGTCTGTTTGAATGTTTGTCTGTTGTGGCATCATAAATCACGGCAATATAATTTTGTTTTTGTAATCCGTTGCCGCCAACATCATTAGCAAACGAAGGGTGCCTGCCTGCTCTGAAGTCGAAGTAGACCGCGCTCAAATTCCCTTCGCATGCAACACTGGTTTGGTATGGTTTCGGTGTGGTAAACAGAACGGGACCCACGGGGGTTGGGGGGCTTCAACTTGCTTCTCGTTCTTTTGTTTTGAATTTTAATTAATCACACTCGAAGCGCAGCTAAGCTAAGCTCAGCTAAGCGAATGAAACGGTTCAATGCAAATTAAAACGCATTTGTGCCGCGCACTCATTTTCCGAGTGTGCGCCGAGTACCTTCGAGGGGCGGAGCGCGGTCGAAATGGCAGTTCGGAATGCATGCAGAAATTTCTAATTAATTATTTGAAATTTTATTTCACTTTTGAGGTGGTAATTTTTTCTTTTCAAAGACAAATTGCATTTTAACTAGTTTTTTGTTTGAAGGTGATAAACAATTCTATTTTTGTTTAAATATAAAATTTTTTGTTTAAATATAAAATAAAAAAAAAACAAAATTTTTTTTAATTTTTAAATTTATTTGATAAATTTTTTTATATTTAAATAATATCAATATTATTAATATTAAATTTAAAAAAAAATTAATGTAAAAGAAAAAATATTTTAATTTCTTTAATTAAAAACAAAGTTGAAATTTTTTTAATTAAAAAAAAAAAATTTTAAAGAAATATTAAAACTTTTAAATTAAAATAAAAAATTAAAATTTTATTTTTATTAAAAAGAAAAAACAATTTTTAATTATTTAGACTATTTTTTTTTATAAAAAAATTAATATCATTAAATCTCACACCAAACGAGAATATCCTTAGAACAACAAAAATAACAAAAAACAACAACAACAACCGATAAAAATTTAAAATATTCATAAGCGTGCAAATAGACGCTCATAAAAAAACAACAATTGAGATGAAGTATAACACCCGCTAAGCAGACAGACAAATTACAACCACAAATGACGGACAGACAAACAGACAGACTCAATTGCAGTCGAGAAAAACAATCTGGCAACAATTGACAAAACGCTAATAAAACGCAAATCAACGAGAAAATTATGACAAATTTATGCAAATATTTGAGCGCCGCACGGTACAACCCTCCGCACACCCCAATCCACTCACGAACCAAAGGACGACATGCTGCACCCTTATTCTTGTTTGCCATACCCAGCGAAGGACACTCGAAGCGCGCGCGATTAATGGGCAACACTCGACAGCGATGATGACAACGGCACAGGATGCCAGGATGCTGCTCAAAACTATTCGCGGCGTTTATTGATGATGATGGCTTATTGTCGGGCATTAATTTATGAGCGACTAAGCGCACACTCAACTTGTGCGAGTGCGAGTACGAGTACTCATCGTAAAGCGTGTAAAGGATACATTTTTCCGCGTTGATATCCTGCGGCGCAGCGGCACAAAACAGGAAACAAATTACGCTTTTGTGTTGTGCGAAAAATATGAAAAATATATAAAAGCGCGCTTAGTGCCCGAGTCGAGTCGAGCATGTTGCACATGCGACTAAGCAACAACAATGTGCGACAGGATCAATGCCGCGCAATAAGGATGCGCTAGGCAGGAAGTTGGCCGACAAAAACGGAAGGATGCACAAATGATAATAAATATAAAAATTCAAACAAGGACAAACAAAAATGAGGCAATTGTGAAGACAACATCGAGCAGACAATAACCTGGCAGGACACTTTCGCATGTCCTTGTTTGCGATTGTCCTGCGCCGCAATTAATGCTTTTAATTTTGTGCATTTTTCGCATTTTTGAAATATTTCCTTTGCCCATTGCGAGATTTATTGCGCCACACCCCTTTTCGTCCGAAAGCTAATCAAACGTGCCAACTTAGCGCATGATAATGGACGCATCGTTGGGCTCGTTGGCGCAAGGCGCTGTCATGTTAACAGCGGATTTAAGCGTATTTTTAAGCGCTGTTTTACGGCTTTGTAAGCGATTATTTTTTCTTTTTATTTCTTTTTTTTATTTTGTAGCGTTTTTTTTTTGCTTCTCTTAATATTCACTTTAACAAAAAATTGTTTGTCGATTCTTTTTGTCGATTGGCATCCTTCTGCAAAGGATCAAATTGTACGCTTGATAGCGTTGCCTTTGTGCGAGCTCATAGCATTTTTTATGTAATTTTCAAAGCGTTTCGCTCAGGCGTTAGCGTTTTCTTGTTTGCCACGCAAGCGGAATTAAGTTTTGTGTGCCTTTGAAGTTCAGGCAACGGTTTCGGTGTGCGTTTGGACAGCAACGGGACGACAAATCGTGTGCCCAGACTATTGTAAAAAGTTTGGAGGAAAATAATATTGAGGTGTTGCATTTAAAATCGGAAATTTTGTTTCGGAGTTTGTGTGGGCACGGGCGACATCACCAAAAATGGGCGTGGTTAGATCAATATAACGCCCACTTTTAAAAATGTATTTTAATTTTTTTTAAATATATAATATAGAAATATAACATTGTTCACAATTTAGTACTAAAATTTGTACTAAAAATTGTTGAAAATTAAAAAAAATATCCCAAATATTAACTCATTGGTCACAAATAAATACTAAAGTGTGTGCAAAAAACCATTAGTAATTAAAAAAATTATTCTAAATATCAAAGCATTAGTCAAAATTTAGTACTAAAGTTTGTAGTAAAAAGTGTTAGTAATAGAAAAATATCCTAAATATATCAAATAAATAATCTCAATGTAGCACTTAGTTTGTACTAAAAATATTTAGTAATCAAATGTAAAATATCCTAAATATCAAAGCATTGCTTACAATTTAGTACTAAACTTTGAACTAAAAGTTACTAGATTAAACAAAATATGTATCTTAAATAACAAACAATTAGTCACAATTTCAAATTAAAGTTTGTTCTAAAATTTTTTAATTATTTTTAAAATTATTCCAAATATCAAGCAATAATCACAATTTAGTACTATAATTTGTACTAAAAATCATTAGTAGTTAATATATATCTCCTTAATATCAAAGAGTTTCGCACAATTTAGTACTAAAAATTATTAGTAATTAAAAAAATTATCCTTAATATCAAAATTGCACAATTTAGTATTAAAGTTTGTACTAAAAATTATTAGTAATTAAAAAAATATCCTAAATTGATTATAATTTTATTTCCAACAATAAAAATGTCGTTGTCGTTTCTCTGGCTGTCAGTTAACAACTCTAATTACAACTATTCCGTTTTATTTACAACCTTTTTACGACACTAAACCTGTAGACTTTTTTTCTTTACAAAGAATTATTTCTCTATACCAACAACAGCGAACACTCAAAACCTCATTACAACATTAACAACTGTCACAACTAACAATTCCATCATTAGGCCGCAATTACACACAAAGGAAAAAATTGCAACATTGCCTTTTTAAAATAATATTAAATAAATAAAATGTAATCCTTTAAGCCCGAACAAACAAAACGAACAAAACAAACAAAACAAACAAACAAATCGAACCGAGTTAACCCGCATAAACAGCAAACACAGTTGCAGTGTGTCTGTGTGTTTGTATGTGTTTGTTGAGGTTGCCATATGCCACAAACAACGACAAAAAGAATTTACAATTAAAAAATAAACTCTCGCATTGAATCGTATAAAATTATTGTGCCATTATGTCGAGCCAATATTGCACAATTGGAGCTCAGGCCGCCATCGTACAGCTGTGCGCTAAAGAATGGGTTAAGTAACGGCGGCACACACGAGTTAACAGGCAAAATGTGAAAAACCGTTTAAGCGGATCAGTAAAACAACAATTCGCACTGACAATGCGCCAAAAGACAATGTCGCTCAATTGTCGCTCAGCGAAAATATTGAAACAGCTGTCTGGATTTTTTCTTTTCTTTTCTTTTTTTGGAATGCGAAATGATTATGACATAATTTGCTAAATAAAAAAAATGGTACAAAAATTTAGTACTAAAAAAAATTAAAAAAAAAAGTTAAATTTATAAAAAGTTTGTTGAAAAATGAAAAAACAGTTAAATTTACAAAAAGTTTGTTGGCATTAAATATTGTTCTAAAATTATTTTGTTAAAATGTACAAAATAACGCACGTATTTTTTTAAAACAAAAATCTTGTTCTAAAATACGCCCACATATTTTTTAGAACAAAAATCTTATTCTAAAAGGTATTAATGAACTTCTGTTCTGGAACAAATATCTTGTTCTAAAATGTACGTATTTTTTAAATGAGAAAAAAATTGAATCTTATTTTTGTACTAAAGTCATAAAAATGTGAACTAAATTTATAAATTAGTACTAAAACTTTAGAAATTTTTTTTT
This sequence comes from Suillia variegata, assembly GCA_949127995.1. Classification (NCBI taxonomy): domain Eukaryota; kingdom Metazoa; phylum Arthropoda; class Insecta; order Diptera; family Heleomyzidae; genus Suillia; species Suillia variegata. The sequence continues at coordinate 9,106,301 of OX421845.1, read as the reverse complement.
TTTTGGTACTAAATGCGGAATTAAAAGTTTTCAAAAGCACAATCTAAGTGAAAAATTGTGTACTAAAGTTATAAAAAATTTAGACTAAATATATTAATTAGTACTAAAACTTTAAAATTTGTTTGTATACCGAATTAAATGTTTCAAAAGCAAAACTAAGTTAAAAATTGGGTTCTAAAATGTTCTAAATAAAGGGTTTTATTTTTAGAACAAATATTTTGCTCCAAAAATTTCTAAATTGTGTATTTCAGTAAGAAATAACTGCTCAAAGTTGTACTTAAGCCATAAACGAGTGAAAGTATGATTAAAAATTAGTACTAAATGTTTTACTAAATGTATAAACAAGTAAAATAATTAGTAGAGTTAGTACTAAAAGTACTAAAAACAGCTTTGAAAAAAGCCATTCAAATGTGAACAAAAATTAAAAAATTATTTAACTTGGCTACTTAAAAAGAAGTACTAAAATTGGGCGATAAGTTTTTAGTACATACTTTAAACAAACTTAGCACAACTTTTGTACTAAATTTAATACTGTTTAATTATGGCGTTAATAAAAATTAGCGGAAAACTGCATGAAGCCAAATTTTGAAAACAAATAAATACAAGAAATATAATTAAAATAATTAAAAATGTTTGAAAAAAAGAAAAATTAAAAAAAAAAAAAAAATTTAAAAATGCTTAAACAGTAGTCGCCGATGCCACCGCCGCCGCCGCAGCAGCTACTGTCGAATTCATTATAACACTTTGTTGTGTTTTGATTTGGTTTTTTTCGCGCTTTTTGTAGTGAGTTGCTTAATTAAGGCAACCGCATGTGTCCGAAAAAAAAAATCAAAAAAAAATTACAAAAAAAAAAAAAAAAATTCAAATGAAAAAAATGAAACCACGCGCGCGCGAAATTTATGTTAACCTGCTAAAGCCGCCGATAAGGCCTTTTGTCTTGGCCAAATCTCATTTTGTTGCGCCTTGCGATGCCAATACATAAAGAGTTGCCATTGTGCCGCGCGCGGTTTTATAGCAAGATTTGTTGGTGTTTTTTTTTTTTTTTTGGCTTTTTTTTTTAATTTGAAATTTTCATTCAAAATTTTGAATTTTTTTTATTTTAGAAATATTACGCATCATTTTTGTTGTTGGTTTGTTTGTTTGTTAAAATCTACAACAAAAGTTGTAGCTGTTGTTTTTGCTTTTTGTATTTTTTTTTGTATCATCTTCTTTATACTCACTGCTTCTTCTTCTTCTTCTTCGTGTTCGTCTTCTACTTTGCCATGCCATAAGTCGAACAATGAAGCTCATAAGTGAAACAAAGACGTCGAACAATGGTTGCCATTATTTTCTAATTTATCGGCATTGAAAGAGGCGATTGCTTTTGTTTGTTTGTTTGTTGTGATTTTATGTTGGTGTTGTTGTTTCTTGTATTTTTTTTTTGTTATTTCGAATCGGTTATTACTGTTGTTGTTGTTGTTGTTATTTGGTTGTTACTGTTGTTGCTAGTTGCTGATATTGATTTAAACAAATCGAACAATACCGCAAAGACTGAAAAAAAAACTTATTAATAGCGTTTTAATGAAGTAATAATACAAAATATTTGTTGTTATTTTTTGAAATATCATCGTTCATTAAGGAAAAAAAAAACGAATGCAAAGAAACTGATAAATTCTGTAGAAAACCTTAAGAAATCGAAAACGGTTATTAGTTGAAAATGAAAATAGTTGCGGACAAATTACGTTCGAAAGTTGTAAAAACAACAAAAATGTATGTTAAAGATGGCTTACAAAAGTAATTGTTAGTTAAAAGTCTTATTTGTTGTTGGTTCTATTTTGAGCATTGGTACACTTTAGAACACTTTTAATTGGAATCGGATCGAAATCTGCTTGAAAATTCTGGTTTTTGAAAAATGTCTGAAAGGTCGAAATTCTGCTCCACAAAAATTCGGCTTTTTCAAAATTATACTCTCCAAAATAATAATCAGAATTTGACAAAGCTGAATGTTATAAAGTCAGATTTTGGAAAAACCTGAATTTGGATAAGAAAATTTTTTTGAAAAGCAGAATTTTGATAAAGCAGTATTTTCGAAAAGCAAGATTTTTGAAGACTCTGAATCTGGATAAGGTAAAATTAAGAAAAAACCGAATTTGAATAATGAAAAATTTTACAAAAGCAGGATTTTTGAAAAGCAGAATTATAGGGAATCAAAAATCTGATAAAGCAGAAGTTAAAAAAATCAGATGTTTTAATGATTTTAGAAAATTAGATTTTGCCTAATACAGAATTTTAAGAAAAGCTGAATTTGGATAAAGCAGAATTTCAGAGAAGTGGAATTTCGATGAAGTTACATTTCTTGAAAATATAAATTGAATAAGCTCAATTTTGATAAAGCAGAACTAAAAATACTAGAAAAGCAGAATTTTTTAAAAGAAGAGTTTAAAAAATGCGGAATTTGAATGAAGCAACATTGAGGAAAACAGAGTTTTGAATAAGCAAAATTTGAAAAAGCAAAAGTTTGGAATGCAGGTTTTTGAAAACTGAATATTGAACAGAGCAGAATATCGACCCTATCTATTTTAAACAGTGAACAAGTTTACAAAATTACTTCTGGTTTAAACAATATACATATATGTATACAAACTATTCGTATATAAATTAATTCCATTAAAAATCGAGATTCATAAATAATCAAGAATTGTGTTGAGGGTCGCAAGGCTGTAGAATAAATCGTTTAGGTCGCGGTGCCCGAAAGACCTTTTCAATTAAATTTAAAAGATTAAAGACTTTTTTTGTTTGAAAGTTAGATTATATACATACATACATACTTATATATTAAGCAAAAAAAATGAACACACTTTTGGAAAAATATTAAAAAAAATAGTTTAACAAGAGATTTGGATACAGAATTTCGGAAGATTTCTTTTTGACCATTCTCTTTACATACTTTAGCATACTGGAAGGAATAGTTAAAGAGCAAAATAAAATTTAAATCTTTTATTCAATAATTAAATCATTTTATTGACAATATAATAATTATTCGATTTCTCGATTGAAATCAAATTTTAGTACTTTATAATGCGATGCTACAATGTACTCGTACGTATAAAAAATATTAAATTTTTTTCAATTAGTTTAATTTCAATTTAATATTCCATCACTCACACATTCAGAATCGCATTTAGTACAAAAAGAAGAAAAAAAAAATCTAAAAACACAAAAATTGCAGTTAATCGCTTTTATCGCAGACAATGCGCGCCCAACAAATTAGCAATTAAATTTGCTTTTGTGTCGCATTGCATGCACAAATATAAAATAATTTATGAAATAATTAAAATTTCGCAAATGTGTGGCAACACTGTCGCAGAGTGTCGTGCTATTTTGTTGCGCACTAATTGCAAATTTCGCTTATTTCGCTGGCAACTTTGCATTGTTCATTGTGCGCGATAAGCGTTGAAATCGTACAACACGCGAATTTAATTGAAACATTGCGTTTTGTTTTTGTTATTGTTGTTATTGTTGTTTTTGTTGTTGTTGTCGGTTTTAATTTGAATATTTTTATTTAACGATTAATGCCGAATTGCAGATTTGGATATGACACGTTTTGCAAATGACAATTGTTGGTCAATTATTTTACAAACAATATTGTTTAGCAATTGTTGTAATGCTAAGAAACTTTCGTTTTTGTTGAAATTTTTATCATTATTATATCTATAAAAACTTTTTTTTATAAAAAAAAATTTAATAAAAATCTTAAATACAACGAAAAATATTTAAATTAAAAATATTAGAAAAATATATCAAAAAATATTTTCATTTAGTTTTAATTTATCAATTATAAATTTCTTTAATGAAAAAGTGTACTAAAAAAATATTTACTCAAATAGAAATTTTATCTAAACACAAAAAATTAACGAATTAGTACTAAAACTTAACTTAACTTTTTATGGTACTAAAAAATTGTTTTTTTTCATACGAAATATTTTGTAATAAATATGTATAAAAATGTTTGTTTTTAATTTTCAAGTAAATTGTTTTTAGTACATATACAGTTAAAGAAAAACATACATTACTAGAAAAAAGTTTCTAAAAAATGTTCTAAATATTGTTTAGTACAACTAATATTTTCAGTTCAGATTTTTCATATTTTAATGTTAAAATTCAAATAAATATTATTTATTTATTTATTGCATTAAGTAATCCTATCGCTACAAGATTAAAATCTTAAATATAATTAGCGCTAATCATAAGGATGATGTAAAATTTTTTAGTACTTAATTTAGAAGTACTAGAAAGGGTTCCGTTTAAACGTTTAAGACAACATTTTTTCTTAAACAATTTTGATTATCAAATATTTAGTATAAATTGTAAATAAAAATACTTAAGTTTAGTACTAAAAACGTGTATCGTGTGACATTTAATATTTTGTACTAAATTTATGAAATATGAAATATATGAAAATCGTAACAACAAATCTATATATTTTTTAAATTTAAATATAATTTGTACTAATAATATGTACTAATTATATGTACTAATAATATGCACTAATAATATGTACTAATAATATGTACTAATAATATGTACTAAAATGCCGATTTATAATTGAACTTTTTTACTTCATTGCATAGAACCTTTTTTTTCTAATACCTTGTACCAATTAATTTAAGTTATTAAAAAAAGAAGTTAATTGGTACAAACTATTACAAAAATGGTTGGATGCAATGAAGTAAAATATTTAAAATAACTTAGTACACAAATAACTTAGTAGGGGTATTCACGATCACGAGTTTGAGGAGTACTAAAAGTAAAAATTGCAAATCTTTTAAAGTTATAGGTTTTGTTTTTGTTTTTTTGTAAAACCGTAGGATTTACTACAAATATCAATTTTATCGAAAATTCCCAAATACCAGATCAAATACACCCGATCGTGACTACCCTTAATATTTCAAAATGCTATTTATATATAAAAAAAAATTTTTACAAAATATTTTCTTTCAAATAAATACAAATACAAGCTAAATCATTGGGCTAAGTTCTTCTAATAATTTCGGGCTGGTCTCGCCAGCATTGTTGATCACAAATCAACATCATTAAAAGAGACAAAAACAACAACACCAACAAAGTATTCGTTACAAATGTTACGTTCCAATAAATAATTACACAGAAACCCACTGAACAATTAACAACAAACAATGAAACCCAAATGAAACAGTAAAATAAAAATACGCTATTTAGCCAATTTGCACACTGAAGCGACGCTGTCGATGGGCACAGTACAGCACAGTGCAGCGCAGTACAGCAAGGCGCGGTAGGGTACGCCACGGCATGACCAGCAGCAGCAGTTGTCGCTCGCTGCCTGTCAATAGACAGAAACGGACGGTTCAGATCGACTCGGATCAGTTGGGATCGATCGTGCAATTGTCAAAACAATGACGCAAATGGCATGAATTAACAACGACAACAACAACAAAACAACAACAGTAATGTTCATGTTTGTTGGCAAAACATCGCCACGCATAATTTGCTCGCATACGCCCACTGTCGGCACGGCAAGATGCGAAGTGATGCACTTCCGATGCAGAGTAGCCGCAAAATTGCAATTTGCTATGGTGCAGCGCAGCGCAGAGCGTTTGCGCTTATGACACGAGAGTTTACAGCTGCAATATTTACACATTTCGAGTGAGTTTGCAGAAATTGGTTTTAGAAGTTTTAACAGATAAAAAATTGTTTTTTTTTTTCAATTAAAAAAATTCAATTATAAAATTTTTAGTACAAAAATTTTTCTAAAAAATAAAGCATCAACATTTTAGTACACAGATTTTAAAAAAAATTTTAAACTCAAGTTCCAACCACGTCAGTACTAAGAAGGGCAATCATTAAAGGCACATACATACATACTTAATTTCCAGTACAATACAAAGAAATGTTTTGGTACCAAATTGATGTCGCGACACTGCCTCCGAACTGTTCGAACTGATCTGGCTGCACGACATTGTTAAGCAATTAGCACGCTCCCGAGTGACGCCAGCCATTGTCGCCATTGGCAAACGTAAACGCTATACTATTATATATATTATACAGAAATATTTGTCAAGACAATTCAACAAACAAATGTAGTCAAATATGTACAACAAGAACAACAAAAAAGACAAAATAAAGTCAAAGAAAAGAGCAGCACTAAATCAACTTTACAACTAAACACTAAAGACTCGAATAACAGCTACCAAAGGTAGTACAAGTCCCAAGCCAAAGACAAAAAACAGATATACTCGTAAAAAAAAAACAAATTCTAAAAATTTAAACAAGCAATTAACATGACAACAACATATCGTATCGTATCGTATCGTATCGACCTGCATCGATCGTTCGACGGACATATCGAGTCAACTACTGTTTTAGCCCGTTTGCGATGCGTCTCGTTGCGCGCTGCACATTTCGTTTGTTTTCGTGTATTGCTACTAAACGAACGCAAACAGTCGCAGTCGTAAGAAAGATCGCTCGAATGATCGGTTCCAGCCGATTACAATGAGAGCGTCAAGTGTCCCTACCCGACGACTGCGATCAACGTAACGAAACGCAACGACTCACACAAATCTCACAATCCATTTCATATGTAAATTAAGTGTAACAACAACAAGATCATTGTTGTTTGTTTTGTAATTTTAACAAACTGTTTTTTTTTTGTTGCTGTTGCTGTTGTTGTTTGTGTGTGTTTAACTATTTGCGTTCTTAATTTGTGAGCAAGTGTGGGATTGAGAATTGTTTCGTTTTTGCCGTTTTGATTGTGTTCTGTTTTTTTTTGTAACAAAATAGAGAAGTTGTTTAAAGATTGCATTGATTGTGCAGATCAGGGATGCCCAAATGCAGTTGGATTAATTTCACGCACAATCTCTAAAATTACTTCAATTAAAAAAATAAGATTTTAAAGCATTTAATAACACTGTGCAACAGTGATAAAATACTTTTGACTAAACTTAGTTTAAGTTGTAGACATAGTCAGGCAAAAAAATGAATTGATTCTCAAAATCTGGACTTAGGGCCCTCACATTTATGATACGTTGAAACATGTTTTGCCCATAACTTTATTTTTATTTATTCGATAAATTAATTGTATATGTCATCTAAGAGAAGATATTTTGCTGCTTATAACTTAACAACTTAAAAAGTGAAGCTTAAAGGGCCACTTAAAATTTGTTAAAATTTTATCATTTTTAATTGCATTTTAAGCGACTATAATGTTAATCACGAGAAAACGTATTTTTCAGACGGGTGAAACAAGTTGGAGCATCGCATCGTCAAGTGTATCGAGCTAAAAGGAGACTATGTTGAGAAATAAATAGCCACTTTACCCAAAATTGTCGTTTTTCTTTTATAGGGTAAGTACTTATCGGACCACTCTCATATATACATAAGTATTTGTGAATAAATTGTATTCAGTTCTGTTTTTTACTTTTATGCTTAACCAATAATTCACACTCTGCCCCACATTATCAAAATCCACGCAAATTGAGATAACTCCCTACAATCAGGCATCCCTGGTGTGGAGACACGTTTGCATTTCTGTAGGTTTTCATTTACATAATGCATTTGCTACCAGTTGTTGGGTAATACTGATACTTTATTTTCGAAAGTAATTATTCGATGATTTTCACTTGAGAAATTTAAAGTGTGGAAAATTTTGTAAAATTTTAACTTTTAACTTTTTGGTTTTTTTTTTCTACAAATAATTCTAGTAAAAAAAATCGCATAATGTTTCGTAATTACCTAAAAATCCACACGTCTGTCGAAAAGAAATAACAAATCACATTTCAAACTGTGTTCGCGCCGCGCGGCACTCTCAGCAGTTACGGCGGCGCCCGCTGTGTATGTGCAAATGTCAATAAATTCCGAAGCATGTGTCAAGTCGTGTCATAAATCAAATGGGCAACCCTCATGGGCAAAGCGAGCGTAAATGATGGCTACACTCGAATAATAAACGTAATTATGTCCATTTAAGTGTGTTAAATGTGATTTGATTTTTGCGCGAGCGCAGAGCACAACAAACTCTCTGTATCTCTCTCGTTCTGCAATAAAATTCGCAATGGTGGCTCATCAACAATAATAACAGCAACAACGATATCCACAACAATAAAAAACAAACGAATGAACAAAAACTAGCAACAACTGCCGAAAAAAAAACACACAAACAAATAAAACAAGAAACTGAAACAAAACACCTTTGAAGAGCGGCCGATTGCCCATCCGAGCCGGAGCATAATGAACACTAATGACTCACGATCAATGCGGCGTACAATAATCATAATCAATGACTGAGAGGAGGGGGGCACCTATGCACGTGAAGTTTGTTTTTGGAAAAAAGATCAAAGTCAATGAAGTGCAAAAAGGGGGCGCCTGACATGCACAGTGGGAGCGCGCGCCCGTTCGCATGTATGTTTGTATGTGCAAAACTCTAATCACGACAAACAAAACTGTACCGTATGCGAGAACGAGAGTGATGAGCGAGCAGCGCGCGAAAACAAACGATCGATCGAATGAGCGAATGAACGAACAATCGAACGAGCGAGTGGTGGCGATGTTTGAAAGCCGCGCTTAAATGAGAATGATGAAAAATTTTACAACAATCAATAGAGGAAACAATAGCAATAACACAAAAAAAAAATGATAATAATAAAAACAAAGCGTGCAACATTAAATTACACAAACAAAACGAAGCGAAACGTTCAAACAGATGGATGGATGGAATGAATGAATAAATGGTTTGTTGGTTGATGGGTCATATGGACTTATCCATTGTTCCGATTGCATAGAAAAGTAACGGACAATAGCAGTTAATCAAACTGAAGCGATCGATTGCGCGAAAACTGTGTCAATATATGAACGAACTAAGACACTAAAAAAAAACAACAATAACAACATATATTAGAAAGTAAATGTTTGCGATTATTGCATGGTTTAAGAAATTTACATTCTTGAATGGGCCCGGTCCGCATTAAAATCGCAACTGATTAAATTGAGTGCTAAGTAGGTGCTTAAGACTCCATTGATTCGCTTGCTCAGGAGTGTACTCACTCTCGTAAGCTTATTTTACCGTTGAAAATAAAACGCGCTCTCTGACCTGCTGAGTATTTGTTTGTGTTAAACAAAAACAAATTAAGAACCGAAATCGATATTTTAGAAAAGTTGTTGTTTTTCGTTTCGTATGGCAAGAAAAGAAAAACAACAATGCCCAAATTTACACTTCGGGTTCAAAACCTTTCATTAGATTGCTGTGAAATATGTTGTACATCCATCTCAAAAGTGGCACAATTCAAAAATTATATTTTCGAGTTCAATTAAACAAGCAACAAAAAACAGTTTGGTACAATTTTCCATTGCTGATAGTAAATGCCAAACATTCAAATATTGAGTTGTGTCACATTCGAGGAAGTAAACAATTTTTTTTTTTAAATGATTTCGTTTGATTTTTATTTTTGAAAATTTTGGACTTTTAATGTTAGCAAAAGCGACATAAATCAAAAATGCCTCTGTTTTGTTTTTTGATCAATTTTGATTTGTTGTCATCAAAAGTGGCACATCTAAAAAAGTTAAATTCAACCTATATCTAATTCTCTTAGCAATTTTTTTCTTTATAGTCTGCATTTTAGATTACTGATGACACTTAGCTGACATTTAGAAAAATGATTTAAAAAAAAGGAAAAAAAAAACGAAACCTGTTTAAAAATAGAATTAAAATCCTTTTCAACTTTCGAAACTATTTCGATAATTGTTAACAATTTTCTTGACATTTTTGACAGTTCGTATACAAAAGCGAAAAAGTATAAATTTCAAGATTAAATGAAAATTCGGCATAAAAACGCATTTTCCATGCGTCGCTCGCAGTTGACAGGCGCACAAAAAACCGCGTTGAAAATTCCACAATCGAAGTGACAGTCTTTTGTCTTGTTCTTTCTTTGCTGACAGTTTAACAAACACGCTCGACTACTCGAAATGCACAAATGACAATTGGTGGACAAGTTTCATATTTTGCACCTTTTATTTTTTTTTGATTTGTCTTTTTTTGTCTCTTTTTGGATAAATGTTGCGAAGGATGCTCAAACAATCAACAACAACAAGACACACAAACGACAACGCATCACATTGCATTGTTTGACAGCTCGAAATTTTTTGCACACATAAAACTGTCAAATGAGCATGAAAGTTAAATGATGCAGAATTTGCAAAACATACAAAAACAAAAATTCTCTCGACAACGCAAAATTAGCGCAATTTTTGTTGTTGTTTGTTGTATTTTGTTGTTGTTGAGAAATTTACGACTTTTCCGTAAATTTTGCGCACAATTTTTCGTTATGCAATGTTTTGCACTAAAATAATAATCCCTAATGAGTTGGCCGTCAGAATGCAGGGGCAGCTCCAATTACCTACGTTGTTTGTGGGCCTACAGCGGTACTTTTGTTTTTGTTGTTGTTTACTATTTGTAGGGTTGCATTATTTCTGATTTAAGGGTGTCTCGTTGATATTTTGTTACAAAATAATTGTTTGTATTCGGTACATTCGATCTGACTTCCGGGAAAAAGTATACTCCGAGTGTTGTGCCTGTTGTGCAATATTTGTTGCTTTATTTTAACATGCTGCTGTGAATTCTGAATTGCTGTTGTTTAATGTCCAAACATGGACAGGATGCGCTGAATTTGTTTACATTGGGTAACAAGTACCAAGGTCCAAATTTGTGTATTTATTTAGTTTTTGACTTCTGTACAAAGTGAGGAAACAAATAAAATCGATTTTGGGTACAAATTAAGAAAAATTTAACTGAAAAGCAGCTCTTTAAAAATATTTACTCGAAAATTGATAATGTTAAAATAAAATTGACGTTTCTGACGATTTTTGTTTTCAGTAGCATAATTCCGGAGCTTTATAACGACAATCTGTCGATACCCAGACTTGATTTTTCAGATTTTTATCGTTTTTGAAAGTTTTTAACTTTTTGAGATGTGCCTTTTTTGATGAAATACTCAAAAATGATTATGGAAATGTAAAAAAAAAATCTGAAGTGAAATTTTAGACTTATGTCGCTTTTGCTGAAATAAAAATTCGAAATTGATTATTAAAAAGTTAAAACAATTTAAATTCCCACAAAATCATTGACAAAAATAATCGTTTACTTTTACGAATATGGCACAACTCAAAATGTGCCTCTTTAGCATTTACAAGTAATGTCACTTAACCACTTTTTGGCAGCAATTTACAACAAAAAAACAATTTTAGTCAACAACGTGATTATGAAACCTCGAAAATGAATTTTTTTGAGTTGTGCCACTTTTGAAAGAAAAAGAAGTAAAAATTTTGCAAATAAATTTTATGCATATAAATCACGTGTCAATATCGCATCAAAAACGCAGCGAAAACGCAACGAAATCGCTGCGAAAAAGTTTGCATATGATAAACCTATAGTCAGGATGAAATTTTTCTTCAATTCTAGAACGCGATAACGACCAGTGACCATAAAATTGTGTCAATAACAAGTAAAATAACAAATACTATCGTTAATTAAATTATCAGAAAATTCACAACAAATCAATTACAAAAAAGAATAATTACAAAAAATGGTTTCATTTTTAGCACAAACATTGTTAAAAGCTTTCTCTTAACACTTCAACAGCGCCCGCCTGCCTTTGCTCATTATTGTTGTTGTTAGTATTGTCGAAAATATAATAAACAACAAAAAATAATAAATCCCTACATTTGCAATTATTTGCGAGCGTTGTCGAATGTTTTTTTTTTAATTGAAAATAACTAACAACAGCTGACGAAGAAAAGCTAAACAAAACAACAACAACAAAAACACAGTTGCCAATTTTCGATTGTGCGCTAACGCCTTTTATCACTCCACTTTGGCAACAACTTTGCCCCGTTGTTATACTTTCGCATTGTACTCGATTTTTTGTCGTTTTTGTTATGTTTATAATATTTGTACAACAACAACAAAAAAAATTAAATTGAATTTGCGTTTTGTTGTTGTTGTTGTTGTTGTTGCTGCCTTTTTGCGCCTGTTTTTTGTTTGTGTCGGTCGGTCGTTTTGTTCAGCGCTACTTAGCGCGGTGTTAATTTCGCGATCGACGCAAACTTTGTGACGTCAATAACGATGCCTAAAATTTTGACGCTATCGCGCTTACACTCGCCGCTAAACGCATAAGTGCATCTTTGTTTGGCTTGGTAGAGGGCGCTGCGGTCGTTGCTTGTTTTTCAATTGACGAGTAGTTGCATTTAAAATTTTTCCATTATTTTCGATACAAAAAAAGAGTCGAAAAGTGGCATTGTTCGATTTTTGACTTTTCTCTGCGCCCCCCTGTCCCCCACAACTCGGTATTTGTTTAATTTGTTTTTGCAATTATTGATTGTTGTTGTTTGCTGTTTGTGGCTTTTATTGGTTTTTCACAAATTTGTTGAATGTGTGGCAACAATTGCGCCTCGATTGGCACAACAATGGCGAAGTTGTTCGCCTTTTTTTCTTCTCTCACGAAGTGTTAATTTTTTTGAAAGAAAAATTTTAATATTAAAAAATTTGGAAAAAATTCCATTGTTATATTTTCTGTTGGGTATTTTCTGATAACAATTGTCCAAATGTTGTCCTCTTAAACTATAATTTATCGTTATTCACAAAGCGCCACCAACTTCCCACCTCCCATCTGATAACGCCAATGAATGCAACTCTGTCGCTGTGCGTGTCGTTATAAATTTGACAAGGCATGTCGAATTCAAAATCGCCTTTACGAACGTTCGCTACTTTGCCGATCTTCTACGTCACTAATTCGCAATCCTAATTGGTAACATTTGTATCTGCGGCTACCCAGTCGCAACGCCGTAATCCATGAGATTTTATCTCGCCCACTTTCAGTGCTGCGGTAAAAAAAACAACAACAACAACACTCGTGGTTAGTTTTGATACCGCCGAGTGATAAACAAACAAACAAACAAACGAACGAAAAGAAAAAAAATGTAGTAAATTAAATTAGGTTGACTAACGGCTCACAAAAAACTACTAAACCCGATAGATAAGGTCTTAAGTAGTGCGCAATTAGGGGTTGCTTCGAAGGACATCAACCGGGGCGGCGACAATGATCTGACGCTGAGTAGCACAGGGCGATGCAAAAACAGAAAAAAAAATGAAAAAAAGGGGCGGTTTTGTTTATTGTGTCAGTGCAATAAAGCGTTAATAAATTTATTAAAAAAAAAAGGGCTGAGAAATTTGGTCTGTGATTTTTTGTTGTTTTTGTTTTGCGGATTGGGTTAAGTGTTTATTTTTTTAAAAGCGTCAAATTCGTTTAAGTAAATCGTTTTGGTTTAATTTGTTTAGTACAAAAAATTAGCTCAATTTGCTCGCTCATTTTATATTTTGATTTGATTGAGATACCAAATACCAAATTGAATTATATTCGACCGATAGAGTTTCAGCTTGTTCTAATAGATAAAGATGAAAAAATAGCAACTGAAATAGGGACCAAAGTAGGGAACAAAATTGGGACTTTTAAAGTTTGTTGCTTTTCTTATGGATATAGATTTAAAATAGAGACCAATTTTTTATGAATAAAGTTACAAAATATGGACTTAGTTTTAGGTTTATTTTATGGATAAGGATTCAAAATAGATACAAAATAGGAACCAATATAAGTATCAATATCAGGACCAAAGTAAGAGTCGATATAGTTTTACGTTACTCTGATAGATAAAGATACAAAATAAGGACTTCTTATAAAGTTTGAGGTTTCATTTATGAATAGAGATTCAAAATAGTTACCAAAATTGAAACCGAAATAGGAATCGATAGCTTCCGACTTTTTCAATATATAATTCAAACTAGGATTCAAAGTAGAGACAGACTGATGGAAATTGAATTTCTGTTATGGACAAAGATTCAAAATGGAGATCCAAACTTAAATCTATAGACTTTGACTTTTCTCTTGTATTAAAGATAATCCAAAATAAGGTCCAAAATAAGAACCGATGAAATTTAAGGTTTCTGTTATATACAAAGACTTTAAATACACAAACAAATTATAGATCGATATAGTTTGATATTTTTATTTTATGGATATATACTCAAAATAGAGACGAAAAATTTACCGATAGATTTTGATATTTTTCTTATGGATAAAGATTTAAAACAGGGCTCACTTAACAAGGTTATAGCGTACAAACTTTAAGATGGTCAAAATCAACCAATAGCAGCATTGTTTAAATTTTTTGACAAGCGACATTTTGTTACTCTAAACGAAAGTCGTAGCCCGGTGTTGTAGGGGTTCAAACGACCCCTGAAGATTTCCAATACAATTTTTGTTAACTAAACTTTGTTTGTATCACTGGGAACTAATCCCCCCGAAATATTTCTGGCTACGATCTTGCTCTAAACTAGATTGTCAAAGTGACAATCTAAAAACGAAAACCAAAAAACAACTTGCATGTGTTTGTTGTAGAAATATTGTTTTTGTAGCTACGCTATAACCTTGTTAAGTGAACTCTGGACTTAAAATTGGAACCTTTAATAAAGTTTGAGGCTTTATCTAATCTTTCAAGATTAGGAACCGAAATAGAGACAAAAATAGAGATCGATAGAGTTTGTTCTTTTTCTAGATTCAAAATATCGACCAAATATCGAACCGATATAATTTAAGATTTGTCATATAGAGAAATATATATAAAAGATACATAAAAGGGACCGATAATATTTGAGGTTTCTCTTATGAATATTTATTAAAGATAGATAAGTTTCGATAGGGATCTAATTTTTCTTATGTTTAATCCAAAATGTGGTCCAAAATGGATAAATAGATTCTAAATAGAAACCCAAATAGGGACCGATCGAGTTTGAAGTTTCCCTTAAGAAATAAGATTTAAAATAGAAATCCAAAAATATTTAACAAAATTAGAAAAATTAACAAAACAATGAACTGAAATTATAGCGATTTTATTGTACTTCATTATTTCAATAGAATTCCTTCCCCTCGCCCACCGAAACAGAATAATTTCTATTCTAAGTATTTTCAAATCGCAAAGAATTCGATTATGGCTTTTGTTCGGCGTTTCGATTATTTCGATTATTTGGAAAACAAAGCGAAACAAGCGAGCGGCCGCATTCATTGCGCTTAATTCCGGCTTTGACACACCTGTACCAATATATATGCCAACTGTTTACACTGCCGCGGCTGTTGTTTGTCGTTGTTTTTGTTGTTGTTTTTGTTGTTTCATAGCGGCAAGGCGTCAGGCAATGCACAAGCTGCACCGTCGCTAAACAATGTCCGGTTACGCTCGGTCGCTGTTTATCTGGTTGTCTGTCTATCTGTCTGACTGTCTGTCGGTCTGTTTGTATGCCGTTTTTTCATTGTTCGCTGCGAATTCCATTCAAATTGTGGCGAACAAAGCTCTTCGACGGTTCAGTAGAGTGGATTGAGGGGGGGGGGGGTTGCATGCTGGATTGAAGTGGGCTAGGGCATATGCATATGTACTGAACGCTGTGTCAGTTGGGCTCGCCGATCGGACGCCTTTTGTTCGGCCAGCGAACGAACACATTGCGTAATTAATTTTCAATTGAATTGGAACGGAACAATCGCTGAAATGGATTTTCCCAATAATTTATCGACAAGTGTAAAACTGGGTTAATGCGAATAACATAGGAGGGCCCAAAAGGAATGTATAAAAAATATTTATAAAAAATTCTATAGCAATAAGGAAAATAGCAAAATTCGAGTTAGAAGCTTGTAAATATTATAGATCTGCCATAATTGCCGATTGTCGGTTTTGACCTATCCCAAAATATTCCGCCAGCCGCTTCTGTTCTGCAGGCGCTGATATCAATTGGTCAGGTTTCCCAACATTGAGGCGATTTGTAGAATACAAAATCGTCCTCGTCTTAGTCGCCCACTGCTGGACAACATGTAGAATACTTTTTTCTTCAAAGCATGATCTTCCGACCTCTTGATAATATCATGTGGGATGTAAAACTCGTATAGCTCGTGGTTCCACATTATACGATGCACTCCTTTGATGCAAATCTATCCATAGAAAATTTACTCTCGAAGCAGAAATAAAATGATTGGATAATTGGACAGAGTTTCACTGAACCATGGTAAAGGATGGGCGTATAATGAGCTACCTGTAATAGAGTGTGATCTTCGTGCGTGGAAAGGAAGAATTCTGCTTCTCCATTATAAACTGTTTTGACAAACCAAAGTTGGCAAAGGTAATACCACGCTTGTTCTGTAGGCCTGTACGCTTACATCTTTGGCAGTGTTGAAGCTGGAGACCAGCTGAAAGACGACTTTTACTTTGTCAAAGTAAATTCTGTCGACTGGCACTCCTTGTACAGTGCGAAGGAAGCCTCTGGTTGACGTACAATCCTTTAGTAGTTTCACGCTTTATTGAAGTATTGAACGTTAATTTTGTTATTCTTGTAAAATGGCTTAATTCATGCGATAATAAGCGATAAATTCTCTTTTATCATTTAAATAAAAAAAATTGTCTGTGTTGAAACTTTGAGTCTCTTGAGATATAGCCTAATGAGGCTATACATTTTCTGCCTAGTATTATAATTTTTTTTTTTTACTTTTCCCTTTGTTTGCTGTTTGTTCTGTAGATTTTTTTCGTTTTGGTTTACGCCGCTCAGAATGACATGTAAAGGACTCCATTATGCCGCCGAGACACGCCCAAGGCACACATTTTCATTCTCAAAACTTTCGCCAAAGAGCGTTTTGTTTGGTTTTTCCTTTTTTTGAATTTCTTTTTTTAACGTTGAACAGTGTTGCCGCTTTTCTTATTACCTTATGAAAAGTGATAATTCCTAAGCTTAAATATTTACTGACACTACTCATTTATGGGCATACACACACTCACGCATACACACACTCACACCTTAACACCTACACACATGTAACATATCACAGCCAACACCGCGACGCGTCTTAAGTGCCATCTTAATGGCGGCGGCGGCGTCCTTTTTTTCGCTTTGAGCTGGCTTTTTTTTTACTTTTCACAACACTCACACTTGGCCAAGTGTTGCCAACGTTTTTCGTTGTGGCGCTTTGTCGTTGCGAAAGACCTTGCCACAAAGCTAATATGTGCCTCTTCCTTTAAGCGTAATTACGCGCTTGCTTGATTTTGGCTTTATTACCGCCATTTTGCACATAAAAGGCCGAACTAGTAGCTTACTTTTAATTTAATTAGGCACAGCTGACAGTTTGTCAAAGAAAAGCAAAAGCGTTCAAGTAGCTGCCATTGCAGCGTTGACAAACGAACGTACATATGTATGTGCGACGACATAATTGTGACGGAGGAAAATTGTGACAGTTAAGCGATGAAGGAAAATTGTGCTGAAGTTTATTCTGGCTTTTTATTAAAATGGGTTTTATTTAAAATTATAAAAAAAATGTATATATATATATTATATATATATATATGTAAATTAAAAATTCAAGACTTCAACATTTTTCTAGTTACATAAATAATTAAAGGTTTGTTAACAAATTATTTTTTTGAATTTTATCTTTCTTTAAGATTCCAAAATTTTCATTACATGTACATATTTCAAACTATTGAGTAATGTCAAAACTTCTTAAATATTGCTAATGTTCAGACTTGGAAAATTAACTGCTCAATTACCATTTCCATTCCAGGTAATAACCTTTTTTTAATTACCATTTCAATACTGTTAATGGTAATTGTAATGCACGGTCTCCTTATCCAATGCAGTACATTGGAAAAAAAATTTCACTACAATTATCAATTGCAATGGAAATAGTAATGAAGTATTTATCATTACAATTACAGCAATGACAATGGTAATTGTAATTTAAATTAACGGTCTCTTTACATTATTAATGGAAATGGTAATGCAGAAAGGCAATTTTCAATTACCTCAATTTAAATTTTTGGGATTAGACTTCTGCCAGCATTGAGTGAAGTTGTTCTCAAAAAATTAAAATTAAGGTAATTGAAAAATGAAAATTCATTACTACATTACCATTTTAATAGAAAATTGTAATGAAATTCAATTACAATTACCGTTGCCATTGCAGTAATTGTTATGGTAATTGCAAAAATGTCATTACATGTAATGGTAATAATTTTTTCAATGCCGAGCACTTCAATTACAAATACAATTGCCATTGCATTGTAATTGATATGTTAATTTTTTAAATTTCAGTACCTCTAATGGTTACGATTATTTCACTGGATTACCAAGATAATGCATTATTTTACAATGCATTACCAAAGTAATGCATAACTTTACAAGACTGCTATTTTTTTTCAAGGCTTTGTTAACCATTTACAATAAGTTTAAATATTCGAAATGGTTCAACAATTTTACATAATTTTCTGAATAATTAACAAAGAATTATAAAAAAATATTAATAATAACAAATTTTTTTATAATTCTCCAACTCTTACGAATTTTTTTTATTAATGCAAATCCAAGCTCAGCTGGCAACAAAATTTCGAGTGCCACTCAAAAAACGAAGGGATTTTCTCTATGGCACTTCAACTCTCGGCAATTTTGCAGCCATTAAGGCGTGTTTAATGTTATTTATTCATTATTGTGAAGTGCACTGTACAACAACAAATAATAATAGTACATAAAAATACGAATAATAAAAAAAAAATGACGAAAAAATATGCGAGGACGACGACGAAGATCAAATTTCCTATAATAACAATAACAACAAATAAAAGCAACGGTATGGAATCGGCGGCTGCCGGAAAACCGTACGCGTACACAAAAAAAAAAAAAAAAACAAACAGCTTGAAAAGGCGTAAAAAATAGTACGAGAAAAAATGTAAAAATCGGAATAAATGCGTAAATAATAAAAAAATTGCGCGATTTCTATTGATTTTTTTGGTTTTATTTATTTATTTTAGCATAGCAGTGTACTACTTTTTTTCTATAATATATCACCCCTTGGCAACCCTTAGCAAAAATAGTACTTTCAAGTGTTTTGTTCATTTTTTTTAAAAATAATTTTCAAGTACTGCGCGTTAAAATGGTAACACTAACAAAATCGATTGGGTTCGCAAGTGTGCGCACTTGATATAGAATTATCTTTGGCTATGCCGAAGCTTATATACTCTCCGCTAGTGACATCAAAAAATTAGCTTCTTTTTGCTTATAAGTGCTATATGTCTCTATTATAAGTGGGCGTTGTTCTTAACGGATCACGCCTATTTTTAGTTAGTAGATTTGTGTTACTATCAAAGTGTTAAGTACTGAATTTGAACTGGTTATTTGAACTGTAACTATTTTTAATAAGTTTTTCCACAAAGAAAAAAAGGCGTGGTTTTTTTCCGATCACGCCCATTTTTTGGCTAGTAGTTTTGTGTTCCTACCGAAGTGTTGAATACCGAATTTGAACTGGTTATTTATACTGTAACTATTTTAAATAATTTTTTTGTATGTTTGGGAGGTGGGCGTGGTTCTTATCTGATCACGACCATTTTTTGTGAGCAGTTTTGTGTTACTACTAAAGGATTTCACATACCAAATATCAGCTCGATAGTTCTTAAACAACGTCTGTAATCGCTCGGACAAACAGACGGACAGGCAGACAGATGGACAGACATATTGACGGACATCGTTAAATGACTCAGAATCCGACGCTGATAATTTATATACATATATAATGTCATATCTACCACAATCCTTTCTGGGCGTAACAAATGTAAGAACAAACTCAATATACCCTTCGTTAAGTGGAGTTGCACTTGGCTAAGGGTATTAAAATTTAAAAAAAAAATGAAAAGGTAACAAAAAAAAAATTTAAAAAATTTAAAATTCTAGAATTCTAGAATTGAGTGCATTTTTTTCCACGCCTGCCTAGAATTATTTGATTGGCTTTTCTCGGACAAGATTCGAGACGTAACAGTATACCTAAAGCTAATTAATCATTTTTTCTTTTATTTTTTTTAAATATTTTTGACAGTTGCCTGCAGCGCAGTCAACCCTAACGCTGATCCAACTAACTAACTAACTTCGACGGTGCAAATGTCACAAATGTCAAAAACTTTCACTTTTCCTACACCGTCATTTTTTGTCTGACTATGCGTCGTACACTTGAATCACTGTAATGGAAACTAATAAAGATGTCATGCCAATGACAATTGACACTTTTGCGCATCTCTTTCGTAGGACTTTGGAGAACTTTTACCTTTGGCCCTGACATATATCCTTAATAAATCCTTTTTATGCTTGTTTTCTTCTTTCTGGCTGCCCTCGAGGACAATCATAATTTTCATAATTTACGCTTTGTTTAGCAAACATTTGCGTTTTGTGTGTGCTCCTCTTCTTCTTCTTCTTCTTCATCTTCTTCTTCTTCTTCATCTTCTTCTTCTTCTTGTGTATTTTCTTCGGGGTGTGTTCTTGTTTTACCACTGTGAAATATGAAAATATGAAAGAATGTTATAACTCATATTTACGACCTTTTGTGCTATAAATCAAAATTCTGCGCGTAAGAAAAATTTCTCAAAAAAAAAGTAAAAAAAAAATTTATAATTAAATTTTTTCCGCTTGAATAGCTTGACCGAGGTTTTCGGAAAATTTTGATTTATTGCACAATTTTGACACTTCTCACATACTTTCATATGTCATTTTTTTTTGCTTATGTGGATTTGAAGAAAATTAAAATTTTTTTTATTTTTTTATTTAAATTTTGGGTTTTTTTTATTCTAAATAGTTTTCGAATATTACAAATAAACTATTTAAACTCTTTTCCAGCTCACTAAACGCTCGAGTGTGCGCCGTTAAGTGCCCTTCATTATTTCTCTACCTTTTTTTTTTCAAGTTTTTACCTCAATAATTTTACGCAACAGAAAAAAAGGTACAAAAGTACATTCGCGAAATAATTACAAAAATGCTCCTTTACAACAACAAAAATAACAATAACTACAACAATTACAACAACAGCAACAACAAAAACAACAACAACAACGACAACAACAAAAAATAAAAAAAAATTAAATTAAATAAAAAAATGTCAAATTTGCATTTTTCTGTCGAATTGTATGGCGAAAGTCAAGTGGCAACAGTTGTCGTCATCGTCATCGTCATCGTCGTCATCGTTGTCGTCGTCGTCATGAAAACGCGCCTAAGTGCAATTATGGCATTTACCACGAACCACTTTGAATATCCTTGCACATTCGCGTAGTCGAATAGGGTAAATAGGGTGAGCTTTCCGCAGTCGCAATTGTGACATTTTCGCAAGTTTCGTATGGGCTGGCTGCGTTGAGCATTTATCAAGTTATCAAGTGTTTCTCTTTCTTTCACATTGACATTTGCAATGCCGGGTTTTGTACTTTGCTCGCAAATTAATGAGTTTTCAATATGTACCAAATGAGTCCTTGCGTGCGATTCATTGCGTTCCATGGTAATAATGTGGCTAAAAGGAATTATGAAAAATGTGCCATTTTTGTTGTTGTTGTTGTTGTTGTTGGAATTTCTTTTTTTGTATGTGAGACACTTAAATTAATTGCTGTGGCAAACTGCAAAAATGGCAAAAATGGCACTTAAGTGGTTTTGGCAAATATGCTGAAAAGAACTTCAAATGAAATGTACACACGAAAAAAAATTTTTTGTGTGCCTTTTTTCTATTTATATGAGTTTTAATAATATTCAAATTTTTAGGAAATTGTTAATTACCGGTTATATTACCGGTAATTTAACCACTATCAATGGCAAACTCTCGGTTAAATTTCTAATAACTTTTTTAAAGGCTTCGGGAAAATACGAGTATAATCTATTTTCGTATATCCAAGACTTATCGCGCTTACACCAGTTACAAAAAAACTAGTGATTTATACAAGTGATATATGTATACTAGTGATATTACTTGCTATTAGACCGTAATTTAACCAGTTCATTTTCAAATTGTACAAATTGTATACAAATTTCCATAAGTTGGTATGTATTAGTAAATAGTAAAAAATTATGTGTATCGAATAAGCATTTATGACTTAGATAACAGTTAATTATAATAAATTAATCATATTTAAATTTATCGTATTTAAGTTCAAGCAATTGTCCATTTACAGTATTCCCCGCTTAAGTGCCTCTACCTAAAATGGACGGGTTTGTGGGTACTTAAGTTGGTTAGGCACTTCAATGTCTCAAGGCAGTTATTTAAACCAGCGCTGAAGTAAGTCAAGAAAATTATTTAAACCCGCTTAAGTACCGCAGTGCAGTTATATTAACCCGCTTAAGTGTCCATAAGTAAATAATTTTATATTAAATTTAAAGAATATTATAGAATAGTGGCTAGGTAAGGTGAGGAACTTAAGCGGGAAAGTTCTTAAAAGGGAAAATTTTTATGTAAAATTTGGAAAAAGACAAAATTCCTAAAAATTGGATATTTAAGCGGGATGCGCACTAAAGAGGGGAGTTCCGTAAGGGGGGAATACTGTATGTTAACAAATATTTAAAATATGAAAAATAAAATGTACAAAATTTTGTAATTTCATAATAAAATGAAAATTTTTTTTAAAGGGAATGTTTAAAAAAATAAAAATAAATTAAAAAAAATTTCAAAAGTTACTAATTTTTTAAGTGTAAAAAATTTAATTTTTTAATCTTAAAAAAAAAAGTTTATAAATTTCATGAAAAATTTAGCTTAAAACTGAAGTTTTCCCTAATTTCATTAAACTAAATTTTTTCCAAACGAATTTTTTTCTGTTGTTGGCTGTCCTCATCCACAAGATACAAGATACAAATGTACCGGAATTAATAGAAAGGCAGTACGCCTGATTAAATCCGAAAAACCTCTCGATAATGCCACTTTAAATTCGTTTTATTGTAGCAAACTTTTCGAAATGTCGAATAAAAGAAATCAACAACATTTCGGGCATTGTTGAGCAACAGCTGCTCCTCGATCGTATGCCTGCCATGAAGTACGCACAAAAGGATGCGCCACGCTACTCAAACGAGGTCCTCGAAAATTACAACGACAACAACGAAAGCCGATCAAACGTTTCTCCCAGTTCGCTGAATGAATGAAAACCGAAGAAATCGAAAGAAAATTTTGTAAAGTGAAAAGAGAAAAGCGAAAAAAAAAAATGTGTTAAAAAAATGTTCGTTTTCGAGCATTTTGACGGATTAATGCGGATCGGAACGCAGCGTCGCGGCAGTCTGTGGACTTGGGCAGAGTTAACTGCACCGCGATGCATTTAAGTGGAATCAAATGAAAATCAAACTGAATTAGGCTTAGGCGCAAGTGATAAGGCAGCTTAGCAGGGCAAAAATCAATAGAATTTTGTTGTGGAGTACGAAAGAACGGATCGGAGGAGAGAGGAAGGAGATAAAAAGGAAGGAAGGAAATGTCATTCGAAAAGTAAAAGCAAATATTTGAGTTGTCAATGGATTTTTCACTATTGTTAATAATGCGATACATTCAGTAGAATATCTAAAATTACAAATTTTGAAATTGTTTTGTTAATATTTGAAAAAAATTTGGCCAAAAAAAAAAAAATTTGATTTTTGAAATTGTGTGATTTAAAGACTTGTCAATAGTTAACAAATTTATTATAAGTCTAAAGTTAACGAAAAATATTTTGGAAGTCTTAAAAAGTTAAAAGGATTTGTTAAAACCTAATAAGGCTATTTATTTGATAACTTGCTTATAGTAAACGGCGTTGCCCGGGACTTTTTTTAATAGAAATAAGTTTCAGTTAATCAGTCGATTGAAATTTATAAACGATCCATTTCTGGAAGCATTATTCCTTAAATATATTATGCGGAACTTCACATTACTCCCAGTTGTGGATTGGTAGATTTCTGAGACACGGCGATGGGCGTTCAATTGATTCAATCACGCCTACTCTTGTTGAAGTTTGTCGATAGTGACCCTACCAATTTAGCTATCAAAATTTATATTTCTAGGAGCAATATAAAATACATATAATCGAATATAATTTATATAATTAAAAATATATGTGGGCGTAATAGGTGGGCGTGGCAGATTTTATAAAGGCTATTATTCCTTTCAGTTGAATCTTAATATACATTTCCTATGTAACGCATCAAGTTCCAGGGCTATAATTGTGGGCGCGTAATTGATCCGACCTATTTTTTAAGAGTGGACGTTAAATTGATAAAACCACGCCCATTTTTGGTGAAGTTATCGACAGTGCTCAGACAAACTCAGATACCAAAATTTCAGATTAGAAACAATATTAGCGAAATAATCGAATATTTTGACTAAGTTTTACAAATTGTGGGCGTAAAAGGTGGGCGAGGCAGATTTGTTTAACCCTACATCTTTAAAAAATATCAAATATTAAAATTCCCAGATTAAACACAAAGTAAAAAAGGTTAAATTAATCAATTTTTAAATCAAGACTGAAAATCGTTATAAGCTTAAAAGCTCATCGAAATACAAAAACAATTTATTAACATTTTCGAAGTTATCTAATTAAGAAACTTCAACACTTTTGTACATTGTTTCAAAAGCTCAAGCGAGTACTAAAACCGCTTAGACCACGAAAAACCGCTTACAAAACAATGAGCGACAATTAGCCAAGTTAGCAGACGGCAAGCAGGCAAGCAAGTGAGAAACCAACAGAACTGAATCGAATCGAAGCGAACCGAACTAAACAAACCAGTCAGTCAGTCAGTCAGTCAGACGCAGCAAGTGGTGGGAGGGGGTGACCTGCCAATACGAACAGGAACACCGACCGATATCGCCTCAACTGCGTAATCTATCATGAGACCGCATAAAAAACGTCAAGAATTTCAAAAGTTTTTAACGGTCAACAGCGCAAACAATGCGCAGACAAAAGCGTCTTAATAATGCGGGCTTATTTGTTTTTGTTGTTCGTGTTTTGTGCAGACAGACAAAAGTCGGTAATTAAGTGCGGCATAAATTATTTTATGAGCAAAAACTTAACAATTGCAAAAAAAAAAAAAAAACAGAAACGAATGAAGGAATTTGCAAATTAAAAATTTTTAATATGCAGAAAATAAATAAGGGGGGATCACTTTAAACTCGAAAACATGCAAAGCTCGAAAAGTTTCGAGACTTTTTTTTGGTACCACAGCTTTTCGAGACCTCGTTAAATCAGATATTTAACAGCTGTTTTTTTTTAATATGCAAAAATTAAATATTGGGATCACCTTAAACTCGAAAACATGAAAAGCTCGAAAAGTTTCGAGTATCTTTACGGTAACGCAGCTTTTCGCGACCTCGATAAATCAGATATTTAACTTACAGCTGTGAAATTTTCTTTCGTATAAGCAAATAACACTGCAACCTACGAGAAACTTTTCGAGGCTGTGTTCGCGACTAATTTGCCTCGATGATTTTCGAGTCATACATACAACTTTGCTTCATACAATTTTAGATCTTTCTTTTTCGAGGGTGGAAGAGTTTCGAGATATTTGAGACATAAGGCATATATATTTATATATTAAGGGAATGCCTTTAATGCCACGAAAATGCCTCAAATACCTCGAAACTTTTCGATCCTCGAAAAAGAAAGATCTAAAATTGTAGGTTATGTATGCATAGTTATGTATATATACGAGTATATATATACACACATATTATCAAACGTCAGACAAGGTATAAAGGAAGGGTGATAATAAAGTTGTTAGTTTAATGACTAACAGGTACGCCCACAGCCGACTGAACTTAATAGCATTACGAAATTGAACAAAGCATTTACATAGGGAAATAAATAAAGCCAAGTTATGCGCAGACGATAATTAATGTTTAAATAATTCAAACGGCATTTGTAAAATATTTTAATTTTTTTTCTCTCATGCTTTGTTAAGTCTTTATAGTAAAATATATTAATTATAAATTGTTGCTGTCAACGCGCAAATGTCAAACTGACAATCAAAAAAGCGAGTTTTCGTGCCATTGGAATGCTATACAAAAACAAATATTGCATATATAAGTACAATAAATTCTGAATTAACGCATCATTTTAAAAATATTTTCTGTTTATTAATTAAGATTTTGAATAAATTTGTTAAATTTTGACAACAACAACAACAACAACAACAACAACAACAACAACAACAACAAAAAAAGTCACACCCATATTTAATGACAAGTCAATGTCAATTTAACAGTAGCTAAAGTGTCAGTGACAAGATGCAAATCGCTTGTGAATGAATTGATATGTAGACAACGATTATAATTGAATGACACTGTGTAACAAAAAAAAATTTATCCGGTAATGGATGCTATACAAAGAAGAAGATTGCAACTCTGGTTGTTGATTGATTGTTGGTTTGTAGGTTGTTCTGTATGTTCGTCTGTATGTTTGTTTCCGCATGACGTCTAAATGATTAAAGTGCTTTTTTAATTGAAAACCTTTATAAAGTTTTAAAAAGTCGGATCAGAAAGTAACTATACTATATAATATCGATTACGAACGCCTGTATTCAGTACCCAACATTGCTCAGAATTTAAAAGAAAAAAGGTGAAGCTTTGTTAGATAAACAACTTTGGAATGATACAATAAATTCAACATTTATAGTTCAAATTAAAAATTCATATGCTGGGGTCATTTTTGATCCATAAAAATATAATTTTTTTGATACACAGTGTAGTACTTTTTATATAAAAAAAACATGCTCAAACAAAGTCATATGAAGGGTCTTTTTTGACCCCAGCTAAAATATAATTAGTTGAATGTACAATGTAGTACTTAAATTTTTTAGGAAAAAAATATGTTTATAGTCCAAAAGAAAATAAGTTATATGATGGGGTCATTTGTGGCCCAAGAATTAATATACCTATTTTTATTCACAGCATAGTCTTTATTTTTTTTTCTAAACAAAAAGAAAATTTTTATAAAATATAAATTTGTAAATTTAAAGAATATTAAAATTAACCGCTTACGATTTTTTTAAAACTGTCAACACTGCGCACTAATTTAAAAAAAAAACCGAAAGTTACTTTAAAAACATCAACAACAACAAACGAAATCGTAACCCAGACGACAAAAAAAGTTCGGCTCTATCAAGGAAAATCACCAAAAGCACAAAAGCCTCGATTTAGCACAACAAAACGATACAGAAACAGTGGAGAAGGATTAAGAAATCGCGCCAGACAAAGGCGACAAAGCGACACAGTGCAACAAAAAAAAAGCAACAACAACAATAAAAAATGATATATAAAAAATTAAAGCCAAATATAAAGCCGTGGCGAAAAAAATATGCCAAAACTCATGCTGAGCTGTCAAACATAAAGTATATTTTTAATTAACGGCAGTTTAGTTTTTGTTGTTGTTGTTGTTGTTTTTTGTTTGGCAATACATAAGAAGAAGACCAAGCATTTAAGTGCAGCTTTTGATTTTTTGTTGTTGTTGTCATTTTGCTACTTCTTTTCTTCTCCTTTTAATGTTTTTTCTTAAAATTCGAGGCATTTAAAGAAATTGTCCACTCGCTTTGTTTGAAGAAGAGGAAGAAGAAGAAGAGGAAAAAATGAGTCGAAATGCAAGTCAGTAGCCAAAAATGTTAACTGCTTTGTAAACTGTCAAAAAGGCGAATTTAAACTTTGACAGCTGACAGCAGGTTTCGTATTTTAAAGCCACATTTGAATGACAAGAAAAAGGAAAAAAAAGAAAAGAACGAAAATTGAAAACCGGATCTAATATTTGTTTGTGTGTGTGTGTGTGTGTGTGTCAGTCTCTTTGTCGTTTTCTTGTGCTTTTGTTGTTATTTAAACAAATACCGAAAGTGTCTCAAATTGTCTGGTGTATTACTCCAATTTTTGACAGTTCAAAAATAAGACGAAAAAAAAAAAACAACAACAACAACAACAGATTGTCAAAAAAAAAAGAACTGCTTAAGCTCATGCGCAGTTTTATTAATATTTTACATACTATACAAGCTTAATTTCAAACACACATTTATGACAACAACAAAAAATTGTGACATTTGTTGACTGACACTCGCGACTGTCATGCAGCGCGCGAGCTTTGTTTAAACTTTTTTTTTGGTTGTTGTAGACTGTCACTTTGACAATGTCAGAATGCAATGAAACCTACAATTATGCCGAATTAAACGTGCGCCGCGCCGCGGTCGGCTTTCTTTGTTGGCTCTGGAAAACTCAAATAGGGGGCGGTTAGGGTCGAGGCGTGGGCATACGAGTACAAGTAGCACGTGCTTTTTCTCGCTGCCGTTGTTGTTGTTGTTGGCTTTCGAAATGTAAGTGTCAAAATCTTTGACTTTGGCGGTCAATTTGAATTTTTGTCTCGCGCGTGTAATTACGGCAACTTTGTGGCATTACGCTCATTGTTTGCCAGGTTTATTTGTCATTTATGTTGTTGGTTTCGTTGTACAGTTTACATTTACTTTTTTTTGCCAGCGAAAGGGCTTTGAGCGCTTTTGTCTATACTTTTATAAAGTGTTTTTTTTTCTAGGAATTTAATAAAACGCTTGAAAACACTTTCTAAAAAAAAAAATATAGAAGTACAAGTTGGAGTACCAATTGACGTAAGATAAAAGGGCGCCTCTGGGCTGAACGATTTTTTTTTATATATCGATTATATAAAAGTTAGTACTTATAAACTATAAAAATAATTACTGAATTCTGCAGTAACTTTATTATGGCTCATATAAAAACAACTACAAATGATGATAAAAATTGAATAAAAAAGTCAATCTGAATAAAAAAGGATAATTTTGCAGTTAACTTGTTTTGTCACAGTGCATAACAACTACAAAATACTGTCATAATTAGTCAGTTAAACAAAAAATGTAATAAATATTTCTGCAGTTACTTTACTATGGTACATGAAAATACAACAGAAAAACGTACAAAATAAGTCAGTCAAACTAAAGCAAAATGAATAATTTCGGCAGTTACTTTATTTTACCGCACAAAAAAAAACACTACAAAATGCTGTCAAAATAAAACAGTTACATAAATTTGTATTTAAAAATTGTTTTGTTTAGAAATGACAGATTCTTACAGTTACTTTAATACGGCAGACAAAAATTGAACTACTAACTTATTTTAGTCAAACTGAAGAAAAATTCAAGATTTTTGTAGTTAACTTATTTTGTCATAGAGAAAAATAACTACAAAAGCCGTTCAAAATAATTTAGTTAAACTGAAGAAAAATGACTAATTTATGCAGTTACTTTACTATGGCACACAAAAATTCAACTACAAAAGACGTACAAAATTAGTTAGTCAAACAAAAGCAAAATTACTAATTTCTGCAGTTACTTTATTATGGAAACATAAAAATACAACGACAAAGACGGTCAAAATAAGTCCGTCAAACTGTAGAAAAATTACTGAGTTTTGTAGATACCTTTTTTTTTGCCACAGACAAAAATAACGAAATTTTTCAAGTGTATAACTTCTAAATCCAATAATAATATTTTCGGATTTTAATTTTCCATGACTTTTTAGCAAAACTTTTAGCCACGATTTTCGCTTTCTAACGTTGTATAATTTCCGGGTACAAATTCGATTAAATGTATTTTCGGTTCAAGTGTCATTTGACCAGTTCACATCACCCAAAGCCAACCTCGTCTATTGTCAAACTAGTTTGTCTGTCTGCCAACGGGTGAGACAAGTTGTCTCCGCATGAAAAAGAAACCTGCATCACAAAAGTCTCTGTCTCGTCTTGTCTCCCAACTGTCTCGTCTTATATCAGCGCAACGGAAATTCTACGCAGTCACGTTTCGAGTCCACGCTGTGTGACCAGATCACTTTATAACGAAAAAAAAAAAAAAAACAATCGCGGTATATACTCGTACTCCTACTCCTGCTGCTGCTCACCCTGCGATTGATGCGTCAAACCAAATCCAATCAAATATGACATTTTACCAATATTCGATACGTATCGGACCACTTGGTGGATTTTTACGCTTTGACGCTTGCTTCTAGAAAATCTAAAAAAAAGAAGAATAAAAATAAAAAAAAAATGATCTTTTCTTAAGCAGAAATTTAACGAAAACGAAGCGTAAATGTATGCGATGCAAGCCAAGTCGAGTCGAGTCGAGTCAAGTCAGCGACGACTTAAATTGAGTGCCCGTTGTGGGGCATCCCCGCTGTGTTTGGAATTCTTGTTGGCGGGTGTTGTTTCGGCATAAACGCTACAAAAACGTCATAAATTAGCAGCACCAGCAGCAGCAGCAGCCGCGCTTAAGAATTTCATTAAACGCAGCGAGCGCGCACGCTCAGAATCAAAAGACGAGAAGGCAAAACTGTTTCGTTTACTTCGATTTTGTTGCATTTATGAATTTTTATTGGTTTTCATTTTTTTAAGTTTATTTTCTTTTTTTATTTTACTTTATTTATCTTTTTTATGGATTTTGTAACGAATCGAAACGAATCCAAAGAATTGTTGCTTGTATAAATATTTTTAGTGCAGTTGTTGTCTGTTTTTTGTTGTATTATTTTTTTGGTATAGTTTGTATCTTAAATTTTGTAGTTCGACGTGAGAATACTTTGGCGGAAGTTGGTGGTTCACTGGGTTGAGTGTGGCTTCTGGGTGCTGTCAGAAAAGTATTTGGAAGATGTCGGAAACTTTTTTGTTTTAAATATACAGTGTGAGATTTTTAAAAGTAGCAAAGTAACTGCAGAAATCAGTAATTTCTTGTTTTGTTCAGATATCTGATTTTTTAATACAAATGTATTTAACTGTCTTATTTTTACCGTATTTTGTAGTTGTTTTTCTCTATGGTAAAGTAAAGTAACTGTAGAAATTAGTTATTTTTCTTTAGTTTAACTAAAATATTTTTAACGTATGTCGTAGTTGTTGTACTCTGTGATGAAATAAGTTAACTACAAAAATCAGTCATTCTTCGTAAGTTTGACTAAGTTTATTTGAGTCTTTTGTAGTTGTATTTTTGTATTAAAGTAACTGCAGAAATCATTTATTTCTAAAAAAAAACTATTTTCAAATGCAAATTTATTTAACTGTCTTATTTTGACTGCATTTTGTAGTTGTTCTTATCTACGGTAAAGTAAAGTAACTGCAGAAATTAGTAATTTTCATTTAGTTTAACTAAATTAATTTGAACGTCTTTTGTATTTGTTTTGCTCTGTAGCAAAATAAGTTGATTATTAATTCTTCTTCAGTTGGACTAACTTTAGTCCTTTGTAGTTGTTGTTTACAGTTGCTATATAAAAGTAACTGTATAAATCTGTCATTTTACTTTAGTTTGAATGACTTATTTTGACTTATTTTGTAATTGTTTTATTAAGTATCAAAATAAGTTAACTTTAAAAATAAGTAATTTCCCTTCAGTTTGACTGATTTATTTTGAATAACTTTTGCAGTTGTGGCATAATAAAGTCACTGTAGAAATCTGTAATTTTTCTACAGTTCGAATTTAATTAAAATTTTTTTTAATCGCCTACCTATAAAAAAACCCTCCCTCCTTTTTTTAATTGAAAACTTTTAAAAATAGCTTTCGGCGTCACCTTCCTTTTGCGCGCTTGTCATCCGCTGCCGCCTTCTCTGTCACATTTTTCGGACATTTATTTTAAAATTATTGAAATCGTATCGACCGCGGCTCCAAACGAATGCGCGCGTTAAACCAGCAGCTAAAAAAATACAACAACAACAAAACGAAAAATCGAAAAATCGAAAAAGAAGATGACGCTATAAAATTCAGATACTTGACGCTAATCCATGATTTACTTTTGTTTTAATGTGCGGATTAATTTTTCGGCTCATTTCGAGCGCTATTCAATTTTATTCCGCCGATCAAAAAAAAAATCAGAAGTTACAACGAAATCGATAAAAATACAACAACAACAAAAAAAACAAGAAGAAGAAAAAGAGTATATTAATAAAAAGTCTGAACTATTTAGATTATGGAAAGGGCTCGAAAGCGCACAATGCGACAATCAAAAATCAATAACGCCCACTTTAGAGCAGGCATAACAATTTTAATCGTTTCATATATGAACACGTCTTTAAACGCTCTCAACGTAGATATTGTATATACATATTAAAATAAAATAATATACAACAATTTCTTTCTTTGAGCAGGTTACAACGGAAATTATGCAAATCTTGACACCTTTCAAAATTGGTAAACATTTTTTTTGTCAGATTTTTCGAGTTGTTTTGAAGTTATCATTTGATTCTGATTACTCTATATTATATGGAAAATGGAATTATTTAATATATCTTATATGAATATTAAATCTATATACCCCTGCTATGTATAAACTGGATATGAGGAGGACTGATCCGGTTCTTAGTAAACGTTCCCAGATTTTATTCTTGGCTCATGTGTAAAACATTTTAGATTTATAATTGGATATTTAATTCTATATTTTTTCAGATCTACGGTTCTGATCAGATCCATAAATTCGATCTGGTTTGTTCCGATCTTATTACATCTGAATTTAGATTTCAACACAATAAGATTTGCTTGGATCATAGAATATATATTCTTCAGTTTCCTTATCAAAATATATTTTCCACTGAGAGATATTGAATCGACCTATGAAAATATCTCATCAGATGTTGGTTGGCTTGCTCTGGTGGTCAGGCCCTAATTAATACCACATCCTCAGTTAGTCTTAATATAATGGTTGTAAGAACCCCGGACTGCGCATGGAGCGCTAACCGCCTGAGTCAACCCGACACTACCGCTGACCTAGTCGTTTCTCCCATATTCGGCTTCCTAACATCGTGTCGAATATGGAAGGGTTCTGTGTACATTTGGTCAACAGTATTCCATGACTGTCCAGAATATCGCTAAAACAAGTTGGCTAGCTTCGTTTTGCATGATTATGAAAATTTGAAAGATTATTAACGTCGATGCCCGACAGATCTCCAAGTCCATCTTCAGATGTACTCAATTAAATGATCTTTAACCTAGTCAGGTCCGATCGTATCAACTATGACAAGGGCACACAAAAGTAAATACGTTTTTTTTTTATTGTTATATAATTATGTAAATTTTATCGCTGTAATATTTATTCGCCTGTAGCGTATCGCCCAATTCGTACAATGCCGTATTTTTCATTTGACTATACTTAAATATGATTGAACAAGTCTGACGCTTGTTGCCTTTTTATCTTAATTTCGTCAGGCTTAATCGGATTAGGTATTGTGCGCTTTTGAACAAAATTGAATTTTTATTAAAACAATAAAATGCGTGAAATATTGTATTGACTTTCTATTTTATCTGCCTGCGAAGTTGACTGCTACAATTCGTTGTCACTTGTTTGAATTTACAACAACAATGCGTTGTTGTTCGACGCAAGTGTGCGTGTATTATGCTGTTTGGAGTAGGAACTGTAAAAATATTTTTAAAAGCTTCAAGTGTGTTTAAAGTGAGCTCAGTAAAGTGTGTAAAAAACGACTACAAAAATCTGGTGTTAAGACTGCAGAATGTAGTTAACAGTAAATATAACTAACTATGCAGTAATTTAAGTAGATTAAGCAGCTGCATTTATTAATGATGTAGTTGATTGGTGTAGTTGATTTAATTACAATTATTTCATAATTATTGTATTTGTATTTTTTAACTAATTGTGTAGTGAATTTAAAAAAAAGTTATTGTTTAACGAGATATTTAAAGTTGATTATTAAAATATATAATTTTAATTGTTTAAAGTGCGTTTAGCAAATTGAGTAAAATGATTACAAAATCTTTTATTATGACTACATAATGTAGTTGATATAATATATAAGTAATCGTGACTAATGCTGTAGTTTATTAAAGTTGTGTACGTGTAGTTAATGAAAGGAATATAAAAGTTTTGTAGTCAATTAAAAAATGAAATAACTGTTTAAGAGATTTTATGTGATTAATTAAAAAATGTTTAAAAGCTTTTATTGCTTAAAATGCAATACTCCAGTTAGCTTAAATTACTAAAAAATCTATTATTATGACTACATAATGTAGTTAAAAGTATATACAACTGGTTATGCAGTTATTTGATTTGATTTGGATGCTGAATTACTAATACTGTAACTTATTTTATCATGTATTTGAATTAACTAATTTCAGAGTCAATATTTTTTCTTGATTAACTAATTAACAACTACATAATTAGTTTATTTAAAAACGAATTTTCGTTTAACGAGAAATTAAAATTTTAAAGTGGTTCATTATAAAAAATAAATCTGCAATTAAATGAATCTACAATGTGGCGCAAAAGAAGTCATCCGATGTTGTTTGGCTCTTATTTTTTTTCTAAATAAAAAACTTCGATTCTGTTTTTTGATTATGTTTATTTAGACCTTTAGAATTAATTGTGTTAAGTCGAGAAGATGATATCGGATAAATGGGCGCCGTCACAATTGATTGCCATACGGGCTCGTTTTATGGCATTTTCCATCACTTCGGCGAGAGTTTCGGGCGATAAATTCTCGCATTCGTGTCGGATATTTTCCTTGAGGGCTTCCAAGGTCTCAGGCTTGTTGATGTAAACACGAGACTTCAAAAAACCCCATAAAAAGAAGTCCGGGACCGTTAAATCGGGCGATCTGGCGGGCCAGTGCAAATCGCCAAAACGCGAAATTAAGCGACCCGGAAACGCGGCCTTCAGAATGTCGGTTGTGGCTCGTGCAGTGTGTGCTGTTGCTCCGTCCTGTTGGAACCACATGTCCACCAGTCCTAATTCGTCCAGTTCGGGCAGAAAAAACTCGGTCAACATTGCCCTATAACGCGCACCGTCCACTGTTGTCGTTTGACCCGCGGCGTTCGGCCCGATGACTCCTCCAGCGTGAACAGCGCACCACGCAGTCACTTTGAGCGGGTGTAATGGTTTCTCGTGCATCACTCGCGGATTTTCGGTTCCCCAGAAGCGATAATTTTGCTTGTTCACGTACCCGCTGAGGTGAAAATGAGCCTCATCGCTCATTATGATTTTTGCCAACACCACAGACGAATTGTTACGCAAAAAAATAGACACAATTATTCCGCGTTTTTGGGGAGTGTATCGCTCCATGGCTTATTCACTTGTATTCTGTATCTGTCTAGTCCACAAATGTCAAAACAGATTTGACATTGGCGGCCATTTGCAAAAATATATATGTATATATATACTACGAGTATATTATATATACAAATATATAATCTTTTACATACAATTTTGCACCTAAGTGACATTCAAAAATTCGCAATTATCAAAAATGTTGCCTCAGTTTTCTTTCCTCTGAAAAAGTGGTTCTCAATTAACGAGTTCCCCGTGCAGCTTTCAAACTCTGACACAATAACTCATTAACGTAAACCTTTATTTATCAAAAAAAAATTTTAGAGAAAAAAATTAAATCACAACCTCGATCACTTGCGGCAATTTATCATGCATTATGACGGCCCATTCGGCATGCTGCAAATATCCTTTTTTTTCTTCTCTTTTTTGGCAATATTTCTTGTTAATTTCGGGCAATTTTTTCCCCACATTAAACATGCCACACACATTTCACAGGAAAGCTAGTCAAAACTTAAATGATAACTACTTAACCGAGGCATGTTATCCTTTTGCTCTCGCCGCAGACAAAAGGAGTCTGTTACGCAGGAATACGATTTTCGCTTGTGCAATTTCCAAAAAAAAGGACACAGAAAAATACTATAAGAAAGGATATAAAAAGGATACATAAGGACAACAACAACTTCATGCAAATCGCAACTATTTGACCGCACATCTTTACCCCAAATTGCTTTTTAATCATAAGAGGTTACTTGGGAAATTAAGAAAAACGCGAACGCAATTTGCATCCTTGAGTGGTTGTATCAAAATAGTCAGACGCAAGGACATTAAAAAAACTTGTTGCCTTATTTTGTGTGAAGATTAATGTGGCATTATTGGCGACACTCCTCGCCGAAGACGAACGAAGAACGACAGCGACGACTTCCTTTACTATAAGTCTCAACTGCCAACTTTTGCGACATGTCAAAAAATTCGCCGCCGCGAAATCTGGGCTAACCTGTTTTTTTTGCTGCTACCCTAAACAGGAAAGCACATTCTTTTTTTTTTCGCATATTTTTACCCTGAGGTCATTTCGTGCAAAAGCTTTGTATTTGTATTTGTAGTTGTTGTTGTTTTTTGTGTTTTTGTGACTGACGTGTACAAGTTTCGCCATACTGAAGTATTTATTTAGCCATTTAACATTTTTCCAGGCGGTCTTCGGTCTTTGTAATGCTTGAGGCAATGTTTTTTTTTTGTTGTTCCCCGCCATCGAAGAGGAGCGAAAATTTGGACATTTTCGTTGATGTTTGTCGCACAAACAAAACTTTATGTGAGGTCAGAGGTCGGACAGGGATTTGGACACTTTAGCTTAATGATGGTTGTAGATGATGTTCGCGAAGTGGCTGCGAAGGAAACACGAAAAAAGTATGCGTAAAAGGTGACCAGATGTAAATTTTACGGTGTGAATTGAATGAAGAAATTTTGAGATTTTATAAATCTTATTTTGAAAAAGCTTAAAGAAACGTTCTGAAGTATTTTTTTTCCGTGGAAAATAATTTTTGTTTATAATTTTTTTCGGTCACAATTTCAACTTATTTTGGTGCATAACTCGGAAATTTTGGAAGTTAGACTTTATGCAAATACATATTTATAGAGAACACAGTGTAAAGAAAAGAATATGATCAAATTCATGTTGATACTAATTTTCATTGGTCACAATTTCGGTCAATATCTCGTGAACTACAGGATATAAAATTTACTACAAAACTTTAATGAAAAAGGCATTTTGTATAAAAAAGGACACCAACAAGAAATTATATTGTTACTAATATTCATTGGATACAATTTAAGAAATTTTTGTGCATATCTCGCGAACTACAAAGGATAAAATTATTAATAAAATATTATTAAAAAAGGACAAATGTATAGAAAAGAATACTAACAAAAAGTGAAGTCATCTTAATAATAATTGATTACAATTTAAACAATTTCGTTGCATAACTCGTAAACTACAAGAGATAAAATTGTCAACAAAGCATTATAAAATAGAGCTCAATGTATCGAAAATGATATTAACAAAGAATTGTTTTTTGATATTAATTATCATTAGTCACATTTCAAACGATTTCAGTCAATATCTCGTTAACTACTAAAGGTAAAATTTGACGACAAACCAATATTGAAAAGGACACAAAGTATAGAAAAGGATACTAATAAAAAATTTTATTTGTATTAATATTAATCGGTCACAATTAAAACAATTAAGGTGCATATCTCGTGAACTACAAGAGATCAAATTTACAACAAAACAAAATTAAAATTGCATTATGTGTAGAAAATGAAGCCAACAATGAATTGTATTCTTATGAGTTTTCATTAATCACATTTTAAACGATTTCAGTCAATATCTTGTTAACTATTAAAGGTATAATTGAGCACAAAGCATTATTAAAGAAAAATTTAGACTACAATATCCAGAAAAGAACATCATATAATTGTTGTTATATGTATTTATTTTAATTGGCTACAATTTAAACCATTTTATTTTAGTCTATATATTTCGGGAACTATAGGAGATAACATTGGCATCAAATCAGTTTTAAAGAGGCAAAAAATATGTAAAAAGCTACCATCAGAAAATGGCATTTCTACTAATTTCCAGTGGACATAATTGGAGGAACATCGGCGCACTTCTTGAGAACACTCAAAGCGGGAACATTGTCTGGAAATATTAAAGGATATCACTGGACAAATTTAAGTTAATGTGAAAACATAAAAGGCCGTTATGTTTTTATCATTCCCAACCAATCGCAAAAAAAAACGAATATAAAAAATATGTAAAAATTGTGTGAAAAATGACAAAAGAACAATGTACACAATATCTTATGTGGGTCACGGTCACAGAAATAATTCGGAATTGTCCAACTTAACTAAATAATGAATATTCACCAGATAGAAGGAATCCTCATCCACATTTAAATACCGCATAGTATGCCCACATTATCATCTCTTCTCATATGTATCATTGGGAAAATAATGCATAAGTAAAATTTTGTCATTTTGACCATTATATTGCCCACATTTGAAGGCCAGGCTTCCAAAAAATCACACAATTTGCAATTGTTTTTTATTGTTGTTGTTGTTGTACTTTGAGTACTGTCATTTACTAGACTTTTTTACTATTGTTTTTTTGTTGTTGTTTTTGTTGTAGCCTTCTTTGATATTAGTCCACAATCATTAATAATAATTATGCCGTGCAGTTACGGCTCTAGACCGCAATTAGCATTTTCTGTTGCTGCTGCTAATGTTGTTGTTGTTGTTCTTGTTGTTGTTCTTGTTGCTATTGTGTGTGACGCGATCACATCATACAGAGTGTCACCGCATCACATCATACAGAGTGTCACCGCATCACACCGCAGCGTCAGTCACACCCCTAGCTGCGCTGTCATTCGAATGCGCTGCACACAGTGGTGGTCAAATATAAAGAGCCAGCCAGCCAACCAGCCAGCCAGCCAGCATATGCTCTGCGTCACAGCTAATGTTGTCTTTAATTAATTAAAAACGATTTCACGATTTCTATCAAGAATGGTTTTTTATTTCCACTTTTTTTATGTTGTTGGTGTCATTTGTTGAGTATTTTGGCGGTAATTATGAACGACGTCAAATGTCAAACTGACACATATACGGGATTTAAATAGAAAAAAAAAAGAAAAAAATACATTTCAAATTAGAAACAAAATCAGAAAAAATGCGCAATTCGATTGTCTGCTCATTAATTACTTACATCATTTGTTTGGATTTTGTTGCGGTTTTGTTGTTGTTGTTGTTTTTTGGTTTAGAAGATAAAATCGCTTAATCGTTTTTTGAAATAATGGTTGAAATTTGTGTGATTTGTTGTAGCAAAATGTTTTTCAAAAATTTAAAAGTTGGAGAGGTCATCATGTGAAAACTTTATTAAGCCACATTTTGAGTTCAAATAAGTTGGAAATCGAGAAAAAAATGTATATAGAATAATCAGAAGATAATATGTACAACAGAAATCACCCTATTGGAAGATGCTCTCATTTTTGCAAATGGCCGCCAATGTCAAATCTGTTTTGACATTTGTGGACTAGACAGATACAGAATACAAGTGAATAAGCCATGGAGCGATACACTCCCCAAGAACGCGGAATAATTGTGTCTATTTTTTTGCGTAACAATTCGTCTGTGGTGTTGGCAAAAATCATAATGAGCGATGAGGCTCATTTTCACCTCAGCGGGTACGTGAACAAGCAAAATTATCGCTTCTGGGGAACGCGAGTGATGCACGAGAAACCATTACACCCGCTCAAAGTGACTGCGTGGTGAGCTGTTCACGCTGGAGGAGTCATCGGGCCGAACGCCGCGGGTCAAACGACAACAGTGGACGGTGCGCGCTATAGGGCAATGCTGACCGAGTTTTTTCTGCCCGAACTGGACGAATGACTTATTTTGCGCCACCTTGTATATATAAATATATCAGATATAATCATAGGTGGGCATCGTTAATTAAGAATTTAACTTCGCTAATCCGAGAAAAGTTAACTAAAAACTTAACTTCGTTAATCTCGTTGAAAAGTTAATGTCGTTAAACATTTAACGTACAAGTTACAATTCCGTAGTAAAAACAACAAAAATATTTTTTTTTCAAAAACTTGAAGAAAAAAAATTTCATTAACTTTGCATATAAAAGTTAATAAATCATTCGATTTGCCCTCAATTCTAAATTTTTCTTTTTTGCTATTGATTTTTCTTTTTATAATTTTCATTTTATATTTAACTAACTTGAAGTAACGAACTTGAATTTAACGCGAGTTAATTAACTTTTTAGAGGTTTTCAAATTGAACGGGAAAGTGAAAAATTAGCAAACAGTTTAAATTCGTTAATTAACATTTAACTTTTCATTTCCAGTTCGTTTCCAGATCTGAATGTAATTAGTTTTATTCATATGAATATATGCTTATATCTGGTCCTATATCTGATCAGATTTAACCACACTTGACACATCAAAGAGTCAAATCTTTTCAGATATATTCATATCTACATTCAGATCTGTTTATTTCAGAAATTTTATCTATTTACATGTAAGTAGTTACAAATAGTTCCAATTAGATATGATCACATCTAAACTTCTTTACATGGCTAACTGATTCATTGAAGTATTTGTGACATTTTAAATTGAAAAACTTAAAAAACTGACAAAATAGGTCAACCCAAAATTGAGGACTTTGACAGTATATAAGTTTATACGCGTGTATGTATTTGTATTAAGCTTTTAAGCTTTATACATAAATAAAATTAATTAAATAAATAAATAGTTGTCACAGCAACCCTTACAGAGTGTAGGCTATGAGCTTTTAATTTGCAAGCTGTTAGCCTCAGAAGTTTTGTCAAAGACTTGCTTTGATGGCAGCAGTCACAAGGAAACATTTTTTTCTTTCAAGGCCTTTACACTTTCCTAATAGTTTCCAGTTTACTTAACGTGTTCAACTTGTTGGATAGGGATATATGTCGGTGTAACAACGTTACGCCCCTTTTGTTGAATTGATTGATTATTTGCGTTACTTGCGATTCGAACTTGGAACGTATCGCGTAGCGAAGGCCAGTACACTAGCCATCATAGTAAGCTTTCTGGCAGCAGCTTTATATATTTGTACTTTAATAAAAAGACAACTTAATAATAAATCAGCAAGAAGACTACTGGTTAAAGTGCCCGTGATTTAACTAGTAGTTCTGTCAAGAGTTTTAAAAAGGCCGTAAAAATTAATTTTTTTTATAAGAGAAAGCTTGTAAGAGCTCGTGAAAAATTAAAAGTATTTTAATGATGAATTTTTTTTGAAGTATAAACGTTTGAAATTTAATCCATTTTCTAAATTTTATCCATAAATATAAATTTTAGAAAGTTTAAGTAATTTACAAAAGCTTTTAAACGATGTACTTTTACTGTACATATCTCAAAATTGAATATCTATCCTTTTAAAAAAGCTTTGGTGTGTTGTAATTATCTCGAAACAATTATAAAATCCTCTTTAAATGCTTTGAAAATATAGAAAGCTACAATTTAAAGACCTTTCAAACGATGTAAAATTTTTCTATAAAACGTTTCTGCATTTTAATACATTTTTAAAATGTTTCTTATGATTACACTAAGCAACATTTCTTGCATACACTCAAAAGAACTATTTCGCATATTTGTTGCAAACTAAAGATCTTTCATCCTGCGCCGCAACAGATGTCCTTTGAAAAAAAGTAGAAAGAAGAAGAAGAAGAATAAACGTTTTCTGCCGACCAAATAGCTCGGAGCTATGCGCGGCACATCTGTTTCGACTCGGCATCTTAAGTCAGTGCGGTTGTGTCTAACCTTTGTTTTTTTTATTTTAATTTTTGCATACCGGCATAAAGGCGGATCCTGGCAAATTGTCCTTTTTGTTTTGATAAGTCTTTACCACTAATCGTGGGCTCTTCTGCTTATCTTCTACTCAAAGACATTTTCCCAATAATTTACGCCTTTGTCTTGAATTGTACTTTCCGAAAGGACACCACACGAGAGGACCGCCCAAAATGACTTTATTGAATCTCCTTTCTAGGCCGAGGATCTGGACGAATTCGTTGACAATGCGAGACAATTGTCTGACGCTCATGAATTCTCCTCGAGCGTATACAAAAAAAAAACAACTAATAAAATAAGCAACAATAAAAATGGTAACAAAAACGTCTTTCCTTTTTGTTTGTTGTTGTTTGTGTTCATGTGAAAAAATGAATTTTTAAATACGCAATTGTCTCGTTAAGTATCCGGCCAGGCCAAATATGCAAAATATGCAGCAAAAAAAAAATAGGCAAATCGCGTTTGGCCTTTGTTCGGCGGCTGTCGTAGTCACTGCCAAGCAATTTCGCCGCACTCAGTTGGCCGGGAGGGTGATATATGAGCGACAACAATCGAAACATCGCCAGGGTTATTGCGTTTTAAGCAGCTCAACTTTGGGCGGCGATAAAACTCCAACAAAAAAAGAGGAAATAAAAAAAGAGGAGAACTGCCTGAAATTAGCATATTTAAAACGCTCCTGCGGAAAAGCGATTTTTTAATGCGAAAAATATGCAAGATTCCTAGAACAATTTTCAGACTCTGACCCACCGCAGAATAAGCCCATAAATCGCAAAAGGCGTTCGCGGTCGTTTCGTAGCCTTTTGTTGCATGCGCTTTGCCAGCTCAACTTAGCTCAGCTGAAGTCAGCGTCGCGTTGCGCGCATGCGCGTAAATTACTTTCGCGCGCTCTCGAGACGACTCTCGTGCGCAGCGCGACGCAGCCCGGCATGAGTTATGACGTTTGTAAAATTATGACAGACCTGTCAAATAAATTTCAGTATTGTTAGGATTTACGCAGTTCAATAGTAAAGCTCCTCCGTCGTTGTTGTTGTTGTTGTCTTGCGGGGCAGCAGCAGTGTAGCAGTGCAGCCCCGCTGCAGGGCTGAACGTTTTGCTT
Source organism: Suillia variegata (assembly GCA_949127995.1). Taxonomy (NCBI): domain Eukaryota; kingdom Metazoa; phylum Arthropoda; class Insecta; order Diptera; family Heleomyzidae; genus Suillia; species Suillia variegata. The sequence goes on along the minus strand of OX421845.1, from coordinate 9,063,933 downwards.
ATTTGCACTTTTATTGAGTGTGTGTCTTTTGTGAAGGTGTTGATGGCCATGTCCGTGTGGCCAGATCTCGTTGTTGCGGTGGTCATGCGGTTGGAGTTGCGTACCGCGCTCGCGGGCTTCTATGGACATCGTTTTGTTTTTTTGTGGTCGGATTTAAATTAAAATGTGCCAACAGTCGTCCGAATTGTGGGTTTTACGGGTTTTGTTTAATTTCATGCTTGCCTCGTTTTGGCGCAACAACAACAAAAAAAGAAAAAAAAAAACGGGGCACAGTAACTGCTTGGAAGATATATCATGACGCTGACGAGACAGGCGCGCCTTTGAAATATTGAAATTAGCTTTTAAATGTTTTCGTTTTCTGCACTTGAAGTTGAAGCTACTCTCGCATAATCTACAGTGTGGTAAGAAATTATGTGTCAACACTTCGTCAAATGAGATTTTGGCTTGTGTGGGGCTTGAAGGCTGGAAATGAAGGCAGGGCCGGTAATTTTATAAGACTTCATTAAGGCTCGGAATTTCAAGCAATTTATTCATCGATGCTTCAGTTCTGGAAATTGTTTACCAGAAAAAATTAAATACAGTCCTGATCCGTCGGCACTGAATTTACTGGCAGATTGGTGAATGATCTGGAAATTTCCTCCTGGACATATTTCATCCTTTATATTATCACACAGTTGGTGAAAGGAAATAAATTGCACACAGCGAATTATCACACAAATATTTTATATAAAATTTTCTATTAAAATTTATCATTTCATTTAAGTATTCAAATAAGATTATAATGTTATGTTAATTTAACATGATGCAGTGTTAATTTAACATGGTGTAGTGTCAATTTGATATAAATTGTCTTGTTAAAATTCGTTTTTTTAAAGAAATTAGCATTAAGAATTTAACATGATAATTATGATAATTATTGCAAGGGCTGTTCACTATATCCGGGTTGTTCACTCTTTCAAGGTTGACATTTGTTGTTCTTCCGTTCTGAAATTGACGTTTGACCGCTTTTTCACGTAGACTTCGCAGTGTTAGTATACCAGCAAAATTTTATTGACGAACCTCCAAATAGTGAAACAAATTTTGAAAAGCATTTCGATTGTTTACTATTTAGAGTACTTTGTGTAAAAATTTAGGTGTTCACTATATCGAGGGGTTTATTATATAGGGTGTTCAGTATAGCCAAATACGACTGTAGTGTTAAATAAACATTTTAAAGTGTTAAAGTCTGAAATTTTGCAATAATCAACGCGAAAAAAAAGTTAAATTAACATTGGGTTCCATTGATCCGATATTTTCTATGGTTAAATATTGAAATATTGTATAAAAATGTTTGTCTGACTAGTGAATACAATTTCTGACGTGTTCATTGTAAAATATTAACCAGAAAAAATATTAATTTAACATGATTTTGTTTTCTTTGTGTCATAGCTTATCTAGAGAGTTTATCAGAGGCGAAGAAAAATATTTTTTTTAATGCACATGGGTGACCCCTTTACTATGATTTTTTTTTTAAATTTGTTTGATTCATACAATATTTCTGTCATACAATTTTTTGTTGTTGTATTCTACGGGTGTCACTCCAAAAATGGTGACACCCAGTATAGATTTATTTTAGATTTTAAGTGACTTGTACTCGTCGATATGTCGGCAGTGAGCCCAGGGCCGTACCTAGGAATTCTGGCGCCCGGGACAATAGTGTCGCCCTTTCAAAATATATTTAGAGAAAATTTTCTAATATTGTACAGTACATTTTCTTCATGAAAATAGATGTAGAAGCAACAAAAAAAAGGTACTCATGTAAAGAAAAATTTCACCCTAAAGCTTCTTCCACGTGCCGCTCTTACAAAGTGGCGCCCGGGGCAATTGCCCCTTTCGCCTCCCCTAGATACGGGCCTGAGTGAGCCCACCAAATTTTACCTTTGCCATATAGTTATAATAAGTAATAATAGTAATAAAAAAATACCGATCTTGTTTGTGCTTAGCTTAATTATAATAAATATTTGTGGGCGTATTCTGTGGGCGTATTTTCTGGTCGTGGCTATTCTTTTATCGCTATAAAGTTTCTGGAAACATCAAAGCAAATGTCACCGAAGTTTTGTAAAAATCTGCAAAGTGGTTTAGTTTTGATGAGGCAACAAACAAACGAACAAACAAACATACAGACATTGAATTTTATTAATATAGATACTTAGGTGCTTTAATTTAACTTTAACATTAATTCTTGGAACAATAAATGGATTGCATTTATTATAGAATGAAACCTGCCACTGTAGACAAACTCTGCAACAATTTACAAATATTTTATACATCGTTTGAGAGCTCTTTGTTTTGTAAAGAATATTTTGAAGCGGCATATCCGACATGATCCGGATGTAATGCGCGTGAATTCAGTAATTCAATTTTCACAATGAACTGCATAAATCAGATCCAATTAAAATTGTGCGCACAATTCACAAAATGCAATTAGAAAAACGATTTTCGCAAAAAAAAAAAAACAAATAAAAAATCTTCGTAACGTTTATTTTTCTATTTTTCCATTTTTTTCAAAGCAATTAACTTCAACTAGCAGGTGAAGAGCAGAAAAATGAAAAAAAAAAAAAACTGCCAATAGACACGCTGGAAGCAACTGCTTCGACGACTGCTGAAGCGTATTTTCCGCTACTTGAACTCGCACTCGTTGGCATAGAATAGAAGAAGAAAAAAAGCAAAAAAAGCAAAAACAAAATGGGCGAAAAACCTGCAACATGATAATTTTCCAAGCGTTAAGCTTTGGCAACAAAATTCCGCACCTTTGAACGATGAAAAAGCAAAACACTCGCTCATATGAGCGAGCAATGTGCACGGGCTTAATTTCCAAGCGAATGCCAACGCTGAAAGGATAATGCATTGCAAATGGGGTAAATTGGTGAATAGTGGCGGCAGTGGGGGCTGGGGGGGAGGGGGGGAGGATGGTCGAGTAACAAACGGAGCCATCGCCCCACCGTCGAGCAAAGCGTTTATTAATTAAAAGCTATTAGTGTAAGGAAGCAAAGCACAAAACATAAACAAAAGAAAAACCAGCTGAAACAATTGAAGCGGACAGGACCTCCGGGTTTAGTTTTTGTTTTTGTTTAAGGACACTCAAGCTCAATTAACCGATGACTCGGGCAAAGGCATAATTCGTACACGCTTGATAAGAGTTTTGAGCAGTTGTGTAAAGTCGCAAGCGTAGATTATTGTTTAATATTTTGGAATTAATAAACATGATTTTGAGACAGCCTGCTTAAAGGACATTTTAAATCATAAGCAGAAGAGAGAAACGATTTTGTTTTAAAGAATCAGTTCAGGGACTAATACCAATACAACATTGCACAAAGATAGACCGACAAACAACGTTGAATTTATTTCCAAAAGTGGCGAATAGAAGAGTGGGGGAAATGATGGGGGACTCATGGTAAATAATTTGGTGAAAAGACAATTTGGGAGAAGAAGCTGAGAGAAGTGTTAGGTTAGGTTAAGTTGGCTGATCTAACAAGAAAGAGCGATAACACATAGAACTTTAGTGGTCCTTAGTGATTAGTGTTAAACAGTTTAGCGAGTTTGAGGAAGTTGAGGAAGCTGCCTCTTGAATTAAAATGTCCTTCAAAGATGGAAAGAAGCTTAACCCAAAGTAGTTCAGTCTAGATTCATTGAAACCAGGGCTATGATAAAGTAGGTGTTCTAGGTGTGCTAGGGGGCATTATCTTCATTGCAGGCTACACACGAATCGTTTTGCACCAGACTCAAAATGGCCGCATGAGCAGGTGTGAGACAATGTCCCGTCAGTATCCCAACTATTAACCAGAGAGAAGTTTTATGCCCAGGCAATATTTGTGAGAAAATTTGACAAAAAAAATAACAAAGTATAATTTAAATTTCTTTAATATAATTTATAAATAATGAAAATCGCCTGGAGTTCAACTCGAGATAACTCTTTAAATTTGTCTCTAAAGCGATGTCCTTAAAGCATCGTTATATAGTAAATTTGTTCCTAAGGCGATGTCCTTAAAATATATTCAAATATTTGTTTTATTAAAAAACTTATCCTTACATGAAAACTGCATATCATAAAAAAAACAGCTTAACATACCAATTAGACTTTTGTTAACTTCCACAAAGATGTCCTTCGACTTAAAATCATCGTTTTGACCTTGAAGGACAATGCAACAAAAAAGCAATTTTCTGCTATACATTCAAAATAATTGCCGGAACAAAGCAATAAAACTATAACAAAACGACAAACAGCATAACAAACAAACAAACAGGACGAAAAGGACTCGTCCTAATAATTATCTGACAAAAATTTTAATTACACATTGTCCTTGCGAAACAAACCAAGCACACACGAACAAACTAACGACATGGCAAGGATTACGAACTAATTCACACAAATCCAGTGCTAAAAGTGATAGCCTACTTTTTGTTGTTGTTTTGTTTTTCTTTCCCGACTACACTTCCGCGAGAGAGTCCTTTTGCCGACCGTCGAGCGCCTGAACGTGGAGGAGTGACTGTAAGACGTATTGTGACCTAAAATTATTAGCAAGTGACCTTTTGACAGGGCAAGAATTCGAGCCTAGGCTAAAGCAATGAAATACTTTAGCTTAGACCGGAGTATGGCAACATATGGTAAGAGTTATCTCGAGAAGCGTTTGGCGGTTTTCCCCATTTCAACGGAACAAGGCTAACGTGCCAGACAGAGTGTCGTCGTCGTCGTCGTTTGGTCGAAACAAAGGCTAGCAGAACAATCAGAAATATCTTTGTCCCATTATTCAAAGTCTTTGTTGTACTAATGCTAATACCTTTGCAGAGGACCTCTAATAAATTGTTTGCTTTATTAGTTAAGTTTTATTGGTTTTGGTCGTCGTGTTGTGCCTTCGAGTGGCGGATGACTAAGGTGAGCAGCGCTGTCGATGCTAATTGGAAAGCGGAAATTCCCGCATTTGCAAAAAAGTTAGCGAGCGCGCTAAAGGGTCCTCTTATCTTCGAGTGGCAGGTCTATATAGTACGAGTACAAGGCGCGGGAATTTCCACAAATGCGGCTCTTTAGACGAATCCTTTCTGTCCATTCGGCGAACATTTAATTTATGCGAGTAAGGCTAATTTAGTACGTCGCGTTATCCTTATCCCTGCATATCCTTAGATAAAAAAAAAATCGTTTATATTTTTTTTTTAAATATTTCTGTTGACATACAAAAGGTGTGATCACTTGCGCGTTGATCACAACAGCTGGAGATCCTCAATTTCGAAACCGCTCTCGTGCGCACGCGTCTCTGCGTCCATTCGAGATGCTTCTTATCTAAATCCTGACGGAATTTCGTTGATTCCTTGTCAGATTTCACTTGAAATTTCACACTTTATTGTTTGTGTGTGTCTTTGTTCGTGGCAAGTTTGTGTTTGTATATTTCTTTTGTTGTTGTTGTTGATAGTTGCTTGTGAGGCAACGTTCGTGTGGCGCAGAAGATCAGCAAATGCGTGTGATCATATTTCAAAACTTTCACACTCCTCTCTGACAAGGATTTACTTAATAAGATCGGTTTTTTTTTTTGCTCAGGAAGGATGAACATATTGGGTAAAGATATAATGCACGCCTTACCCAATACATTCATCCTTCCTTAGGAAATAAAAATAAGTTGGACGAAACTAGAAATAAATATTTTAATTTGAAATAGGTTTCAACTTAGTAAAATTTATTTTTTTTAAATATAGTTTATCACAAGTTAAGTCAGCCAGATCTGATTCAGTCGTATATGATATGTTTATTGTTATTGTAAGCAAACTTAATATCAGTTTGAGCTCAGGTAAAGCTTAATGAATGAGACCGGAGGTTCAAAACACAAGTTCGATCGACATTTCGATTGTAAATCTCGAGTTGGAGTCGAATAGTAAAAATATGTTTTTCTTCAATCAGATATAATTGATGTTTATTTCTAGTCACAATTGTTACAGGAATTGACCTTGACCCCCATTTTAGGAAAGATCTTGTCATCAGTCGTAGGCAAATGAAAGTCCTAAATGGAATAAAATGGTGGATAATTTTTTTTTTGCTGGATCGATTGAATTCGTTAAGAAATTGAGAAAACTCGAAATTAAATGGACTTTATACTGTGAGGAACCGCCTCCAAGGTCGTACTAAAAGGGATAACAAAAAGGGGGCCCCATAGAAAAAAAAATTTAACTTGCCTGTGGAGGCGGGTCCACACAGTAAAAAGTTCATTTCTTATCGATTTTTCTCGATTTGAACAGAAATTTGCTAACACCTTTGATATCAATATCTTGAAGTAAGGTCAACGCTTTTCTCCATTTAAAGGGAGCATGTGGTATCGCTATGGACCTTGTCTGGTCTATGTGAGGCATTTGCCGCCATTCTAACCTAACCTTGATATCACTGTTAGAACATCCATGGGGGGCCTCGAGTTTCTTGGATTCAAACGAAAAATCAACACATAATAAAAATAAGTTTTCATTGAAAATATTAATACTAGAATAATAATGTTCATTACTTTTCTTTTATCAAATTTAATTACGAAACATTTCATTAACTTCGAAAATTTTAATAATTATTCAAAAATTTTCAATGTTCATTACTTATTAAATTATTCAATAATGAACTTTGCAATTCATTTTCATTATCTTTTTAATTATAATGAAATTTTCGTTTCATTACTTTTGTATTTTTCAATTAATTTAAAACATTTTCATTTTTCATTACTTATTCAATTACAATGAAATTTGCATTTGATTCTAATTATCTTTTATGTTATAATGAAATGTTCATTTCGTTATCATTACTTTTTTCAATTATATTAAAATGAAATTAAGTTTTCATTGAAAATATTAATGCTACAAGAAAAATGTTCATTACTTTTAATTTTTCAAATTTTAATTATGAATAATTTCATTACTTTTTTATTTTATTCAATTATACTGAAAGTTGCATTTCATTAGGTCATTATGTATTCATTGATAATGATTTGTGTATATCACTAAAATTACTTTTTTTTTCAATTGTAATGATGTAATGATAATGCTTTTAAACAAATCAATGCTAAATTCTTTAGTAAGAAAAAGATCTCTGGAGGGAAAATGCATATGTTTGGTCTAAGGTTCGATTAGTGTAACAAATAAATATGTTAAATGGATCGTTAGAGGTTAAAGAAGTTTAATGAGTTGACATTCTGTCAAAATTGGAATTAATCATTTAAAAAGCCCGCTTAAAGGAATTCTCAACATTCGCTTAGTTGGCACAACTCTTTTTCTATACTAACGCTGCGTTTGAGCGCGATCTGTTGTTTGTTTAAAGTGTGACAGAATGTATATATAAAATTAAGTTATTCTACTGAAATCGATCTTAATTGAAAAACTACTAATATCTAATCCTGATCAAGAGCTATTCCTAAAAAGTCAACCATTCCAATATCCACTTTGTCGTAGCCTTACAAACCCAACCAAGCACCTTACAACGAACCCAATTAAACTAATACCAGATTGCTAATATATTCTTTTTTTGTATTTGTGTGTGTGTTTTTTATACATAAAAACAACAACACTTGTAGCGAAACAACAATGTCCATACATCGCTTTATAAATACATCATTTACGTTTTATTCCACTCTCAACCCTCGATATGAAATAAAATAAAATGAAATACAAATTCCAAACAATATGTTGCGAAACATTACAAACAAAACAATTGAAATACAAATCCTCATACTCTCGTAAGCATTATCCTGTTGTATCCTTGTTGTATCCTGTATATTCTATATTTTATTGTTGCTTTTGTGTTTGGTGTTTGTGTGCATTGTTGACGACGACGCGCATTTTTTTTCGATTCGATTGAGAATTTTTTGTTTTATAGGTTTCATTAGGTTTAAATCGTAGCGAAAACGGATACAATTATTCCATTGTACCTGAATGAAATGAATATAGAATCGAGTATAGAAGAAAAAAAGACAAAAAAAGAAAAAAAGAAAAGAGCAGGAAAGGGCACGGCCGGCTTTATTGTGAATTGGTTATAGAGCGAAATGTTAGCGAAAGGACATACGCGCCGTTTAAGAGGATACTTTCAATTGGGATGTGCTCGAGTACAGCGAGAGAAAAAAAGATCATTAAATATTTTAAAATAAAAACGAATTTTTTTTGGGTGTACAAAAATAAAAGGTCTAACAGATTTCCTTTTTAAAGGAATACTTTTGAGAAGTTCGATTAGATCTCAGGATTGGCGAAAATTTAAATGAACCATGTCCAAAGATCTTAACAGATAAGATTTATAATTTTTAATAGATAAATGGGTACTAAGTTAGATTGGTAGGCAGAGAGGGTGTCTCAAGACGCACCTAGGTCTGATTAAAGCCCATTGTGATACCACTGGTAGCAAACTGCGCCTTTAGAGTTATTGTTAGAGTTGATGTGGGCTGGTATGAGACCATAGCTCTCAGTCCTGCACCTTACTGCTCATCAGGGTCACCTCTGACTATGCTAATTTGTTAAATAAGTGATCATAAAAATATTCAGATCTTTTATTAGGCTAGCTGAGATAACTTAGATATAACAAAATCAAGTTTAAAAGGTCGAAATTGTTCTTCAAGGAATTCTTAGAGCTATTTTTTTATTTCTGAAATTTTCCTTATTCAATTCCAATGTTGCAGGACCCTGCATACGTCCTGTTACAGTCGAACATGAACTTGAGATTCGGAAGATAGCCAACTGCAGTCCAACCCCGCCAATATAGGTTCTACTGTTTTTGTTCAGTGTTCCCTGTTCCCCCCGGAAATTTAACACATACAATATTATCCACGAAAAAAAAAAAGTAAAATACAATTTCTGCGGAAGACCATGAAGAGCAGCGGTCATGCTATCTGATGAATAGTTGTCAGTTTGTTGCAGTTAAGCAATGTATGTGACTGGTGTCTGGATGGATGGATGGAAAGGTATGTTGAATCTACATCAACACAAGGACACGTTATAACGCAAAGATCAATGACGACCGGGTGGATGAATATATGGATGGCTCGCTGGCTGGGCTTGCTGGCTGGCTGTATGGATGGCTGGATGTCCTCATGATGCAGTTTGACAGCATGACAACATGCGTGCGCGTTTGAACATCGCACATAATACTGTTATCTAAGCTGACATGCGTGCGTGAGCACTACTCTAAGCCGAATCGAGATTTTCCTATAAACAAATTTACAGAAAAAAAAAAAAAAAAATTCGAATCATGAATTTTTGCGCTGCGTAGATTAACGTTTTACGCTCGTTTGAATTTTCATTATCCTAAGCTAGGATTTGGACAAAACAATTTGGAAACTTCCCTCGGCTTTTGTGTGGAATTGTGTTGAAACAAAAAAAATTGAAACGAAGTTATAAAAGGGGCGGCAGGGTGGTGGTGGTTGTGTCATGCCTAAAGTATCTATTCAAAGTACAAAGGTGCGGAGCGAGCTAACTGCAAAGCCAACGATCTCCTCTGTGCAAGTTTAGCGATAAGTTCGGATGCTGTTTAGGGTTTTTGTTGTTTTTTTTTTGTTGAACTTTATAAATGCGTATTAATGTTTATTGTCTACTTCGAGTGTAGTCCTTTGTTGCTATTGTTATTTTTTATATATATATAATTTAAGGTTGGTTGTTGGCTTGTCCTGTGCCATTCTGCGCCGACAACAATTCTCGGTTTTTGTTCATTTTTGTTGTTGTTATTATTATTGTTATTATTTTCGTATTTATTTTATTGCTATATTTCGAAGAGATCCTCCTAACTGATCGTCAAGCTGTCACAGCCTATACTAATTTGATTACCGCGCTGTTTGCCCAGCCTAATCCTATGCAGGAGAGTCGCTTTCGATTCAATACATTTCCTGCATCATAATGGCATTTTTTTTTTTGAAAAGTCACTCTGCATATACGAGTATGCAGATGATGAAGATGACGATCTTCGAGAGTGCTTCGCTACCCACGCCTATTATAGCTATTATAAAAAAAATGTATTTTCCTCTAGACGCTATCCAATACATGGCATGGTGGCGTGCATTTTTCTTTTTCTTTTTATTTCCCTTTTAAATTATGTATGTATGTATCATCTTTGCGATCATTAAATGTGTCTTTAATTTAAATAAAAATTCATATCTTTGACTTACCTTTTCCTGAAGTGTTGTTCTTCTATGTTGTGTTGTTGGTTTTTTTATGTTTTTTTTTTCGATTGTGTATATCTCCTTCGCAGTTAACTGACAGCTTGGCTTCGAGGTGTTCTAAAGATTCGAAAGGTGTGTTTCAGCCATTGCTGTGCCGCCGTCACGTCGAGAGATTACAGCAAGTGTCTGTCACTGTCTGTCTGTCTGTCTGTCTGTCTGTCTGTCTGTCCGACACCTTTTTGTGCCTACTACTTTTACTAGTATTGCGCCTATTTGTCTGCTCATGCCAGACACTCTGGCACCAACATGTTCCTTGTTTTTTTTTCTTCTTCATTCAAATCATTAGGGTGGGTACCACTGATCTACCAAATTCGTTTGCGTTGGTGTTGTCTTCTACTATTTTTATGTTGTTGTTATTGTTGTTGCTTTTCATTTCGACGTTATCCTGCGTTTTTGTTAATGAAGCAATTCCATTTGATGACTGGACACAAAATTCTCCATGGTTGCTGGTCTTTAATTTGTGGACAACAGAAGCAGGCACACAAAAAAAAAATACAATAAAACAACAACAAAAAACACATCTTTTTGTCTGCCTGAATGCATTTTTTTTTCGTTTGTTTCGTTTTGAGGTAAGTGCTGGCAAAACTGAAAATATAAAATAAAATAATGAATATAATAAAATAATAGTCAAAGGTAATTTAAACGTGAGGATTTGTATTGAGAATTCGCTTGAGACCTTCTGTGTGGAATCATTTGTAGCTCGTATAAGTTGGAGTTTTAATTTAAGCCAGCTTTGTTCGACAGTTCAAAGCTGATTTCGCTCGTTGTTCACAAGGACTATTTTTTTAAATCGGGTATAATAGCGCGACAATTGATCTTTGGAATAGGAGAATTTGTTTTTGTTTAAGTGATTTGCTCTTTGTGTTGAATAGCGAAGGAAGCTAAAATAGTTAGAATATCATCAAGTACTCGACACTAGGATCAAGCAACTAAATGGACCTTTATATAGTCTAACTTAATTTATATAAACTGATCGGATGCGGTTGGATTTAAATGAACGAGGAAAACCTTACACTGTGGGTTTTTTACAGAGTGATAATTACAGACTGATAGTTACTAACTATTAGCTAACTACCTTATCTAAGCGAAACTAATAAATATAAAAACTAGACTTTCACACGATGTGATCAGTTGCTTACTATATAGTATTCAATTTGAAGAAATGGAAGAAAGGGTATAACGACTCAAGGGAGTGCCTGTCAGTCTAGGTATTAACTTCATTAACTTTACTAGAATTGTTGACAAGAGAAAAGCTGTCGCAAAGCTATGTACTACAATATTTAAAATCAAAGTTTATAGTTTTCTGTAGTTGTATTTGTTCTTAGCAAAGGTGGGCATCGTTAAATCAGAATTTAACTTCGTTAATCCGTGAACAGTTAACCGAAAGCTTAACTTGCCTTTCACAACAATGCAACATTGCAAAGTTTTGACTTCCTTGCTCATAAGATGTCCTCTGCACGTAGAAAACAATCGCTCCACTGCAGCACTGGATAAATTTGTTGTATGGTAAAAATTTTATTATCTTGTTCAGACTAGAAGGCAACATAGTTCAATATATCATGCGATTTGCATTAAATCAATTTTTTATATCTACTTTTTTGTAATTTGTATTTCAAAATGTTTCGTTTTATATTTAACTTGAATTAACGAAAGAAATTGAACGCAAATTAATTAAATTTTAAATGGTTTCCGAAATTAACGGAAAAGTTAAAAATAAGTTAAAACTTGAACGTCGTTTATTAGTTTTTAACCAATTAACTAGTCTGTGCCCAGCTGTGGTTCTTAGTCATGGTACAATCAACCAGGTATTAGCTAATGATGGTCTCCTTGTTACATAATCTGTAAAATATTCATCGAAATTTAATAAAAGAACTTAAAAATTCTTACAAAGATTTCTTAGAATTTTTATAGGTTCATGTATATGTTGCATACAATAATTGACTAGAACAAAATACAAATGTTTTGAAATTTCATCATATGAGGTAAGATCTAAGCAGATTTGTATCGTTGACATGATGTCATATTTTCATAATTTTGAGTAAAATCGTAGACAGTGAAAAATAGTTCCATAAACTAAGTTTGAAATAAGTACTAGCACAAAAGGATCTAGAACATAGCAATACAAAATCGAAAGAAGAAAAAAGCAAAAGACAGAAGCGCTAAAACTTCATATATGAATTTTAAATAGCCAGGGCCGTACGTAGAAATGAAGGCGCCCGGGGAAATACTCGATATTGTCGCCCCATTTCTTTGAAACATTGAAATGATTTGATGTAAATTTGTTTATTGAAATTATAATATAGTTTATATCGTCAACCACATTTACTTTTTCAATTTATTTTCAACAAATTCCCGAATCCTATATTCCACTTACAATTTCCTCAAGTGCCGCTCCCCTAGCAAGTTGCACATGCCGCTCCCTGAAATTGCCGCCCGGGGCAATTGCGCCTTTCGTCTATCCCCCTCTAGATACGGCCCTGCAAATAGCCACTCTTTAAGGACCACGGTTACACTCAATACGTCATGCATCAATCGCAAAAAAAAGAAACTCACATTTCATGATCGCTACAAAATTTCCCGGACCAACTCATTTAAGCCATATTTTTTTTTCGGCTAACTCTAGCCTACTTCATTAGCAACAAATGAGCAGCAACATTAAAAATGCGATGATAAAGAAAACCTCGAACGAAATCCGATTGATTTCCGAACAAAAGCGCATTTTTCCAATAAAACTGCCAAACGCTGAAGAAAAACGCTTTTCCGATTAAATTAATGTCATGCTTTGAGAAGAAGAAAAAACAACAACAAAAAACAAGACCAAATAAAAGAATAGAATAGAAAAACGTGACCAACAATAAAATCGGCAAGAATAGAAACAATTTATAACTAAAGCAATACTGGAGTATCATCCAACGCTTGTAGACAGCAGCGACAGCAGCCTGGCATATAGTACATACATATACGCATTGTTCCTAGCTGATCCTGCCAGACACGGTGTCGCCGTCGTTTGGCTTTGGTCCGACACAAAAGGTACGCTCCTACACTACTTGTAAGCAAATGGAAAATATAGTATAACAGGCATTTCTTCTCGTTTGCTGGACACAACTGTCGCCCGCACTTTTCCAACAATACAGAGGAAGAAAAAAGAAGAAGAAGAAAGAAAAAAATCGAGAAGCGATTATGGCATGAATGAAAATCGAGTTTTTCCTTTATTACATTTGTTTTTGTCGATTTTGTCGATCTTTCTTTTCTTTTCATTTGCTTGTCTCTGCTTCGTGTGTTTAATCTGCTGTTCTACGCCATTGATGCATTGTCTGGCTCTATGCTGGCTCTTCTCTACGCCATTATTGTTTTTTTTGGTTCTGGCCCATTCTAGCCTAGAGTTCTATGCACGAGATCTTGCCAGACATTCTGGCGGCGGCGGCAACGCGGCAGGTAGTCAAAATTCAAAAATTCGTTTGGTTTGTGGAAATTCCTTTGTTCTACGATCGTTCTATTGATTTTGTTGTTGTTGTTTTTGTTGTTGTTGTTTTTGTTGTGTTGTTTTTGTTGTGCTGTCTAACAGCAGCCGTAGAATGAGAAAATACGTTGGAAAAATACGTTTTTATTATTTTAGTTTATTTTATTTATGAAACCAAAATCCTTTTGTCCCTTCCAGCATTCGAATTGTATTTGTATTTGTATTCGTTCGATATGTGATCTTTTTTGTGTGTGTGTGTGTGTGTGTGTGTTGGGCATTGTACCATGTCATGGCTATAACATTAAATCGAGCATGTTTCTTTAATGTTGTTTTTTTTTTATTATTATTTTTATGACTTGGAGCAGCTCTTCTGCTTGTACACGATTTTTTATTGGCTTTTTTAATGGCTTCCACTGCGGCTTGAATGGCTCAGCTTAAAGAGTCAAGATTTGTTTGGATTCCTGAGTGGTTTCAATTGCATTTGTAATATGCTAGAGTGGAGAGTGCGATTTAGAGAACGCCTTTGGTAGGACAACACGTGGATTCGCCATTGACTTTCCTGTAGAATCATATTATATGAAAACAAACTTGAAAAAACAAGAACTTAAGGGTTCTAAATTATGACAGGAGAGCCTAGTCTGATGATACCCAGTATGCTCCATCCATTGCAATTCAGCTACAATGTCCCGCGAATTCATTAAATTAAATAATTCCACCAATATCGTTTACCACTGATTCGAGTCCACAAAAGAAAACTCAAAGAATTTTGGTCTTTACAAAACAAACGAATTTTTATTCCATAATTTGGACAACCAAAAATTTAAAATATTCAAATTCAGCCTCCCCCCCCACTACCCTATCCAACTAACAATTTGAGAATCTCTTCCGATTCGGCGACCTCCTCGTACGACTTGCCATCGGGTGTCTGACCCTTTCTGGTAGCGCCCGCCTCCAATAACAGCTGAACGCATTTCGTATGTCCCTCCCAGATGGCAGCGAGCAGCGGTGACACACCATAACTGTCGACAACATTGACCGCCGCCCCTTTGCCAAGCAGAAAGCGCAACACCTCCAGTTGCCCGTAGGCGGCAGCATAGTGCAACGGATAACGATCGTTGATCGCTAGATTCACATCGAATTCGCGCATATCGATTTCCTCGCGCACCTCAGCCACTTCGCCATTCTTAATGCTCCAGATCAGTTGTGCCTTGCTCGAGAGCGAAAAATTCGACATGCTGGGATAGCTCTCGCAAGCGTTATTCGTCGCTAGACGTACAAAGGAGGCAGGCGGCGGCGGCGTCGGTGAGGCGCTACGTTGTTGCTGGTAGATTTTACGCGGCGTTTGCCATAAACTGACCAGAGTCTCTTGCGAGAGACTGGGCGGCAGTGTGGACGTTTGCGGTAGCGACGCAATTGTGATGCACGTTAATGGACAATTGCCGCGAATATAATGAAAACAACAATAAATTTACACAGCGTGGAATTTGGAAAAAAAAACTAAATTACGTTAAGTACAATGAACGTGGAATTTGATTTTTCAAGTTGAGATTTTTTGAATATTTTTGAAATATTTTTGAAATACGTCAAAAAGCACTTTTCGATTTTTTGGAAATATTTATAAAAGTTTTGAAGTTAGCTTCAATAATAAATTTGGAAAAGGTTCTTAGATTCTATACGAAAAGTTTCATCTTTTGTTATTTAGGTTTGATATTTTTATTACAATGATGCAAAAAATTACCTTATATGTAAAAAAAATTTGACTGTAGAGTATCTAAAATATAAATTTGTTGTGACCTTACAATTCCGGGTGTTTAAAGTTTAATTTTGGTCTCAGTTATTCCTCCATATAATTTTTGTCAATTTAAATTCTTTTTGATGGAGCTGAATCCTTTTTCTAAACCGCTAATGGTTTTGTATAAGGGAAGTTCTTATATTGTGCTATAGAAATCGAATCAGGGATTGAGTTTTCCAGCCGCTAGTTTTTGAGATATTCATCATTTAAACTTAACAACTAATTAGTGTGACTTCATGAAATGAAAGATATCACAAAGTATACCTGATCAAATTAAATGTAAAAGGGGATTAATAATCTTAAGAAAAATGCAAACGTTCAATTATTTTGGTATCATTCGACGTGGAAATTCATCGACTTTAATGTACTTTTTAAAAAGTTTTCTCACACTAGTTTTTCTAGAAGTTATTGACAAAAATGTGCTAGCTATTAACTTTTATGCATTTTCATAAGTTTAAAGTAAATTTTAGAAAAAATTACAAATCACTGAACTTGGTATTATTTGACGTGGAATTTTTACCGAGCTTTTCATTGGCTTTAATTAACACTATCGAAAATTCGCTGAAGAAAATATGTTTACTATGGAAATAAAAAGAACCTCTGAAAATTACGAAACAATTTGCAGTCAATTGTATTTAGATACTCTTGAATCAACTGGATTCATCGTCTCTTTAATCCCCTTACAATTCAATGGATTTAGATTTAATCAGCAGTTAAAAATTCGAGCATTTTTAATATTTCCGGATCATGATAAAATGTTAAGGAATAACTTTTTTTTATATAGAATGTCCCAATAAGAACGCAGAGCCCGGACCTTTTCATGAAATTTTCGATAACTTTTTCACAGATTTGCAGCTCTATCTCACTGATGACGCGTTGGATCGCAGCCTTAAGCTCAGGAATTGTTTGCGGTTTATTGGCCTAGACCTGAGATTTAACAAAACCTTATAGGAAGAAGTCGCAAGGCTTGAAATCGCCAGATCTCGGTGTCCAGTTGACATCTAATGCTCTAAGAAATCGATTGTTTCAAGCGCGGTGTGGCAGGTCGCGCCGTCTTGCATGAACCTGCCACAAGAGCCGCTGGGACCATGTGCTGAATATTTTATATTTATTTCAAGATTATAAGAGCCTCTATAATTTACTCGATTTTTATAGTGATTTGAAGTGCTGAAATTTGTTTGGTAACCAGAGAAAAATCATTTACTTGCATTCCAACACCTGCAACAAAACACAATTAATACATTTTCCACATCACTAAACTCGCAACAGTTTCGGACAATAATTTCCAGCCTATATACTTGCGAGTATCAATATCCTACCGAGTATATAAGCGAACAGACATGCACATAGCCGGGCTAGACAGTCTGTCGCCGGCTTGAAAATAAAAACCTTACAAATGAAAGAGCCACAGCAAGATCACTTACAGCAACAACACTAACAACAATAAACCAAATTGAAAAAAAACTACAAGATCACTCCGAGAACAATGGCCAACGTGTGTCTAGGCCCAAAACCAAAAGGCTACACAACGTTGCTTAGCCATTTTGACTTTTGTTCGTCAGTTTTTCTTTTCTTTATAGTCCGAGGGAAATTCCCAAATAGAAAATACAAGTAAAATCGATTGTCGTCCGATTGAGCGTGCGAGGTACAGTCTCGTCGTCGTCGTCGTCGTTGACGACACCTGAGCATGGTGGCGCGGGAATTTCCCAGGGTTCGCTCTAAACGAGTATCGACTGTCGACCAACCACGCGGCGCACCGTCACAGCTGGACACACACCGGTTTGCGATAGCACTAAACAAACAACCAGTACGACTGGCACCGAAATTGGACAATTGGACGTGATGTTTCCACTCTTAATACTTTTGTACCTGTTTTTTGTTCTCTCTAATCATTTTCTCGCTCAACACACAAGTTTTAGTTTTGTCAAAATAATAACGATAATGAAAATTTTAAGTGCTTAAGCCGGGCTATGTCGTCAGAACATTGTTTTGCGCTCGACAATGCCGGATTTAAGTGACCACAATGAGCCGTATTGCCATTTGTGGTCAGTGAGCCGTCGGCGATTATCGTAATTGTAAGTCTCGGCTTAAGCGCGACAAGGACTAACTAGGAAAACCAACATTTGCTAATGTTTAATGCTCGAAAGCGAGCTTGAAAACAAACAAACAAACAAATGTACACAGAATTGTTGAAGGATTTCGATGAGGAAACGAAAGACCGAAACAACGAACCTGATCTATATATAGTTGGCAAGATCAATTTACATATATAAGATGAAGTTAAATTTCTCAATAGAGTCATGATAGAATTGAATAATCACAGACATTTTTCATAGAGCTTCAAATATTTTTGCCAATCCGAATAAGAAAATATAATATATGAATAAAAAATTTGTTCAACAAAATTCTTAATTTCCCAATAAAAAAAACCGATCTTACCGGAAGTGTAACCAAATTGCTTGTCAAACCAATTCAAATCAATGTTTTTTTAATTAAAAATTTGCTCAAACCATTCCTTAAAAAAAATCGTCAAACCAAAAGCAACCTTTTTTCTAAATCCAATCAATGCAAGATCAATCAATAAAGCCAGATCAGTGATCCTCGCATTGTATTTAATTAAATGTGAACCCTTTTTGCTTTTTTGCGAGAGGTTACAAAAAACAAAAAACAAAATGTCAGCGACACGAAAATCCTTTACAATTACATGCTTGCAAATTTTCCAAAAATTAAATTTATGCTGAAACCGTTTTGCACAAGATCGGCAAGGATCACCGGTCGCCAGACGAAAAACCCAAAAATGGAAAAACACTTTCCGCTGCAGCCCTTTGCCAGAAATTGTCACATTGTCTAATTAAATTTACCAGTTCAAGAAAACACAAAAAATAGCGGAGTAGAAATTTTCAAAGATCGAGGATCGAAGATCAGCGATTGTCGTCCATGCAAAATGAAATCGTGTCTCGCAATTGCAAGAAATCAGATCAATTGCGCCATTTGCACATTTATGTGATTTCGTTTTTTGCATGGGGTGCATAAGTCACGCAGGTGAGGTGAAGTAGGGCGCGGCTGTGTCACCCTTTTTTTTTTGCTGGGCATAAAACTGTCAATAGTTGTCGTCGTCGTCGATCGTCGTCAAGGCGAAGGAAGAAGGGTTGCTCTAGCGTGTCCTTTTCGGTTAGCTGATTGCGTTTTAGCGATCGTCGTTTTGCTTGCGTGATTCCTTCTTTGCAAATCATTTTTTTTTTTTGCATGCTGCCGCTCTAGACACAAAGGGTTATGATGATCGGCGCGGCGGAAAACAATAAAATTTTTGATTATTTTCGTTTTTCCCATTTATTTTTGGTTTTTGTGTGAATTTTCAATTTTTGCGCAACGTTTTTGAATAAATCGCATAAATCAAGTTATGAAACGGTTGAGCATAACTTTTTCTATATACGAGTATATACAATTTTTTTTATGCCATTGTTAAGCGTCTTGATTAAATTCAATTGTTCGCGCGCTAAAAAGTGAACTTCGCGTTGGCAGGCAGCACACATTTCTATAGCGTGTTTCAACAGCGTGTGAAAACCAAAATGAGCAATGATATCGTTTTTTTTTAACTATTTTCAGCTTAAGCTTGATACTTAATCAATTTTCTATTTTAACTCGATAACTGCACTTGTCGATTCCTCTTAAAGAAATTTGCATAAATTTTCAAAAAGTTTTTTTTTGGGACTTTCAAAATTGTCAAAGAGAATTACAATTCGTTTCCATATTTATAGATTTCTGCAATTTGCAATTAAGAAATCAAAAATTTAAAAAGCTTTTGATTTTTTTGTACGAATTCGTCGTCTTTTATGCTCGCGCAAGTTTGTCGCTTAAGTCTTTTGTTGGATTTTCGACATGACTGCGGCTTTAATCGAATTAAAATGCAATTTACAAGCGTTTCTGACAAATTTTCCCTATAGTCTGTGTTCGCACATAAATTTCGAACACAATATGCGCAGAGTTGAATTTTTTATATTGGTTGTTTTTTCACAAAAATTTGAATAACTAAATGCGGCGATTGTGCGCACCGCCTAATAACTCATAAAAAATACAAAATAGAAATATTAAAAAAAGGAATAACACCAAAAATTAAAATTTCAAACATTTTTACGAGTTAACGCATAAAAATTCATTCGACTGAATGAACAAAACAACCAACCAACAACAACAAATACAACAATAACAGAAAAAAAAGCTAAACGCTACAAAGCACAAAACAAAGCGCAGCTAACGCGACTGTGCGGCTGAAAGGCTTTGAAATTAATTGCCTTTCAAAGCTTTCAAAAGCTGCCAGTCAAAACACGAGTAGTCCGGTCACAGTGTGGCATTTGGTTTGTTGTTTTTTGTTGTTGTTGTTGTTGTATTTCTGGTGAGGTAATAAATCCATAAATGCGTGTCAAACTGAATTTACAATTCGAAGGTTGTTGTTTTTTTTGTTGTCTTTCAATTTTTGTTTGGTTTTTTTTTTGTTTTGTTGTCCAAGTCGGTAATTTAAATTTTATTTGGTTTTGTCAAAATTTATTCTTTTTTCTTGTTGTTGTTGTTGTTGTTGTTGTTGTTGTATCGATAGGAATTGAAACTGGACTTGGAGAGACCTACAACAGCGCATTTGCGGCTTGTCGCTAATGTCGGCATTTGAATCAAAGATTGCACTTTGGAAACCTCGAAACGTCGGTTAACTCCGCCTTACTTTAGCTTTTGTTTGTCCGTTTATATATTTTAACAATTGCTACCTTTTCGAGACTTTGACAACTGACATCGAACGTTTTTAAAAGTAGTTAAAAAAAGGCATAAAACACCACCGGTGGCATTTGCTTTTATGATTTGCTGTTTGAATTTTCGGACTTAATATGCGTTTAAATATCTTTTACGGCCGGCAAAAGCGATGACAATGAACTGGAGAGTTTAAAAATCTATTTTGAAAGGAAAGTGGTAGCTTTAGCTAACCGGAAATGTTATTTTAATTTGAATTTTCAAATAATTTCCGTTGGAAAAATAATCTTAAACATTAACAATGGCACAATTAAGCACTTTTCGGAACAAAAGATCTAAGCAACAAACTTGGTTCTTGGTTATAAGAAAGTTTCCAATTTTGTTTCCCATGCCTTAGAAACAAAAGACTTAAGCGCGGAACATGATTTCATAGTTTATGTTTATTTTTTTTGAAATGCATAAATATCAAAAAAAAATTATGCAAAACAGCATAACTCGCATATGGCAAACAAACAAAATTTTGCGCAAAAAAAGTATCGATTTCCGAAAAATTTGCAATTCAAAAAAAAAAAAACTCCGCTTAATTGCGCTCGTATGCTAATCAAAGCGTTGCAAAATGGCATGACACCACTTCAAAAGTTGCCTTTCTCACAAACTGTCAAAGAAATTTCGATCATGCGCAAATCAAAAATTAACGTTTGCACTCGATTGATTTTAATTGAAATTTCATGAGCCAAGATCACTTTTTTTTTTTGCATATATGCAAATTTGCATTTAAAGGCAATCTTATGCATTGCGAAAATCAACAAAGAAAAGTAACGAAAACGAAACGAAAAACGAAACGATAGTAATCCTGAAAGAAAATATTGACAAAGGTGTCAAGTTTGTGTTTGCTGTGCTGCGGCGCGTGAGGTTACGCATGCGCAAACAAATCGGAACGCGCACGCACACGCACACGCTCACAGAAAAAAGCAAAACGAAAAAAATAAAAATAAATTAAAAAAAATTCGCATGCAAATAAATTTGAAAATCAATGAGTGCCAAAAACGAAGAAATCAAAGCGAAATCAACCCTCCCGAGGGTCGTACACCCCTGGCGAGGATTTGACACTTTCGAAAGCAGCGTGTGATCTTAAAGATCGATCGCGATCGACGCGTTTGTGATCTTGCGAATTTTCTCTTCTTCTTCGGTCGGTCGGTCGGTCGTTTTTTGTTGTTGTTGTTTGTTATTGATTTGCCCGGCTTATTGATCTGTGCGAATTTGCATGCTTGTTTTTGTTTTCATTTCTTGCTTTGATCCTGTCAGGACCCTTCTGACAAAAAAAAAGAAGAAGTCATCTGACAAAAAACTCACTTCAAATCTTTTTCGCTTGCCGAATTGACATTTGTTGTTGTTGTTGTTTTTGTGTTGATTTTTAATTTATTTTTGATTTGCGTAACATTTTGCGAATTTGTCGGGCAAACTTCTTGGAAAATGGAAATTGGAAAATTTTTGCAATTTTCATTTGGGTTCTGTCTCAAGCCTCTCTCGGTTGTTGTTACTCTGTGTTTGTTGGTGTTTTTTGTCTGACATAAAGTTGACATCTTTTTGAATGTTGGCAATTGTTGCACATATTTGCATCTGTCAAGATTTGTTGTGCGGTTCGGTTTGGTTGGGTTTGTCTTTTTTTTTCTTCTGCCTCGAGTAGGTTTGAGTATTGCGATATTTTTTGAGCTATGTCATCCATCATTTTGATTGAAGTTTTGATCGTTCGTTGGTTGGTTTGGCTTTGTGCCAATTTTGCGCTCTGAGTGGTTTTTTAATTTTATTTATTATTTCGCTTTTGAGTCATGGTAGCAGCCCACTTGTGTCAATTATGTTGGCTGGCTGGTTTTTGTTTTTTTTATTATTTAAAAATTGCATTTTAATGAAGTTTGGCAATAATGTGAGCGGGGAAAGAACATTAAACTGTAATTTATCAGTTGTCGAAAAATAATTAAATGTTTTCCTACATTAAAGTTCATTTTTGATATACAAGTATAAAACAATGAACTTTCTAACATTTTTAATAACTCGCAATTTTTAAAACATCATTTTCTTTTAATACAATTAAAAACAAAAATAAATTTATAAAACTTTTGTGCTTAAATATTCACAAATCCCATTTTTATGCTCGCTCAAGTTTGTCGCTTAAGTCTTTTGTTGGATTTTCGACATCGCCAGCTTTTGAATCGAATTAAAATGCAGTTTAAAAGTTGTGTGGTAAAATTTTGATTAACGTCTACGTTCGCACATAAATTTCGCACACAATATGTGAAGATACCTCATTTAAATTTATCTCGATTGTTTAGAAAAATGGTCATAACTAAAAGTCGTAAAAATAATAAACAATGAAACGTTAAAAACGTTCGCCTCTTTTGCAGAAATGTTTACGACTTATAAGTCATTAAACCGAAACAATGAAGTTAAATCAAACATTTTCAATATTTTAATAAATTAAAGGTTTATTTTTGGGCGACAAATTATTGTTAATATTTCTCTCAATGTCATTTCAGGCCGTCTGAGACTTCCTTCCTCTTGACACAATTACGCCTGCGTAATAAAACGCCTCTATCAAATGCGGAAGCATCTTCGATTGGAGTTTTCTCATGCATAAATTAAGGCTTTGGAATTGTGATTTATAAAAGCACCTACTAACTACGTGTACATATGGATTTGTATCGGATTGCGATGGTAATTGAATTTTTATCTATTGTAATATCAACTGCATCACTTAGACGACTCTTTAAGCTTTGGCTTTGACGCCTGCGCGCGTTGAATTTGAATTGAATTTAGATTTTGATGGGTCGCATTTGAGATTGGACGCTATTCTGTTGCACAAGTTTGGGTAAATGGATTCAATTGATGGTTTTGCTATAGTTGTCGGAGTTGGACAATTTTCTACTATATCTGACCCAAATTTAACAACTTTTGGATTATGTAAGAAAAGTTTTTTATAGTCAATAATTGTTATACAAAATTTAACATTTTTGATTTAAATAAACTGGGAAATTGTTCTTTAAAATGTTTGCCATTATTTTTCTAATGTTGAAAATTTAGGCGACATTGCTAAAATTTGATTTGGTAACTTCTAAACTACTCGAATTCAACAATTTCGTTATTAATTTTACATTTTCCGCATGTTATAAAAATTAAAAAATTTGTTCGAATCGAAATTTTTTCAATATAATGAAGAATTTATGAAATTGAATTGAAATTGAATTTGTAAAATTTGTTGACTTCGACTCTCCTTAACCAGAACTCAATAGAGTTTGTTATTAAAATAGAATTGATAACTTCGTAGTTAATTTAATCTCACTCGGAATTATTTTAACATTATTTGATTTTTTGATTAAAATATTTTCCAAGCAAAAATTAAACAAATTTAAAAAAAAAATTTATTTAAAGTTCCCAACTTTTTTAAGTCATACGAAATTCTTGAGCAAATAATTTCCTTGTGCTTCTGTTCAGAGGCTTCCCAAATGGCAAGCGTAGGAAGTAGTTGTTTTGTTGTTGTTGCTATTGTTGCTGTTGACTGCGCAACTGCGCATCAACTCGTCCTACGCTTCCGCGCATGCGCACATTGTAATTTATGTAATTTGCGCATGCGCATGCGCATAAAAAAACAACAAAAACAGTAAAGCCAACAAAATTTATTGTAATTGTTTAAATATTTATTTTTCGCAAATTTTATGAGCTGCTATTTTCCGCCGCGTAAGTGCGTCGCAAATTTATGCGCGCTAATCACGCAAAGCGAGTGTGAAATTGTTGTTGGCGTCTTTGGCGCGCTGGACGTATCCGTGCCCTGCTGCGGTGGGCGGACAATTGGACAATACGGAGAATACAGAGAAAAGTGTGTCACACGATAATTTTAAAGTTCGCTTTTTTTTCGCTTTTTTTCGACTATTCATAATTCCGACAAATTGAGAAATCTTCAATACGAGCAAAAGTTGTTAAATTTGTTTTCTTCTCTATCGCTTCTAATCAATCTTCTCAAAACAGCTCAATTAACTCGGATACATTACCACACAGGGCACAACAATTCAAACAATAGCAACAACAAAATTACAACAACAAATAGCAACAACAACAGCTTCATCAATATATATGGCATCCATGCGGCACTCAACAATTTCCAAGAATAAAAAACTCGAAATCAAACGCGACGCAACTGTCAAAATCCCAAAATTAATTTTTTTAAATCCACAAAATTCGAATTCAAAAAGAAGAAAAAAATTTTAATTCAAGTAAATTCGACGAATTTCAAATCAAAACAATATGAAAATGCATTTTTAAGATATCGATATCGCGTCTAATTTTGTAAAAGAAAAACTTCAAAAAAAAAAGAAAGCCAAACATTTGAAGCTCGTTTAGGCCAGACCAAGTGGCATACTGAAAAAAATATACACACATACATATGTATGTACATATGTATATAAAAGGGTTAATGTCGAGTGGGTCAAGGGGGCGAGGCGGGTAGGGCGCTGCCATTGATCATCATCGCTTCTCAGAGTGGCAATTCGATTTGAGTTTTTTTTCTTGTCTGTCTGTCTTTCTTTCTTTTTTTATTCGACTGCTTTGATTTGGAAGTGTGGAGCGTGCTGTGACAAGCACTTATTTATAAGCGACTGGACAGACAGTTGAAACAGACGATCAAATGCAGTCAGTGAAAAAATGCCACAACGCACAGCTGGAGGTTCCAGCGCGTCTGGCATGGCGGAGACTTAATGGCGCGACCACGACGACATCGCAACGCGTCGATGATGCTTTGTATTTGGAGTGGTGGAATGCAGCGCAGTCAGTGTATGGTTTGGGGTGGCGTATTTCAATGCTCGACATTTGGATAGATGGAAATTGAAAATATAATTTTTTGTAATCCTATTTTAATATGTTTTATAAAAAAAATTTTATTTTAGCTGAAATATTTCTTAAATGAAAATCTGAAAAAAGAAAAATATTTTTTTTCAGGAAATTATCGGACGTTAAATTTGAATTTTACAAATGAATAAATTTATTAATAAGTGAATGAATAAATGATTAAAGAAATATGTGAATTAATGATTAAATGAATGAATGAATGACTAACTGAATGAATAAATGAGTAATCGATTATAGGAAAGCGTAAATGAATGAATGATTAAATAAATGAGTAAATTAATAAATGAATATATGAATAAATGATTAAATGAATGTATAAATGAATGAATGAATGAATGAATAAAGAAATGAATAAATTAATAAATGTATAAATGAATAAACGATTGTATAAATTAGTAAATGAATGATTAAAATATTAAATAAATGAATATATGATTAAATACATATATATAAATGAATCGATGAATAAATCATCTGGCACCAAATGGGGCACTCCTTAAGATTCTATATTAAACTAAAAGATTTATTTTAGCAATTAATTTTTATTCATTTTAGGAAATTGTCGAAATAGCTGTATTTGAATTTTACAAATGAATAAATTTTTAAATAGGTGAATGAATGAATAAAGAAATATATGAATAAAAGAATAAATGATTAAATGAATAAAAGAATGAAAACATGAATAAATGAGTAAATTAATGAATAAATGAGTACTTAAATGAATGAATATATGAATAAATAAATAAATAAATAAATAAACCAATGAATAAATCACCGTTGACCAAATGGGGCACTCCTTAAGGTACTAATTAAACTTAAGGATTTATTTTAGCAATTTATTTTTCCTTACGAAAGTATTAAAAAATAGAAGATTCTTGTGAATTTTAAACAATTTTTTAACTAAATGCATTGGAATACTTCAAAAACTTTTTTTTTCGGAGTACTAAGGAGTAATTTTATAATTTTTTAATGAAATTTTTAGAATTTTTATAGATAAAAATTTCTGTTGATATTTTCATATGAAACTTAATCTAATTATAAACTAGATTTGTCATACATCCATCCATACATAACACTGAAATGGCACATGTGTCATACATACGAGTATGTGTGAACGTCTCAGAAGTCCCTTTCCAAGTGCAAGTGTTGCCAATCGAATGTTGATGCTGGCGACGCGCTTCGGCCCAAACAATGGGCCAACAATCAAAAACGAAAACACCAACAACAATTCATAAGCTAACAAAATAAAAACGAATACAAAAGCAGAATAAGAGACTTAAAGAGCCATGCCAGATGATAATCCGCGTAGACAAAAGCTTTACTCGAAATATACAAAGAGGGAAGAAGAAGAAGAAAAAACAACAAAAATATTGTTCGAAAAACACTCGATTCCGGAATTTCTGTCTTTCACACAAAAGCAAACAATCGAATGCGAACAACAACAGCAACAATAACAATTTTAAACGACGACGGCGCAAAAGAATCGCAGCCTAATGAGCTACCTGGCCCTGCCCTTGCTCTGGCCTGCACTGCCCCCAACTGGACGACCACTCGAGACGACGCACAGAAACTCAGAAATCCAATCAATGCGCAGACGCAGCGACGCGTTCGGTCCATGTTTCGAGTGGTTGGCGCGCATCTGCGCTTCATCTGCGCATGCGCAACTGATTGAACCCACGATTTATGCGCTCGAGGTTAATCAAGGTGTCGCCTGTAGCACGCGGCCGCTCAGAATGAACGTATCGTTTTGGTTTTGGTCTTTGTTGTTGTTTTAGTTACGAATCGAATCGCGATTGGGAACGTCACAAAAGGCCAACAATGCCCAAATGAGCCTTTGTGCGCGTCAAGCTTCTCTTTTGCCTCTTTTTATAACTTCTTCTTTTTTTTTTTTTCTTTTATTGTTATTCTCCTGTTTCACTATTTCCTCTTTCTTTTATGTGATTTCTTCTTTACGCAATCGAGAAAACAATAAAAATCAGCGCAGTTAAAGAAGACAAAAAAAGAGAAGAAGAAGCAATCGTCGCGCCGCCAAAGTCGAAAGTGTCGAAAATTCAAGCCGCAGCTGAGCCTCAGCTGAGCCAGGACATTTCCACCCAAATTGCCCGCAATAAATTTGAAAATTTATTATGATCGAGTGCGATCGGATATTTTTTTTATGATATGATACACCACCGCGCGACGACTATCAAAACCAGTCAAAAGGCGGAGTGTGGCGTGTGAGTGTGGGCTGCTGCGTTCGAGCGGAGCGGAGTTATTTGGTGGCGCAGCGGGTGGTGCCTGTCGTTCGTTCGTTCGTTTGTTCGCTCCTCCACGGCAGCAGTGCAACGCTTTTGTGATTGTTTTTTTTTTATTTGTTTCGGTTTGCTATGTGAAACAAGTCATTTAAATAGGCTAGAAATTTACTTTAGATGTCCGCCTTTGTTCTGTAGATACAAAATGTATTTGTTAGATACGAAAGTATCCCATCGCTGGAAAGTGATTCTAAATTAACTAATTATCGGTATAAGTTTAAGGAAGACCTTTTTAAGACAATCTTTGAAATATAATTTAAGTTTATTTAGATAAAAAAGAACCCCGGCAAGTCCAGCAAATATTTTTGTTAGATAAAACTGATGTGATCGCTGACAAGACTTGTCTAATCCCAGCCACAATTTGTGGGATATAAACAACATATGATCATCATTAAAACTCTACATAAACATCATGCTAACTTAAGTGGGCGTGGACTTTTTGTGGGCAGGCACCTACTAAACCTACTAAACACCTTTAAACCTCTCATTGTAGCCCATTCTAAGCTATTACGGAGGCGTTTAGTAGATCCAATCATAAAAAATTTACACAAAAAGAACTGTAAAGTTGTTAAAATAATATAAACATGAAAAATGTTAATTTAATGTTAATTTGACATGATATTTTTCCTGTATGCACAAACCTCCAAGAGGTCTCGGATATCAAATTTTATTTTTATTGAAGTAACTTAACCGATTCAATCGAATTTGTTGACTTCATTTAACTAATTGTGGGCGTGGTAGATTTCATTCATTCAACTAGCTAGTATTTTTCCAGGCTAACACTTAAGTTTTAAGTTTAAAGAAAATCGATTCAGTCGTAGGGGCCTGATAAGAGAACTAACAAATGAATGAACCATTTGTCCCAGAAATAAAAACAATGATTTAATTTTTTTTTTATTATTTTCATTATATCGGTATAGGTGAATTCCTAGTTAATATCTTTATTATCTATGATGGGAGGCATAACGGAGGCCTTTGCCTTCGGGCCTTAAAAAAAAAGTTCTACAAATTTTTAATGCTCTGATTGATACTGAAAGTATTAGCGGATCTACAGCGACGGAAATGCGCTAAGTAGAATACTGCTAAAGGTCACAATGATATGGATTTTGTTGTTGTTAATTAATATGACCTATTTTTTTGGAATTTTTTCTTATTATTTTGCGTCTAGGTCTGCCTTAGAGGTTCATACCTGAGACCAAAAAAATTTCAAATTGAAAATCTTGCGCTATTTATTTGCGCCTTGACAATTCATAACAATTTCCCATTGATAGCTCGCTGCACGGCTTAAAAATGTTGATAGTAACAATTACAACAACAACACCAACAACAACAATAATATGACACTACTCACAACATTCGCCCACAAATCTACGAATTAGATACAGTGTCCCTTTGCCTTTGCATTTGCGTCTCTAATCGCAATTGAGCCCAAAAAAAAAAAATGCCGCATCAAAACGTGTCCAATTCGCGGACACAATTAAGCGTTGAGCTGAGCTAAAAAATCTCGCAAGCAAATTAAAAAAAATGTATAAAAAAAAACGAAGCAAGAAAATCGCACAAAATCGAAAATATTCGCGAGCGCGTGAAAAGCCCTTCCGCGCGGCCAGGAGTGACCATGTGTAAGTAACAAGGTGCTAAATCATTGCCGGGCGACATTAACCCAAAGGAATGGCGCACTTAATCAATGCGAATAATGACGCGAAATGTCGCACAAATTTGCGCGTCTGTCCGACCGGCTGGTCCGTCGGTCGGTCCGTTGGTTGCGCATATCAAGTGCGATTTTTTTTCGTTTGTTTCGAATGGATACGTTCGGTGTTTATGTCTGTCTGTCTGTCTGTCTGTCTGTCTGTCTGTCTGTCTGTCTGTCTGTCGGTGTGAATGCTCAGTTGAATGTTGCACACTCGAAACAAGAAATAAACAAACGAAAAATAAAAATCGCGAAAAATCCAACAGAAGAAAAGAACAAAACGTGAAAGAAAAAACGCTCAAGTGAAATAAAATCAACGCAAGAAAAATGGCGCATAAAATGCGCGCACAATGGGCGAAAAATCAATTGTGGCTGTGTTGTTATTGTTGTAGTTGTCGTTTTTTGGCTGGCCGATAAAAGTGTCGCCTGCTCGCGCGCGCATTTGGACGGACGTTGGCCAAATGGCGAAATAAAAATGGCGCAGGTCCAGTCACAGTGGCGCCAAAATACAAAATTCTAGAAAAAATTTTGAAGTTTTGAATTGGAGTTATTTTATTAAAAATATTTATTTGGGAAATATTTAAAACTTGTTATTTATTATTATTGTCGATACAATCGTGTCTGGATATAGTGAACTAATTATTGCAAGAATTGTTCACAGTATGGAGGTTTTTCACTATATTTAGGTAAAAATTTTTGCTCAAAATTAGGAGAAAAACCTCTCTCATTTTTGATTGCTTCTTGTGTTTTTGTTGCTTTTTGCTTGAAATTGCATTCAAAATTTTGTTCACTATTTTGAGATTTTCGATTGTTGACTATTTGAAGTAGTCTATGTAAAAATTTTGGTATTTAATATACCCGGACATGACTGTATTTTGTTAACCAAAAATCATCCGAGCCATCCAGCTTCTCTCAAAATTTTTACCTATTAAACTTTTTGATATCAGGATTTTTTTTAATAAACATTTTTACAAATATATAAATATATATATTAACACACCCACTGTGCCCGGCCGCATTGCACGCATACTTGCGCCGGTCTGCAACGCAGCCACTTGCCCGCGGCGAGCGAAGCGTTGCGTGCCGCACTGTGCTGAAAACTTTGCAGCTTCTTGTGACTTTATTTGTACTTTTTCAAAAAGGATTTTGTTGTTGTTGTTTTCTTTTTTTCCGCTGGTATCAACGACGACAACAACAATTGCGTGTTGTTGTTGTTTTGTTGTCGAGTGTTGTGGCACATGTTGCCACACTTCATAAAATTGAAAAGAGCTACAAACAATATTGGTCACTTTTTTGCACCGGCCGACCGAACGACCGACCGATCGACCGGCCAAGTGCCTCCCCCTGTGGTCAATGCTGTGGTGTAGGTGAGGAGGGTCAGGGAGGGGGTGGGCAAAGTGGAGGATGAGGATGAGGAGAAGTGGAAGGGCATTTCAATTGAGTGCGGTTGAAATTTTTACGCGACTTTGTCGCCGCGTTAAAATTTATGACAGCAAAAAGAAGGCGCGCGCGCAAAAGCTAATTTTTTTTATATTTGTATGACGACGGCGGTGGTGGTGGTTGCCTGAGTTGAAAAAAATAAAGGAAAATAAAGAAAAATGTTGCCGTTTTTATTAATTTTTGTTGCGTGCGTGCGCAATTTTTATGCTTTATTTTGAGATTTTGTTAGTTATGAAAAATGAAAAATTCACATGAATCATATTTTTTTTTTTGAGAGCTTCGCTTGTACTTTTTTTCTTACACACACACACATTCAAACACATACACACATACACACACTTTTGTCAATGAATTACACAAGTGAAGAAAAAGCCATTTTTATGGATTTTTCTCGCGTGTGTGCGTGTGTGTGTGCGTGTTTGGATTTTTCGCTGCCAGTTCATAAATTATTTTTGCTGAATGAAATTCTGCGGATTTGTTTTTGTTTTTGGTTTTGTATTTTTTTTTCTGTTCTGTTTGGCTTTGGAGCGGTCAGCTTAAGTCGATTTATGGGGTTGCCATTGTGATTTGTGTGGCATAAGCGATCTGATTGGGGCGCAGTGAAAGGCGTGCTTCGGTCGGTCGGTCTTCGTTTCCGAAACTTATTTTATATTTTGGTTAAGTGAAATTTTAATGCTTAAAAATGAGAATTGTTTAACAAAACTATCTTTTTTTTAAATGTTTACTTAAGCAATAATATTGCATTGTTGTTATATTCTGGTGCCAATGCACTTTCTGACGACGTATTAATTTTAATTTTAGCATCCATAGTTTTCGAGTTATGCACAAAGGTATATTAAATTGTGACCGCAAAAATGCTCGGTCATAAAATGAAAAGTATTTTTTAGAACAGTGCTTAGTCAGCTTTCCGCTGGCATACTTAATTTGTTTCTAATGTTTATAGTTCTCGAGTTATTTGGCAAAGCATGTCAAATTGTGACGTACAAAATTGACGGTACTCAAATAAATTAGTTTACCAAAAGTATTGACGAATTAACTTTCAAATGCCATAGCAATGTTATTTCTAGCGTTTATAGTTTTCAAGTTATAAGCCAAAATAAATCAAAATTGTGACCGCAATTGTGACTGACAACAGGAATTGTATCCTCTGAGGTAATCCGATGATTATTTTTGCATATTTACTTAACTCTCTGACTTAATGAATTTAATAAGACAGTTTCCGTTTATATTTCTACTATGACATATTACCAAATATTTCGTTTATAGCCACAGAAAGACGCTCTTACCAAAATTATATTTTTTGTTGTATCCACAAAATATCTTCATTGAGAATTACCTCACGTTGTCGGACAACACGTCAGTCACACAAAAGTCACAAATCTGTCGCTAAATACGCGCTCCAGAACACCGTTCTAGTCACCAGTAAATATCGGCGACAGTTAAGTAACCGTATAAGAACGCTTAACGCAAACTGCCGTAATTAAAAACTTAAAAAATACTGCAAAAAAATGTGACAATAGAGATACCAACGAACGTTATAAAAGACATTCCATCAAAATGACAACTTGTGGCCACTTAAATCAAAAAATCAAAAAAATCAAAAAAAATCAAAAAATCATACTCAACTATGGCGAGCGAAAAATTAGGTCAAAACGAACAATAACGGTTAACAAAGTCATAACGATATATATTTATTTGAAAGAAAAACGTTGGTAATAGAGATAATCAAGAAATGACAATAACAAAACAAAAAAAAAAAAGAAGAAGAAGAAATAAATGTGATTTGAAAAGAATTCGCAATCAATCAAATTATTGCTCAATAAAGAAACCAACAAAAAAAAAAGTTAACAAAAAATCATTTCAACTGAATTCAGTTAAGTCAACAATGCGGGACAATTTCAACAATTGGCCAAAAGCAAAAGTAGCAATGTCAAAAATCAACAATAATCACAAAAAATCACAAAAAAATTTGTGAATTGTGATCAAATGTGATCAATAGCGAAAATAATTGCAATAATTACGTAAATAACAGTCGAAAGCGCAAAAAAAAAATAACAACAACTAACAACAGCAACAACAAATGACAGTTAACTATGAAAACACATTAAAACAACAACAACAACAATAGCTAACCACGAACATTGTCAAATCATCATCAATTTCTAAATGACCAAACCGAAACAGATCCGAACCGAACCGAACCGAACAGAGAGCGAGTAGACACTTTAACTGGACACAAATCCCAATTCGAGGCACACAATTCAATGCCGCTAGCAGTACATATAGAAAATGCCACTCCGCCCTTCCCTTCACTCCCGCCTGCCCTAACTTTCGGCAAGTGAAATTGCCAATAATACGAGAAGGAAAAGAAGAAGAAGAAAAAAATATGCACTAAAGAAGCGGGCAGAAAATCTCAAAAGAAATCTTATTAAGTTAATAGCTGCGAGTTGAGTTGGCCTTTGTTTGGGCTTTATTGACGCGTTTTTTGATTGAATTATTAAAAGAAAAATAACAAAATTTTTAACTTTTAGTTTGTCTTTTATATTTGTTAGGTTTTTCTTTTGTTTGTTTTGTTGTTGTTGTTTTCATGTGTTGTATTATTTTTTCTAATTGCGGATTTTTGATTTTTTTTTTTTCGTTCGGTGTCACCGAGCTGAGCCGGCCGGAGCACCTGCTTGTGAGTAATGAACAGGAGCGGTTTAAAGCGAATATAAAAGTTGGGGTAGTCAAAAATATTATATATTTATATATAAAAATGTATATATATATACTCGTTATAGAAGGAAATTATTAACAAATTATTTATCTACATAGTTAGGTTAACGAAATTTTAATAAATAATTAAATGAATACAAAATATTTGGGGGGCCTTACTATGTATATAGAGTAATATTGAGCTATAGTCAAATATTTTACTCTTTTCAATCGTTTATAAAAATCGAACATCACATGCCAAAATTATGACAAAAATTCGTATTGACGGTTTTAGGGTGGTTAACAAACAATTTTTTTGTTCCAAGATACTCTCCACATCAGCTTTCAAATACTATTTTTAAATTATTTTTCTACCTACTCTAATGTATAACATACAGATTTTACAGTTTAAATACATATGAAGTTTAAACCCTTAAAGGAGATTCGCTTCAACGCGAAAACAGGAAAACTCGAAAAGTTCCGAGTCTCTTTTCGATTGCGCACCTTTATACAGGGTGGCGCAAAATTAATCACCCTATTGGAAGATGCTCTCATTTTTGCAAATGGCCGCCAATGTCAAATCTGTTTTGACATTTGTGGACTAGACAGATACAGAATACAAGTGAATAAGCCATGGAGCGATACACTCCCCAAGAACGCGGAATAATTGTGTCTATTTTTTTGCGTAACAATTCGTCTGTGGTGTTGGCAAAAATCATAATGAGCGATGAGGCTCATTTTCACCTCAGCGGGTACGTGAACAAGCAAAATTATCGCTTCTGGGGAACTGAAAATCCGCGAGTGATGCACGAGAAACCATTACATCCGCTCAAAGTCACTGCGTCGTGCGCTGTTCACTTCAAAAACTTTTATTGAATTCAACAATTAAACAGCTCAGTCGTGGTCGAAAAGTAGTAAAGAGAATTGCAATGCAAATTGAGCGAATTCACCTCGATTTGTGCCTTATTTTAAATTTTGTTTTTATATTTATTTTTGACAACAAATTACGTTGTTGTTTTCATTTACTTAATTTTTTTTTTTGCAACCCTGGCAACTACACAAAAATTTAATTTCAAAAAGAGAAATAATATCGAAGAGGAGAGGGATATTTTTCTACTTTCCTGACCTTATATTTATTACACCATGAGTTTTAAGTCAGCTGTTTTCAACTTAGAGCTGTTATAAATTAACAAATTAATCAATTAATTAATGGTAATGAAGTAATGAAATTTGTATTTTTCACTTACAAACCTCAAATTTAATTTTAATTTTCATTTTTTTTCGACGTCCATTGACCGAAGTCACCAATATCAAAATTTGATTTACACCACGTATTGCCCCTGCCAGCATTAACCGAAATGGTTCTAAAATTGAAATACATAATTCATTACTTGATTACGATTTCCATTAACAATTGATAATTGTAATGAGACCGTGAATTTATATAACAATTACCATCGCCATTCCATTGCAATTGATAATTGTAATGACATTTTCATTACAATGGATAATGAGACCGTGCTTTGAAATTACAATTGCAGTAATGGAAATTATAATGATAATTTTAAAAATGTCATTATTTGTAATGGCAATAATCATTGCGAAGTATTGCCAAACAATTACAAACTTTATAAGTCTGGAAGTTATTTATAAGTACATATATGCAAACAGATAAAAAATAAGTTGTTGCTTTTTCCCCATGGTCCAACAAAATTACCAACTTAATTTTAGGCAATTACCAGATAGATTACAAGTAAATTTTTGTTGCTGGTAAGGTTGCAGAAGGCAAAACAAAAATATTTAAAATTTAAAAAATTATATGAAAAGTTTGGGCCTCAACCGACACCCCGCGCCTGTGTGCGCACATATAAGCCGCTAAAAGCGCTTGTTCCCGCCGGTGCTTATGCGCTTATGGGTATCTGCTTAAGTGATACTTACACATGTGCAACTCACTGTATGTGTATGTGCGTGCGTGCGTGTGTGTTAGTGCTACGCTGCATTACATTACAACAATCCGATTTGTGAGTTTTTTCTTTTTCATTTTTTTTTTTGGTTCGGTTTGATTAGTTTTCTATTATGCTACGTTTTTATGATTTTTTTGTGAGCATTTTGTTGGTTTTGTTGTATTTTGTTGTTGTTATTTTTGTTAAGGTTTGAGTACTTTTTTTGTTAGTACTTTTCATGCATATATGCGACGCTTTTTGTTGTGCTATTGTTGTTGTCAGTTAATTTAATGAATTTCAGTTGGAAAGCCACAACAGCAACAATAACAATAACTATAACAGCAACAACAACAACAACAACAACAACAACAACAACAAAGATGACGAGAGTAATAACAACGCCAATTGTCAAATAACTGTCACATAAGCTCATTTATCAACACAGTTTGTCCGCACCGCCCGCCCGCCCGTCAGTGTAGCCCATAAAAATGACAGCGCGGCAATTGTCACAAACGAGAAAACGTGCGACAATTGTCACAATTCGAATGCAAAGAGAAAAGCAACAAAAACCAGAAAAATAAATAAATTGTATATTTAACAATTGTGAAAATAATAAAATTAAAAGTAGTCGCTTTTGTAACGCGCTCAAAGGTAGACTGTCATGTGACAAGTCACAAATAATGGTCAAAAGTAATGAAAAAAATAAAGTTTTAAAGTTTAAAAGGGTTGGCACTTTAGCGAGTTATAGGCAAACAATTTTAACTTTTCAATTCGAAATTTGGAAAATGGCCAAAGGTAGATCAGACTAAGGCTCAGATGACTCTTTACGAGATTCATCGAATAGCCTGTTTTAGTGTTAGGGGAACAATGAAAACGTGCCCCACAAACGGCCCTTGGGATGATCACTGGACACTCCTCTGCACATTATCGTTAAGAGGACGGCAGCCAGTGCGGCCATAAGGCTATCTATTCTAGCACATCTTACGGGAGGCAAACTAATCGGTCACGCAAAGATTTTGGACATCGTCCGGAATTCTCCGATAGGATGTACAGAAAACATTCATTTTTCAGGCACTTCGAAGTGACCGCTCAGCGTGGAGAAACAACGAAATAATCCATCAACAGGGCTTACAGGCATGGTATACTGATGGGTCCACATTGAAAGATGGCAGTGCTGGAGCGGGAATTGTAGGGCCAAATTTCCGTAAAGCATTTGCGATTGAAAAAATAGTTTCCATTTTTCAGGCGGAGGTCCACGCCTTAGAGCTAAATGTCAGAAAATGGGGCACCCGTGGTACCAAAATTTGCATTTTCTCAGACAGTCAAGCAGCTCTAAAATCACTTAAAATCTTCTCATTCCAATCAAAGCTGGTCTGGGATTGTCTTTAACTTCTTAACACACACCATTTATAGGTCCGGAACCATTATGTGGGGTAAACAATAGCTTCATAAATAACATGATTCGCGTATGGGAAAAACAAATTCTACTTGAGCATTGGAGAGCGCCAACAGGCATGCGGCAGTCAAGAAGACTCATTGACCCAGTACATATCAAGGAAGAAGCTATTCTAACTTTAACTTAAACTTTTAACAGGTAACTAGTAAAATCAACATTAACTATAAACAACAAAAAACATTAAACAAATATACCTTAAAAATATTGTCATTTAAATTTAATCAATTAATTTAACCCTTTGAATAGTTAATTTAACTATGAAAAATATCAATTTAACCACGTTAAGTATTAATTTCAACTTCGCAACTAGTGAAATCAACTCTAAACATTTTGAAAAATGTTCAAATTAACATTTTAGCTGGTAAATTTCTTTATGCTGATTTAAAGCGTGCGCCATGAATTCTTAAAAACGAATTTCCAAATTTCTTGAAATCCATCAAAACCGAAAAAAGCCAGAAGAAGAAGAATAAGAGAAGAGAGACCCAAAAGCGTTATCGCCTCGTGCACCCACAAAAGATCGTGTTAACAATGAAAATATTGATTTTCTGTAAACGCGCATATTTAAATTATGATTTATCACTGCGAGGCATGCAGCTCGAGCCCCTCTCAAGTGTTGTTGCTCCAACAATTTCGCCTTTGCCCCCTCCCCCCCACTCCCACCCTCCTCATCATCGTTCACGCGGCGTTTCTCTACGCGCAACGACGACGACGACGAAAGTCCGACACTAAAGAAGTCATCATTTGCCGCACATACCCAAGTCATCCATATGCAGTCGCACATCTTAAGCACAAGCGCATGTGCGTATGGCCTATCCATAAGATACCAGATACATCAGTCACTGGTGCGGCTGCTGCACTCCAATTCCAATTCCAATTCCATCCACTCCATCCACTGGTGGCGTTGCATTGTTTCGCTTTAAGTGAATGGATGGCGAAGCAGCGAGTTGTGGTGAGGTGAGGTGAGAGCGGGCAAGAAGCTTGCCGCTTCTTGTGAAAATTGAGAGAAAAAAATTGTTTAACAAACAATAGCGTTAATAATAACAACAACAATGGCGCGCACAATGAGCCCCAGAGATCTGCTCGACTGGCGTAAAATAATAAATATTTATTAGTTTAAATATTTCTTTTCGTGTATACAAGGTATTTTTGAGATACTTTTGTTGTTGTTGTTCTTGTTGGTTTTTAAGTAGTCGTGATTAATGTGCGGAAACGTGTTGAACATTTGTAAGCTCGGGCTATTAGGTCATGTTAACTGTGACCGCGTAGATAGTACGCTGCATATGAGATACTTTTTTTTTTGTTGCTAACTGTTTGAAGATACTTCTTGGAGCTTGTAGATGTATTTTAGGAGATACTTTTTTGGTTCAATGAGCTACTTAAATACTCTTTTTTAGCTATGAAATAATGTTTTGTAGTACGTGAAATACATTTGGTAGCTGAAAACTATATTTTTTTTCTAAATAGAATTTTAAATAGCTTTAAGATACTTTTGTAGCTAAAAGATATATATTAATTTAACTATGAAATAATTTTATTTGTAGCTAAAAGATACTTTTTATAGTTAAAAAAATACTTTGTCTTAAAATGAGTTTAAACAACAACTATTATAAATTAGATATTTAAGAAAAATGCGGTTAAAGACTTTGTATCTGCAAGATAGATATTTGAATACTGCTATAGTTAACTGCTTTTGTACTAGGATGTCATTGTGTGTTCTATACTGCGCCGTCGATTAACAAAACAATATTCCCTAAATATCCTTTATTCGTATCAATCAACAGAAGTTCGTTCCTGCAAAGGACATTTTTTACAGTCGCGTATCCTGCTGCGAGTGCGCTAAAAGTGTGCTTCACATACATACAACAACAACAACAAAAACAGTTAAACACAAAACTTTTCCAAATATTCAAATTGTACGTGATTCGCATTTAAAAATAAATATTTCAAATTTTCAAATCAAAAATCGTTGCTACCCCTAAAAAAGGTTGCCCCAAAGACGGATTTTTTTTTGTATTTTGCTTTGTGGAAATTTTGAAATTTGCATATGAAAACAGAAATGCCCAGATTGAAGTAGAATCCTTTAACTCGAAAAGTGATCAATAATTTCATAATGACAACTTTAAGTAGGTAAATATTTGCATTTTGTCGGTTTTAGTTACAGCTATGCAGGATATATATATACAAGGACATTGTCTCTTGGTTTGTCTGGTCTGTGGTTGTGGGGTAAATTAAATGGCGACATTGTTGTGAGATACTTTTGTTTGATTGTATATATTGTATATTCTGCTTTAAGAAAAATAAGTGATCAATCAAATCGTTAAAAGGAATAAAGAATGTATGCAAGGATCTTAAGGATATTAAGGATAATGTAAAAGTTATCACTTAAGCCGTTTATTTAAATGTTTGCGTTATTTGAGAAATTTTCAAATGCATATGCAATCATATTAAAAATAATGTAAAATTATTGAATTGTTTTCTTTGTTGTTGTTAATTTTATAATTTCATTAAAATCAGTTTCTATTTCCGCTCACAAATGTCCTTTTTTTCTCAAGAAAAGAACACATCAAATACACGTTTTGGCCGCCTCTTTAATTCCTAATCTCTCATATGCTGTCAATAAATTTTCTTTGTGGTTTTTTGTATCCACACTTTTCTTCATAAATGTCCTTTGTGCGCAAAAGAAAAAAAATATCCTTGAATGCGAAAAAATAAAATAGAAAACCGAACATAGTTGATCGAAATCCACACAATCCCGAATTAACTGAAAATAAAGCAGCATTATAGAAACTTCCATTTGACCAGCGACCGGTGGCCACTTTGGCTGGATTTTTTTCTTCCTTCTTTTTTTTTTTGTATACTTGGCACTAATTCGTTTATAATTTGCGCCTGAATGGCGACGAAAAGGACGACAAAAATGGACAAAAAGAGGACATAAAAGACGTTCATATGCGACGACGGCGGCGGCTGCTTCTTGAGAAAAAGAATTTCTTCTTCTCCTTTTATGCGAGTTTTAATAGAAAAATAAGCCAAGCAAATGTGGGGCGACTGAAGTGTCCTTTTTGTTGTAGTCACCATCATCATCGTCATCGTCATCGTCGTCAACGGTAAGACCAAGTCGAAGGAAGATAGACGACGGACGACAAACGAAGGAGAGTGTCATTGATGCGTGAAATGGTCACCAGTCAATTTGTGCGTAATCGGCTTATGCTGAGCGATTTTGGCACTCGTGGTCAATTCAATTAGGTTTAGTTTTTTCCTTCTTTCTTGGTTTTTTTTTTACAAGGAAACACACGAGGATATTGAAAAAGGATATCACGTTTTTATTTGTGTATATTCAAATGTGCGTTAATTTTTTCTTTGATGCTTTTATGACTTTTTTAGGACTTTTAGGTTAGTAAATGAGAATTTTATGAGAAAAGAAATTATTACTTCGATATTTTTTATTTGAAGTAAGATTTTAGGTATAAGAGGAGCATGTCCTTTTGAAGAAAATGTCTTAAATTGAACTACAAATAAAAGTTATATTCTAAAGTACAAGTTTTTGAACTATTTAAATCCTTTGAAAAATAGTTAAGAGTATTTTTAAAACTGTTTTTTTTAACCGAATTCTTAAATTTTACGACAATATTAGAACATGTCCTTAAGGATAATAAAAGAAAGTACCAAGATATTAAAAATCTTTCATGCAATGTACCAACATGTCTTCTAAATTGTTCTCTTAGATGGTTATTCAAATGAAATATGTTCATGTTTGATATATTATAATTTGACAGCGGTAATGAGGACATGAGAGCCATGTCCTTTCGAACTGATTAGTCCTGTTCTACAATCTTAATGGTAACTCATTTTCGCCAAACGTCTTTCGAAAGCAATTCCTTATTAATTTGCCACACCTAGTTGCCTCATAAAAACCCACTTTTAATTTATTGCCATCTATTGCCGAGCATGTCCTGGCACAGGCACATAAAATGTGTCCTTAAAATGCCAACTTTCTTACCTTTAAACTGTCAGTTTCGAAATGAAATTAGCGCGCAACACCTCAATAAATTTTCATTCTCAATTTTCGCGTATCACATTAAATTACGAAACAACAAAACAGAAAAAAGAACGAGAAAAGAAAACGAGAAAATATCCTACAAGGACAACGAAAAGGACATTCAATGCTCATCTGAATTGCGGCGGCAATAAAAGCGAGACAACTTACAAGCTGCGAATTGTAGACAGGATCAGGATCACACAGCAATAAAAACGAAAATAAACATAAAAAACAATCAAGGCGTAAAAGGACGATAGAACGCATAGAAGAGATCCTGATTTTGACCCTTGAGGGGTATTTAGCGAAACGGCGTCGTTCGTTCGTTGGTTTTTGTTGTTTTTTTTACGCTCTATTCGTGTCAAAGGATAACATCAGATTTGTAGCAATTCGTTTGAAATAAAAACAACAAGGATGAGCTTCCACGCTCAAGGATACTAATTTTGTATAGCGCAAAAAGGGTTGTCAAGGGTTTTCGGCTCGACTTTGGTTTTGTTTTTTTTTTTTCTTTTTGAGAAGAAAATCGTTTTTTAGAAATTAGCAAGAGGCGACTCGGTGATTGCTGAGGTTGTCCTGGGCTTAATTAAATGCGTTTTGCTTTCGTTTTTTTTGTTGTCTTAAAAATCATTTGCAGGACATTTTCAGGACATTCGCCTAATCGTTGGAAATTATTGTTCACGGTTTGATAGTGCAGTAAATTTTAATTTTATGTTTGAATTTTTAAATTGCGGACATTTGAAAAGTGTCAAAAAATTGTCCAAGAAAAATCGTTCCACGTGAAAAACGAATTTTATTTACAACAAAACAAAATTTAAAATTTTCAGGAGGAATATTAGCAATATAATCGTTTATTTTCGTCTTTTTTAAGTGGACGTTAAATTGAGCCAACCACGCCCATTTTTGTTGGAGTTGTCGACAGTGTCTTTGACAAACTCAGATACCGAATTTAAAATTTATGGAGCAATATTAGCGAAATAATGGAATATTTGTACTTAGTTTTACAAATTGTAGGCGTAATAGGTGGGCATTTTCAAAGTTTGTTTTTGTCCAAAACCTTGGCGTGAGCATAGCAAAATCGGTTGAATGGTTTAGATAGATGGATAGATAAATAGATAGATAGATAGATAGATAGATAGATAGATAGATAGATAGATAGATATATAAATAGATAGATAGATAGATAGATAGATAGATAGATAGATAGATAAATAGATAGATAGATAGATAGATAGATAGATAGATAGATAGATAGATAGATAGATAGATAGATAGATAGATAGATATATAGATAGATAGATAGATAGATAGATAGATAGATAGATAGATAGATAGATAGATAGATAGATAGATAGATAGATAGATAAATAGATAGATAGATAGATAGATAGATAGATAGATAGATAGATAGATAGATAGATAGATAGATAGATAGATAGATAGATAGATAGATAGATCGATAGAAAGATGGATAGATAGATAGATAGATAGATAGATAGATAGATAGATAGATAGATAGATAGATAGATAGATAGATAGATAGATAGATAGATAGATAGATATATAGATAGATAGATAGATAGATAGATAGATAGATAGATAG
This sequence comes from Suillia variegata, assembly GCA_949127995.1. Taxonomy (NCBI): domain Eukaryota; kingdom Metazoa; phylum Arthropoda; class Insecta; order Diptera; family Heleomyzidae; genus Suillia; species Suillia variegata. The sequence continues at coordinate 9,021,708 of OX421845.1, read as the reverse complement.
ATAGATGGATAGATAGATGGATAGATAGATAGATAGATAGATAGATAGATAGATAGATAGATAGATAGATAGATAGATAGATAGATAGATAGATAGATAGATAGATAGATAGATAGATAGATATATAGATAGATAGATAGATAGATGATGAATAGGTAGATAGAAAGGAAGATTAGGTACATATATACGAGTATAATATTTTTTCATTAAAACAAATTTTTCATATCACTTTGACTGTAAAAATTATAAGAAATACATTTTTCTTGTTAATTTCATTTAACAATTTCAATTTTTCTTCATACCTAACAACTAATCAAATAAAAAATATCGACTGACCTACACAACATGAGTACATATTTTTCCATTTTCCCAGGCTCTCTCGTCTGTTCATTGCCTAAAATTATGCACCACTTTTGTTGTGTGTTTGGCTTAAGCCAAAAATTATGCACGCAAGAAACAAGTTGAACGGATTAACGCGCAAATATTTTCATGATTCCTCGTTCAGCTGTTTGCCAAATATTATGATTATTATTTCTTTTCAATTATTGTTGTTGTTGTTGTAGTTATTGTTGTTGCTATTGCCGAAATCGTCCACAAAGCACACACAAAGTGTCCTCCTATAAGTAGGCACAAATAAAAAGAAAAACCGGGTAAATAAGCGGCCGACGTCTAAGCAGCGCCTTGGGCTTTGGAAGAGGAACTCTCGCCCGTTTGCTCGATCGCTCGCCGAATATGACAGCTTCTGTAATTATAAAATACTAAATTTTTCTTATGATGGGATTAAAATTTTGCAAATGTCATACATTACTTGTTTTTTTTTTATTTCACTCGAGTGTTACATTTATTTATTTATTTTTTCTACTTTCAACGCTGACTACGACGACAAAGAAGGGTTACTCGCTTCGTCTGACATAACCTGGCGGGATTATGTAAAAATAAAAAAAAAAAAAAAAAAAACAACATTGGAAATTCCTTTGCACGGCTGTCAGCTTAAGTAGTTAACTTGATCTTAATCTCTTCGAGGCATGTGAACAAAAATAAAAAAAAGCAAATCAAAATTTTGTTTAGAATATTTTTTTTCGTTGGCCTCAAATTTTCGCAATTGAAATATTGAATTATAAAAAATGGAACTGACTGATTTTAGTATTGCCAAAAATCTGATACCTCTACGATCGATCGTGCTTGGTTGCCATTTGTGTTTATGTTTTTGCGCGATCTTTATCTGTGATACTTTTCAATATTAGTCGGCGTAATTTTGTGATGATCCTCCTTTTTGGCAAATCGATCGAGTTACGCAAATCTCGCCGTGACGTAAAACAATCCAAACAGTTGAGATATGATCAGTGCGATCAGTACGATTGGTGATCGTGCTGAGGCAAGACAAAGGATCAAATTTCAGAGAATGGTAAAAAGTTTATTTAAAACAATTCGAACCGAAAGAAATATTTCGAAATATAATTTAAAAATGTTTGTATTAATTTTTCAACTCACAAAGAATATCTCAAATGAAATGTTAAAGTTTCTCTCATATATAATTTAATTCCTGCACGATCATCTCGCAACGTGCTTCAAGCTGTCAAAACTCTTTCCGCCCGAAGACCTTGTCGAAACAATTTACCAACCGACAAACGGACAGACAAATTTAAATTTTCTTCAAATTGTCATTCGAATAGAAATCACACAGCAATGAAGTAAAGCGACTGAACCTGCTTTCCAGATCCAGTTCATAAAACGAATCTCATCATGGGCAGCAAAAGCGCGCGCGATCATTTTATCGAGCTGCATGAAAACCGCCGCGTCGAAGCTGCTATTCTCACACAGGACATGAAGCCTAAGAGCAGAATGTCACCAAGAAAAAACAAAAAAAAACAGAACCAATTCAAGCCAAACCCAACTAATCAAAAATGACAAAGATCAGCGCACGAAAGAAGACGACGTTTGAAGATCAACGCAAGATCATCGGAGAAAATTAACAGTTGGCAGGCGAAAGGACACTTATGTGACCGACCAGAAACAAAAACAAAAAAAATTAAATAGAGCATAATTTCGTAAGATGACGCGTCACATTTGCAATGACATTTGTACGCTCGGAATGATGACACGAAATACTGCAAGAACAGATCAGGAAGTTCATCAAGCAAAAGGGTTTTGTTTGGGCGCATCCGGACCGGTCAGGTCAGGTAGTTCAGCTACCCTTTTGTTTTTTTGTTTTCTTGGTTTTGGTTGTTGTGTGCATGGCACAAGGGTCACTTTAATTGCAGTCGGCAAGAAGAAAAACAACAACAACAACCGAAAAGGGGTTAGGTCGAGCAATTATTCATAGGCTTTGATCAAGATCGGGATCGAGATCAAAAGGCAGGATGCTTATGTTAGGTGCTATTTTAATGAAGCTGAATTTATGAGGACGATGACGTTGCTGCTCTGAAGGATGTTGATCGGAACGCTGGGAGTGAACACGAACGCGTTAGAGGATGTTAATGAAATTAGCGCGGTTTGTTCTAGTCTATCTTTTTTTTTTAAATTTTTTTTTGTTTAATTGCAATCATTGAGTGAAAGATGAAAATTATTTGATAAATGTTTGACGGGATTAGGACAGGACATTTAGAGGCTCTACGCTGGGGAAATTTCTTGAGATGGAAAATAAGATAAATAAAAAGTTTTGCTTTTTGTAAAGTTTTGAAAATTTGCTGATCATGTTGATCTTAGGTTAGGTTTTAATGGCTGTCTCTTGAAGAGAGACCCACTGAGGCCAGAAGCCCTTTGTGATGTCATGCGTTATATGAGTTATACCGCTAACTGGATCATCCTCTACTATTTATAAAATTAAGAATATTAATATTCGATCTAGATATATCTATTAGGTCTACGAAGAAATGTTTACCCACATGTATTGTGTATATCGTTTATTAGCCAATGCGGGACATGTACATAGAATATGTGTTATAGCTTCCTCCTCTTCACCTCTACAGCTTATACAGAAGTCATTTAGGAAGATACTTAATCTTTTGGCAAGAGTACCAACGATACAATGTCCTGTTAGAACGGCTACTATGGTGCTAATTTGTGACCTTGAGATCGATTGAGCGTTTTAGAATCAGGTGTCATGTTGGTCATGCTAGAGTGAAATTTATCGATCGTGATAAAACTAGAATGTTTATTTTTAGATTATAAGTAATCTAGATTTATGGCTATTAACCATCATTTTCGATCCAAATCCTTTGGTCAAAAGAAATCTTTTAATTTTGAAGATCAAGAAGATCAGACACGATCGTTTTATCTTAAATCACAATTATCTGTAAATCGATTTGTTGAATTTTTTTAAAAATCCGTATTGAGATCATTGGCGCATATTAGAGATCAAGATGAAAAACATATTATATATAATAATATTTACAATATATGGATTCTATACATGCATATGCTTTCGGAAGATCTTTAAATTGTCTATGAACAAGATGATCCAGTGCGATCTTTTCCTTAAACTCTAATAATCTTTCATACGAATATTTAAGTGGATTATAAAAAGCATTTTTGAAAAATCTTCTTTCTTTTTTGCTGTAAACAATCTTTAAGGAATTTGTTGCATGATCTCGAAGACTTTCGCCACAGCGTTCCCACCGTATTAAAACTGGTCACTGAATGCGCGCGTAGAAACCACTTCACAGCGAGAGAACAAAAACGCAAAAGAGTAACAGAAATCATCATTTTGACATTTGATGGATGCATTTCGAATGGCATTGTGCGATTTTGATGAGGCTATCTCGGATTGTTTTTGACAGCGCGCGCTAAACGCAACGCAAACGCAAACATAACATAACTGCTCATCAAGAGCAAAACAAAAAAAAAAAAAAGGAAAAGGAAACAAAAAAAAAAATAACCAGAACAAGAAGAAGAACAAGAGGCGATTCATTGCGCAGGCGCGCGTTGTTTCAAGCGACTGATCAACATTTCTGAAAGCGATGCGCGTGAGTCACGCAGCTGCTGCTTCTGGTGCTGTTGGTGCTGCTGCCGCTGCTATGTCGGTGCTTTGGCGCCCTTAAGCAAGGGTCATTTCGTTAAAGTGTCCTTAAAGTTTGAGTGAGTGAGTGAGTGAGTGAGCGCGGCCAAAATGCAAATCACGCATAAGCGAGAGCGTGCGCGCGCTCCTCAAAACTTTTGATCTTGTTTTGGACGAATGTGTTGTTTTTGTTGTTGTTGTTGTTGTTTCTTTTAATGCTTGTATCTTTTTTTAATTTAGCGCGTTTTTTGGTTAATGTTGTTGTTGTTTTTTTGAAGAAGGATTGCGCGCAGCTTTGATGCTGCTGCTGCCGCCGCTGATGAAGTCGATTGTTTGCTGAGCCTGAGTAAACGCGTTAATTGAAAGCGGCGCAAAGAAGAAGAAGAAGACGAAAATGACCCTTCGCCGATTCGAGGAGATTGAATTCAAATTAAATAAAGATAAGGATGCGAAAATCGCTTTTTTTCTCAGCGCTCAGCTTGAACATGTTTTTTCTATTTTATATTTGCTTTTTGTTGTTGTTGTTTGCTTTTTGTTGAATTTATTTGTTGTAGGAATGACATTCCTTTTGAGCTTCGAGCAGAGCAGAGCCGATGCTTTTTGGTCACAGTTACAAGTGAGCATAATGGAATAGTCACGTTTGGATTTTCAATGGCGGGGCTAATTGAAATGTAACGGACGAAATGTAAAACAACATCGTAAAAATTCGGACAGTCGATTCGAATTAAAATCTGACAGATTAAACATTGAATAAGGAAAATGTATGAGCTAAATGTGGTACATATATATAATAAATTTTACATATGTAAAAATTTTGTTATAAAAAACCAACGAAACGTTTTTTGAGATTTTAAAAACATTTTAAACTAGTAAGTGACTTATCTTCGGATATATCGAAGCTCATTTACCCTCCGTCATTGCAGTGCCTCCAAAAATTATGCTTCTCTTATCACATACATTATCGAATCACTCCCATTTTTTTTTCAGTTGTTTTTGCATTTGAACTGGATATCTCCACTGGAACTATTTTAATTAATCTTTTTGTTCGCATGGGAGGGGAGTTGAAGTAGAAGTTCTGGTGCGGTCTGGCCCATCTGAGAACTTCCTTCGAATATGCTCGATAGCTCTTAAACTACGGCTGTAATCGCTGGGACGGACAGACGGACGGACATCGTTAAATCGACTCAGAATCCGACAACGATCATTTATAGGTGCACTTGCACTTGGCGAAAGGTATAAAAATAGAGGAAATGAAGCAAAAATGAGGAGCTTTAAAACAACAACCATTTAATACTATTTTAGAAAAAGTTTCTTTTTGATGGATTTTATTTTGAGGATAGTCCTCTCCTGATTTCATACTCAGAATTGAAAAAAGTCTTCTACTAAGGATAATTCACATTACAAAGAGCTTGAAAAAATGCAAATTATTATATTTTCCGATTGTCCCTCATGATCCTCTTGATACTCTAAATTCTAAAAAAATATATTTCAGTTTCTTGGGAATAAATTAGCGAGTGTGTTAGTGTATATTTTCGTCAGTTGATTTGACTTTACCTCAAGTTTTTCTTTTAAGTAATGAAAATGGATTTAAATTAAAATTTGAGAAAGTTATCAATTGGTTGCATTTTCCTCAGTTACATTTTTATAGATTTATCGGTTTTTGATTTAAAACTCCTAGAATATTGTAAAATAAAAGCTGAAAGGTTTTTAGGAGAGAAGAATTAAAGTTATAGTTCACATTACAAAGTGCTTAAAAAAATACAAATTATAATTTTTTTCCGATAATTTATCTAAATTAAGCGGAGTCCGCCCACTTTTCGTTGTATGATTAATACTATATGACAAATGAACCTCCATAAGATATTTCTTCATCACTGCATGTCAGACTTTCCGATAATTCCTAACTTAAGTAAATGTAATTAAGGTGACCCTTGCTTATTTTCACCCCGCTTTTAGTTAGATTGTACTATAGATCTGGTAGAAATGGTCAACATGAAGCCCCACATCAGAAATACTCATCAAAGCACTTCAGACTTTCCGGTTAAAACTTTATGACTAAAATGGGTTTAAAATTTGTTATATGCCGACCATTGTCAACGTGAAAATGGAGCGTAAGAGGTTTTATATAGACTAAATTTAAGGTAGAACCAAAAGATCAGATCTCTAAGGACTCTGATAAGAGAAGTTTAAGAAAATCGGTCCAGTGGTTTTCGCACTTATCCGCAACAACCGAAGGCAGATTTTAAATTTGTTAAAACTAGAATTTAAAAATTGTTCCTATTTTAATATTTTAAGCGCCTGAAAGTATGCAGATTTCCAAGACAAGCATAAAATCTTTTTTTGACAAACGTGCATTCAAAAATATTGCTAATTTATTTTTTACATGCGCTCTTTTGCCCCTGATCCTTGTCAAAGCACTTTCGCCGCAAAATATGCAACCAAATCGAAAGCCATTAATGCGGCAACGCCTAGAAACATGCTTTCGCAATTGTCGCGCAACTTTTGCACATTTATCGGACAACACGACGAATTGCGACAAGATTTAACACTTCGCCAGCGAACTGCGACAATTTGAGCCGATGACAAGCGTGAAAGAGTTGTCAAACAAATTTGACAAACTTTAAAGCGTCGGGCGGGCGGGCGGGCGACTGTGGGAAGAAAGGGTAGCAACTTTAAACTTTCCACTAAGTAATAAAAAAATGCGGATAGTCTAAAATGCGACAACATGCCCGCAGCTAGCAATAAAAAACGAAAAAAAATCCGACACCGAGGCGTGTGCGGCAAAACACAATTAACCCTTTTACGACCAGACAGACGCCCCACAGAGTCAATAAAAATGGAATCGAATATATGAAAAACTTTAAAATCGCATTTGTACAAAATTTAAATTGTAGCAAAATAGAAAAAAGGGTTTCACAATTTTCATTAGGGTGGCTTAAAACTATAAAATGCATTCCTAACCGCGGTAGCGTTGGTTTAGCTTATCAATCGGTTGCCAGCGGATGACATTAAATCAATGATAATAATGCCTGGCAGATGCCCTGCGGTGCACTATTTCGAAACTATACAAAAAAAAATAAAAAATAAAAGAAAAAGAAGGCGTTTCCTCGACGAATTTCGTTAGCGAATATCTTTAAAATGCCATTTGCCAAATTTTTATTTGCTCGCTTTTCTTTAAAGTCAATAAAGCGAATTTTTGCGATCATCGATGAACTTGTATAATTAATAACGAGCAATGAATTGCTTTAGCCGCCAAGCGTTACGCCTACTTTTGTGTCACCCTTTTTTTTTGCTGTGCGGTGCGAATTTTTTCTATGCCACTAACGCAAATGTCAGACAGCTTGTGACATTTCGTTGCGTTATCGCAAATCGTGCAAAATTTTTTAATGGCTTCATTAGCAAAGGAGTCACAATTTATTGCTCTGCATTCGAAGGGTTAAATAGAGTTGTGCCTTCTTTTTTTATTATACTCGTATTTTGTTTTTGGTGAGCTATCGAATTTGCATTTTTTTTTATTTGCGCATATGCAAAAATTCACGTTGGCACATGGGCGCGTACGAGTGTGTGTGTGTGTGCGTTTTGTGCTGCCATTGTAGCGACCGTTGCAAATGCGCAACGCACACGCCATATTGTGTTGCGAATTTCGAAATTTCGAATTTGAATTTGAATTTCAATAATCGATTTGAAGCGTTTTGTAATGCATTTTAAATTGACATTTGTTAGAAGCATAATTTTCATTCTATGCGCTTGTGTGTGTCATTTCGCTTTTTGCTTTTGCTTTGTTTAAACTGATTGAAAAAATAAGCGCGAAAATGGAATTGCGGTGTTTTTTAACGCTGCAAATGTTTGAATTCAAAGAAAAAAATTTTTTTTCTAAAATTTTAATTGCATTTATCTGGCAGATTTTTGTTCTTCTAGTTTGTCTGACTTTCTTTTGTCTTTCTATCTACTTTTTGTTTCAGATAAACTCGAGAATCACTTAACCGATTTCATTTAAATTTGGAACACATAAACTCTAAGAACAACGTCCTTATAGGCTATAAGGAAAACATCTGGGGACAACTTCTTGGTATAGGCTATACAGCATTTGTGACGCCCATCTAACACGCCTACAATTTATTGAAATACTCCATTTTTTGGCTAATATCGCGTCTAGAATTCTTAAATCGGGTATCTGAGTATAAGGGTCACTTCACTAAAATTAGGCGTGAAATCAATTTAATGCCAACTTCTAGGAAATGGTCCCAACAATTTTACGACCAACTCCATTGTTCAGGAACTTGATGCTCTATGAAGGAAACATATATAGAAATGTGCCTGAAAGGAATCATTGGCTATATAAAATAATCAAATCTCATTTACTACGCCCACATTTCGTGAAATTCTGTGAAAATAAACTTATTTCTATTTAAAACGACACCCGGGTATTACCGGAGGCTATCAGCTAATTGGAAATAAAATTATCCAATTAATTAAATTGTATGACTTAACGGCGAAGTTACTAAAAATACGAAATACTTATCAGTTATCTTTTATATATATGCAAATTGAACTATGTTCCAAGAAAGCTTAACTTGAGTTGGATGTCACCATAGCAATTTGAGGTATCAACCTTTTTTATTTCGTTCTGGACAACTGACAAAACACCCTGCTTCACTTTAGTTAACATCATTAAAGTCCACCAAACTCTTAACTAACTGATAGCAAATCATTGGAAGTCCTACAAAGATGTGTTCAAATCGCAAATGAAACCACAAAAACGAAGACCAAACATTAACTAACAAGTGTCCTTTGTGCGCAGAAATGTCCTTAAAAAATGAATTGATAAACCATGACGACACCACCCAAAACGACGACGAAGACAGACGACGACATTGTCGCAGAGCAGACAATTAAAACGAGCACCCACTGCGTCTTTATTTGCTTTTCGGCAGTTGAAGTTTGTGGGTATTCCAATGGTTGAAATTTAAATACAATTGCGAGTTCAAGTGCGAGTAAATCCGTCCGATGAGTAGGAATACCGAAGGCAACTCGATGTGTCAGGACATGATGATGCGTGTGGCTTAAGCCTTTTGGCAAATATTTGCGCGCTCATTCACAATGCATGAATGAATGAATGAAAGAATGAATGACGAGGACGATGATGAGGACGCTGAAGAACGGTTACCGACTATTTTGCTATTTTACTAGCGATTGTTTAAGGATTTTCTTTTTGTCATCAATGGTTGGAAAAATTCATTCTTGACATTTTCAAACAAAAAAAAAAAGAATGCAATCGAAAAACAATCCAACAAAAAAAGAGTAGTAAAATCAATACTTACATAGTTGTAAGGATATTTCCATGTTAAGTGCAGTGTTGTATCCCAAAGGACTATTAACAGGGCGATGAATTTCGTGTTGTTGTTGTTAGCACAAGATATACTTTGATAAACAAATTTCCATTATTCTTCTAGTCTTGAAATATTTCTTTACTTTTGAATTTTTCAAATGTAATTAAATTTATTTTCCATTTTCATTATTTATTTCACTTATTAGCATTACTCTTTTAGTTATAATGAAATGTCCATTTCATTAGCATTTAAAAAGAAATATATTAGAATTTTGTAGTTCTTTTTTTATATTTTACTTTTATTATAATTACTTTTTCAGTGATAATGGTGAAATAATGTTAATGCTTCTCGACAAAGTATTGACTTCAAGTATGTACATATATGTTTCAAGTACATATGTATATATATATAATATATACATAAATTGTATGCAGTTAAGATAAAAAATACATGTGTAATTGAAGAATACATTTTCATTAGACGGAAATTTTCAGTCCAATGAAAATATGAATTATATCAGGAATATGTAATGGCAACATTCTTCTCTTAGAATTGTTCTTTAACTTCCTTGAGAGGATTAAGTTTGAAATTAATTAAGTAGATTTAATTAATTTTAGGAGTTCAAGAAAAATCAGGAAAGTAGAAAAATGTTCCTTCCTCCTCGTCATTGTTTCTCTCTTTTAAAATGTAATATTTCTGTAGTTGCCATGGATGCTACAAAGTTATCAAGTCAAAATAAAAAACGAATCTTCAAAGTAAGGCAGAAATCGATGTGAGTTCCTTCTCCAACCATGATAAAACGATTACAATTAATTTCATTGAAAAATTGTTCAGGTAATTAAAAAGTGTTTTGTGATTTCAGAAAATCAATTTAAAAATTTATTTGACCTTATTCAAAATGTGAGAAAGTAATTTAAACTTGTTAAAAATTAAAAAATGTAATTTTTGTGGTATTAAGTGCTCAGCAAATTTTGAAATTTTTTTTGTACTCTCTTTTTATATGTATAAATCACAAATTTTACTTAACGATATTACGTTTTTCTTTATACGAGGTTGGTTCGATAAGTACTTAGTCTACAAAAGAAAAAATGAAAATTTTGGAAAAGTGGTTATTTAATTCTCAACATAGTCTCCTTTTAGCTCGCGATGCTCCAACTTCGTTAACCCGTCGTTAAGGCCTCCATCATGCTAAGTACTTATCGAACCAACCTCGTATAAACATATTTCCATTTATGGTTATAATAACCGAACTCAACAGAATAAATATGTCTATTTTAACAAAGTTGTCTGAATTACCTTTCCTATGACACCAAATATGTCGTAACACATTCCGTTTTGTAAATATGTTAAATAATCGACAGTAACCAGACAAACTCAGAAACAAAATTTCAAATTTTTAGGAGCAATATTATCATATCTGTTCTTTTTTTGAGAAAGGGCGTTAAATTGATCCAGCCACGCCCATTTTTGGTGAAGTTGTCGACAGTGCTTATACAAACTTAGATACTGAATTTTATCTTTAGGAGCAATATTAGCGGACAAATTGAATATTTTTACTTAGTTTTACAAATTGTGGGCGTAATAGATGGGCGTGGCAAATTTTTCTTTGTCCAAAACCGTGACGTGAGCACAGCAACTTCCCAAAATTTCTTCGCATGCGGATGAAAAGTTTAGACGCGAATATGTTATTATACAAAGATGTAAAGAAAGAAAGAAAGAAAGAAAGAAAGAAAGAAAGAAAGAAAGAAAGAAAGAAAGAGAGATAAAAATAACTATACATTAATTTTTATTTCTATATACAATAGATAAAAAAAAACATAAAAAGTTAATAATTTTAAATTTCTTCATAACAAAATTAAAAATTGAGTTTTGCTTGGCACTGGTCAGAAAAAAAGAGAGCTTAGTTAATAAGTTAAAACATTTTTAAATATTTAAAAATATATTCGAATTGAAAAAAATGCATCAACAAATTTCGATACCATCGATAAATGCGCTCCCAGACAGTCTGTCGCCTTGCACTGCATATCTTAGAAAGTACAGACCTGTGCCAGCCGCACAGCATCAACACAAAACTCTGCCGCCGCCGATATGAATCCATGCTAGCGCAACCGCAGTGGCTACTCTTTCACAGTCGCTTCTTTTACTTATTCTTCTTCTTCTTCTTCTTCTTCTTCTTCTGAACTGGACACAATAAGTCACACACGCCACGCTGCAGCAGAAAAGGAAAAAAAAAATGCAATTCATGATTCGCATTAAAAATGTGAAAATCTCTGTAAAAGGTGAAATGAGGAATTCCTCATACAAAACAACAAAAAATATAAGAAAGGAAAAAAAAGAGTGGTCACGCTGCCCGAAGGCCACCGTCGAATTCATCGTTTTTAATGGACAGCAGTCAGTGTCCGAGAGATATGAACAAGGGCGCAAAAAAGACAAAAGCGAAAAAAAAACCAACCAAAGGAGGCTGAGTGTGGCCTTTTGAAAACGCAAGAATGCCAAAAAGTAGCCTGGGAGCGACAACAGCGGATGGATGCTATGCAGTATTTTGTTGTTTTTTTTTGTATTGATGATATCGACAAAAAATTAAAAATGTTGCTGATATTATCGCAAGGAGTTTACGTCTTATTGGGTATGGACGGCAGAAGAAGAAAAAGTTTGCGTGTTAATCCCCGTGGAAAAATGCTCAAATCTGGAAAATTATTTCAAATTTGTTGTTTAATTTTAAGTGAAAAAAATATAGTTTCTAAAGATATAACCAAATAAAAGCATTAATATTTCTTCAAGTAAAATGTTGATATATCAAGTTTTATTTAAAAGTGAGTAATCGAAACAATGTAGTGGAATTTTAGATCGTCCAAAATATTGAAGTAAATTTAAAGAAGATTTTTATTTTTTACACTTATAAACCATTAAGTAACAAATAAATGCATTTGTATATCTTGGGCTAAAATGTTGACTTATCAAGTTTAACTTAAAAGAGAGAATCGAAACGATGTGGTGGAATTTTAGTCCGCAAAAAATATTCAAGCGTTTTAAGAAGATTGGTTTATTCAATGCAGCCTTGAAAGTTGAAAAATTAATTAAATATTATTGAAAAAAATTCAATTCTTAATTTTTCGTCTCTTAACCTCTCTTTCCTTATCTCTCTCTCTTTCCTTATATCTCTCTTTCATTCTCTGCTCACTACCAACACTTTTTAATCACTTGTTTCAGAGTTCTTCTTAGTCCATTAGCTATGGTGCTACTTTTTTCTGATCTGTCATTATATTTTTCTTTTTTTTCTTTTTATATTTTTCTTCATATTCGCTTTCCTAATGGCGGCGGGTGTCCTTTTAAACTCATCCTTTATTTACGTTCGCAGCGTACTCCGCTGTGCCTTTGTATCCGTCTGCCCGTTTGCTAACACACTTCATTCCGTTTCTTTCGGCTTTCTATGCACATTCTATGCGCTTCATTCATATCCAATGGATTTGTATCTACATATAGTTTTTACCTTTGTAGGATCTTCTTTCAAATCGAGTAGAACAAAGGACGATTGAAGATTGAAGAATTCATTCATGGACATGGCAAGGTGTCCTTTAAGCGGATCGGATTATGGCACTTTTGACACTTTTCGTCGTTTTAAACGTGCCTCAGCGCTGCTGGTGTTCGACTGATGCGGCTGCTGCCCCGTCGTCGTCGTCGTCCGTCTGTCCGTCCATATCACCATTCCGATACTTTTGTCAGGCTGCGATCTTGTTCTTTTGCCAGTCTCTGGGCTGAATGAAATCGCACAAAAGTCAATTATTTGCGTTTTTCGTTGTCTTTGTGCGTTTTTTTATGTCATCTTTTTTCTCTCTTTTGATTTTCTCATTCATGCGCTTGTTTTGTAAGCGTTCTCGGAAAATTTCGTAATTTCTTGGTATGAACGGGTTTTGTGGGTATATAGTAAATCGATTTTTAGTGGGCGACAACCTGTCAGATTTTATTTTGAAATTATGGTTGACAGTTTTCCAATATGCTCTTTTCTAAAGCGTCGTAATCGCATTAAAAAATAATTTTTAAGATCTAGATAGAAAAGGACTTGAGAAATCTAAAAGCAAAATAAATTATTATTGGTTCTATTAGATAAATTATAGATTAAATAATGCACGTACTCTAACATGAAACATTTAATTTTATCAATAGATAAGTTGAATTATAACAGACAGTGCTTCCTTAATGCTTCGAAAGCGTCATTCGGACAGCAACATAAGTGTATCTAAATGTATACGAGGTGTGTTCTGAAAGTAAGTTGGCTTTTCAAATTTCGCGGGCAACGTACATTCGATTATCAGTTTTTGTTGTTTTGTTATGTTGGTACACTCGTCACGAACATATGTTTACAGTTTCAGCTATAGATCATGTTTAGTTTGTTTGTAAGAGGCATATGATCTTTGATCTACATAAAATAGATGACATTTAGTATTCGATTTTGGTAAGGAATTGTAGTCAAGTGCTTTCGTAAGCTTTTAAAGAAGCGCTTAGTAAGCAGACATTATAAATAAGAATGGTCAAATAAAATATTATAATTTGTAATTTATTACCTTATTTTAAATGAGTCTTTTAATATTCTTCATGAAATTAAATTCTTGCAAATTTTGTGTGACGTATTTTAAAAGTGATTTGTTAAGTCTAGTGCAGCATTTCTGCTTCTTAAGAACCATCGCAGCATTCATGTTTTTGGATCTAACATAATAGATATAAAGTTATCATTGAACAGACAATTTTTAAATTTATGTCCTGATATCAATTTTGATCATGTATTTTAACAATTATTTGCCAAGTCTAGTGCCTCATTTTCGCTTTCCAAGAATCATTCAGAATGCAGCATTAAAGTTTTTTTTTTTTAAATAAAGAGAAAATAAAAAGTTATTATTAAACAGACAATATTGACTACCTACTGACTCCTTATTAATAAAAAGTGATTAATATATTTCATTAGCTTCAATGTAAGCATAAAGGAAGCACTTGTTAACAATTTAATGTTAAACTAACTATTTAATAGTCAGTTTAATAATAAATTAACAACACTTGTTAAATTTGGTAAATTTCCGTAAGTTATCACCACCATTTGCTGCCCACAAGCTTCCGTAGAAGCACATGATAAGCATCACACAAAGATTAATATCGATAAATACACGGAATAATTTTCCTACATTATCTTTTTGAACATTTATTCAACTTAGCATTCAGCATCCCACTCCAAAGTCCCGTCTCAACTGCAACTAAGCAACGCGATGATAGACATTTGTGCGCCTACAGATATGCAACACATTTGATTGCTCATTTGCATAATTTTCTTCAACCTATTTTCGTATCGTCTCTATGGAAATAAAAAAAAGTAAGAAAAAACAAGAAAACAGAAATTTCTAAAGAAAATACAGAAAGCAATTGTATCGAATAAAAAAAAATAACAAAATCAACAACAACAAAATATCTGTCGCGCAAGAAAGTATGCTTTGAATATTATGTGTAAATCCTCAAAGCGCCTAAAAGCCGACTAAGGTAAACGTCGAAAAAATGCAAAGTAAAAGCGCACTCATACGTTTTCGATTTTACGTGTTTTATTGCGGTAAAAAAATACAGTTAATCCGCAAAATATGGTTTCGGATTTTTTGCTGATGTTGTTGTTGTTGTTGTTGTTTTTTCAGCACGTCAGTTGTCAGGGAAACTGTCATTTTGATAGCGCAAAGTTGTAAATTTTACGTCATTTGCTTAAAGAGAAAAGAAAATTTTTTTTTGTATTAAATTGTTTGTATTACCTGCGACGCAGTTTGTTGATTCAGCAAAGTTTTTAATTGTTTTAAACAAATAGTTTACTCAAAACCTAAAGATTTCAAAGAAAAATTTTTTTTTTCAATTACAATTTTAATTAAAATATCAATTCATATATCAATTAAAATTTGTTTTGTATTAATTAACACTTTTTTTTTATTTGTAGTTTATAAGTAAAGTATTTGATTAATTCAATTAAAAACTTCGTTGAATTAACAAACTGTCTCGCAACTGATACACAAGTTTGATTAAAAAGTGTTTTTATTTTATTTTTAATTTTAAAGTTCAACCAAGAATTTGATAGACCTTTCAAATCTGATAAAAATTTAAACAAATTTTTGGTTGTATTGATTAATTTGTGCATTTCAAAAAATAAACGAATATTTCAACATAAAAAAGAGTTCTGCTTGGAAAATATGCATATAGGTATGTATATGCACAAAATCAACTACCGATATCGGTGATTGGACACCCTTAAGACACCCGCCTCTGACGTAGTAGGCCAAGGTTCGATGCCTGGCAAGCAAAAATATGTTACTAAATTGATAGAAATACTTTTGTCTCTATTTGTTTAAGTGAAATGCAATTTGTATTTTCAATTAAAGCTGTTAATTGCATTAATTAAAAGTTAATTGTATTAAAGAAAAAAATATTCGTATTGATTGACCTTATGGTGATATAAGAAATATTTAATTTTATTATAAGTGTTTACTTTTTTGCTTTATTGGAAGCTTAACGGCATCACCTACTTTTGTTCGCCAACGTTAATTGTATTAAAGTAAAATTTACAGTAGTGTCTGGGTATAGTGAACGCCCAAATTGTTACATGGAGTACTATAAATAGTGAATTATCGAAAATAGTGAACAAAATTTTGAAAGCAATTTCAAGCAAAAAGCAAACAAAAAACACAAGAAGGAATCAAAAATGAGAGAGGTTATTCCACTCATTTGTATTTTTACTGTTGATTGTTAAAAAATCAGCTGTTTCTTGACCTTGGCGGTTATTTTTTTTGTCGAGTCTAAGACGATTGTGGTTGAAAGTGGGCTTTTTTTTAAGTGTATTTAAAAGTTTTTCAGTGCAAACAAAATCGTAGTGGGATCATGTCTTCGCGGAAATTCCTTTCATTAAAGGAAAAGTTGGAAATTGTTGAAAAAAATGGAAAAAGAGTTAGCATCAGGCCCGTATCTAGGGGGGAGGCGAAGGGGAAATTGCCCCGGGCGCCACTTTGTAAGGGCGGCATGTGGAAGAAGCTTTATTGCGACATTTATTTTAAGTGAGTACCTTTTTTTTTGGGTTCTACATCTGCTTTCATGAAGAAAATGTACTGTACAATTTTAGAAAAATAAAAAATTGTAACTCTAAAAATATTTTGGAAGGGCGACAATATCCACTCTTGGCCCGGGCGCCAGAATTCCTAGGTACGGCCCCGGTTAGCATTTCATCTTTGGCAGAAATATGTGGAGTGGCTATATCAACAATTTCGGGAATTAACATAAGAAAACGTAACATAATCAAATAAAACGAGTTTTTGAGTTAACACTTGTACCTTGATATAGTGAACAACCCCAATACTGTGAACAGGCCTTGCAATAATCTGTTCACTATATCCAGACACGACTGCAATTCTATCGATTAATTTATTTGTTACAAAATTATTATATTTTCTCTAACTTTTCTATCTGATTTTTAACATGCCACTCCGACTTTGTCGTCGTTTGTCGCTCACTGGAAATATCAGTCATTGTCATTTCGTCGACCATTGTGCTGCCATTTTGCTGTGCACATTGTTTGCTCTTTCTTTCTCTCTTTCTCTGCGTTTCCGTTGTAGTTCATGTTTGTTCTTGCTCTATCATTAACCACGCGATTCAATGGAATTTTTGCATACTTAGTAGCAATTTTACTACTACTACTTTTTTTTACGAAATAGTGTTGGCATTTTTCTCCTTTTTCTCCTTTTTTTCTTTTATTCTGTTTTTCTTCTTCTTGTTTTTTTATTCTTTTTCAAACTGCAAAATAGAGAATGACAACGCACAAAAAATGAAAAGAAAAAACACAATTGTTGAAAAATTAACAATTGCAACATTTGCAACAATGGCGGCCTTTTGCGTTTTTTGTTGTTGTTGTTGCTGGTGCTGTGCTGCGCTGCATTTATTTCAATTCTGTTTTTGCATGTTGGCAACCATTGTTTTTTTGGCGTATTTTCCTTTTTGTTCTGTTCGTTTTCTTCTTTTTTCCTGCTATTTCGCATTTGCATAATTTTAATGAGTAAAATTCGCAAAATGAAAATCACAATGAGCAATTGTTGTTGTTTTTTCTTTCTCTCTCTCTCTTTCTATTTTTATGCTGTTACAATTTCAGCTTGTATATGTATGTGTGTATTGTTTTTGTAGTGGCGGTGGTAATGGTGATGGTACAAAAGCCAGGAAAGCCAAGACAGGTGAATGTGTTCCAAATTAATATAAAAAAATGTTGTGCCTTCATAATTAAACTCAGATTTAAATAGTTAAATTAATATTAAATTGTCTACAAGTGCTTCATTTATGCTTCCGTTGAAGCTAGTTAAATATATGTACCACTTATTTTAAATGAGGAGTCAATATTGGATATGATAAGTTCTATTGCTAAATAAGAATGCAGCATTCTGTAAAATTTCATTTGTAATTGCTTTCTTTGTGCTTCAAAAGAATACCTTGCGAAGTGCATTCAGTTGCAACCTTACCAAGCATTTGCTTTTCTTAAGCTTTCAGAGGTGTGCTTAGGAGGATGTTATTATTAGCAACAACTAAAATTTGTATACTATTTATGTAAGCTTCAACCAAGCTTCTAGTGTTTCTAAAAATCATTTGGGAAGCAGCTCAAGTTTTACTGAATATTAAAAAAAAATTAATTTTATAAAGTTGTATTATTAAACTTATTACATTATATATATAGTGTCCTATTTGTGCGCTAATGCTTCTTATAAGCTTTTTAGTAAGTCGATAGTAAGGTGTTGTACTACATATACT
Source organism: Suillia variegata (assembly GCA_949127995.1). Taxonomy (NCBI): domain Eukaryota; kingdom Metazoa; phylum Arthropoda; class Insecta; order Diptera; family Heleomyzidae; genus Suillia; species Suillia variegata. The sequence continues at coordinate 9,003,582 of OX421845.1, read as the reverse complement.
TATAATAAACTTAGAAATTGTATAATAGAAATAATAGTTTTCATATAAACCCTAATTCTTAAAATTTATTAGTCACTTTCAACTTTGCTTCCATTGTGCTTCTAAAATATCATTTGGCAAGCAGTTCAAGTTTTACTGAGAAGAAATTTATATTTTATACTAAGATAAGATTTTTTCAAATAACATTTATACTGTTCCATTTGTGAACTATTGCTTCTTTTAAGGTTTTAAGGAAGCCTTTAGTAAGCTGTTGTAATATGATGTGAATTTAAAAATTATAAATTAATAATTTTAAGTAATGGTTTATAAAAACCTTCACTCTTAACGTTAAAAGTGTAAATATTAAATTAAAAAAACAAGTAATTCTTTAAAGCTTCCAAGGTAGACCTTTAGGAAGCACATTAAATTCTAGAGAGTCATTACAATTAAAATAGTTTTAATAAAAACATATATTCTTAACAGTAAAACTATAATCTTTAACCGCAAAATTAAGCAATTGCGTCAAGCTTCTGAAGAAGTTACTTAGGAAGCACACGAAATTCTTGAGAGTCTATAATTCTGCAGACTAATATAATAGTTTTAATAACTTAACATTAACTCTTACCATTGAAATTTTAAATATTAAACCATAAAAATAGTAATTTATTTATGCTTCTTAGGAAGCACATGAAAAATTTAAGAGTCTTCAGAATTTAAACAGTAATAGTAATAATAACAGTTTTCATTTGAAACCTAATTCTTGACATTGATATTGTATCTTTTACCACAAAATGAAGTCATTTATTTATGCTTCCATGGAATGTATTAGAAGGCACATCAAATGTTAAATTGTTAGCAGAATTATTCGTTTTTTATCAGTTGATAACTTGCAATTACTGCATTTTCAGTTAACTTTTGACCCACTTTCCAATTAAACACTTTGAAAACGAAAAAGAATTTACAACCAAATCGAGACGAAAGTCATTTATTAATAATCTGAGACTTTGTCTGCATACATACTATAAGTATTTAGTATAATATGTAGTTGTATGTAGTTGTATGTCCTTGCACATCCTGCCACATCCCTACACGGCGATTATTTGTAATTTTAAATTCATTGCCATTGTTGCTCATTGCTCATTTCAACTGCAAGAATAATCATATTGAAAACTCATAAATAATGTGCAAAATAATCAGGCCAGAAAAAAAGGACACATTAAAAAAATTTCGTATACTTACAGTTACATTGATCGAGCAAAAAATGACTAACTCACAAAGGACCTTTTCAGTGTTTCCGAACTGAATGAAAGGCATGCAAATTTTTTGTTTTTTCGTTTCGCATAGAATTTTCTTTCATTTTAATTTTCAAGAAAAACAAATCCAAGGGGAAATTGTATATTGTTGTTTTTGTTGTTGTTCTTTGTGACAATATCTTGTTGCTGTTCTTGTTGTTGTTATTGTTCTTGTTGTTGTTATTTGTATTGTTATTGTTGCAGTGGGATTTGCGCAATTGTTTGGAAAAGAATTCATCGGAGCTGCGACTGAACGACGAAATGAATTGGAAAAATAGAAAGAAATGCAAAAATTTCTAAAGAAATTTGAATCTAAATTGCAATTTAAATGAGCAAAGGAACATGGAAAAAAAAGTAAATAAGGGGCCAGCAGGGCAAAGTAGCGCTGCTGATACAGCGGTAAGGAAAGCAAAAAAGAAAAAATTTGATGAAAAGAGCAACGAAAGATTTTCAGTTTAGGTCGAAAAGGGATTTAAAACTGGAAAGGGAAACAGTTTGACCTTAAGGTTATATAAGAAATGTTTTATTTTAAAATTCGTGCTTACTTTATGCTTCATTGGAAGCGTAATGGCAGCACTTACTTTTGTTGACTAATGGAATATGTATGGCTTATTAAGGAAATCACGTGCATGTAAACAAAATCGTGCCGTGCTTTTTTAATGCTTCTGTAGAAGCTAAATGGCAGCATTGTAAGATAAGATGAAATAAGAAATATATGAAAAAGTTTAAACTGAAGCATTTATAAATAATAGTGTGATTAATTCCTTAAAGCTTGCCAGTAAGCTAAATGTTAGCACTTAATTTATTCAACATACAAACTTAGAATTTGTGATTCTTGGAATGCTTTTAAGCAAAAGTTATTAAAAACTTTCTCTGTTTTTTACTACAAAAATTTTTAAAATTTATTTTATAAAATGAAAGTACTGTGAATGTCAAACAGTACTTTCCTATATCATAAACAATCAAACTCATATCTCGAAATACGACAAAAAAAATTTCATGAAAGCCTCAAAAAAAAATTACATTTCTTTGAACTTGTCAAATAATTTCGTATATGTAGATAAGTCCTTTTAATTTTCATAGATTGTGCGCTCCTCTTAAGCATCCTTGAAACCGAAAAAAAAAGAAAAAGAAGAAAAAATCATGTATAAATGTAAGATTACCATCGATTGAAGCCACAAACAATCGACGAAAAAAAATTCGCATAACCCTCAAAGACAAATCGAGCGACCATATTGACCGACGCCGGGTCTCGGGCACTTCAGTTTGGCAACGCAACAAAAAAAAAAAAGCAGTCTGCTTGCTTATGTTGATGACAATCGATACTTTCTTTTAACCGATCAATCCTAGATTAGCCATTGTCCGGGTATTCTGCAAACTGACTGAAATAATGAAAACTATCTTGTGCAAAACGATGAAAAAAGAAAACAACAATTCGAACCAAGCGTATCGCATATCGTTGAGTGCGCTTAATCCTTGTAAGAAAGTACAACAACAGCAACAAAAAATTATGTCAATAGGAATTGCGTCTATGTGACATATGCGAAAAAGCAACGATTCAAAAAATTGAATTGTTGAAAACAATAAAAAACTGCTTCAGATTGGCAAAAATTGATTAGTAACAAAAAAGAAAAGAAAAGAGAACTGACAAATCCAGACAGGCAGACAGACAGACAGACAGATAGACATATAGACAGACAGAAAAATCAGTTAAGAAAATAAATATCGAAACCACAAAAGAACTGCAAAAATTGCCACTTGAGTTGGAGACGAAAGGAGAAAGGAAAGTTTAAATGGGTTAAGCAATATTAGGAACTTTGTTTGGAAACAAAAAATTCAAATTTTAATTAAAAAAGTTCCAATTTTAATAAAAAAGTAAATTTATGAGGTCTTAAAGTGTTAAAGAAGTTAAGGGAATTAAGTTCAGAATTTTCATCGAAAACAAATTTTTTGTTTTTTTAATTAATCAGTTCATGTTCTTTTAACCACATACCAAGTGCTTCTTTTGAAGCTTTAAAGAAGATTTGGCTCAAAGTTCCTTTAAAGTTCTCAAATATAAATTGATTATATGAAAAATTTAGTTTATATAATAAAATAAATAATATTGGGACTTCATAATACTGGAACTGCTTTTTAAGCGCTTCTTTTAAAGCTCATATAAAGTAAATGGCTAAACTTCCTTTAAGGTCTGAAATATTTACGTATATAAATGTAATGTATGAACAATTTAGTTATTGAATAAGAAAAATAATAACATAACATAAACTTCTTAATACTAGAGAACTGCTTTTTCAGTGCTTCTTTGGAAGTATAAAATAAGCAAACACTTTAAGGTACGTTTATGTTGAAGGTTTTCCTGAAATATTTTCATTGATTATACGAAATACTTCGATTATATTGTATAAAAAGTAATATAAAATGACTTCTTAACATTTGAATTGCTTTTTAAGCGATTCCTTCAAAGCTTTAATGAAGCAAATGGCTAAACGCGCCTTTAAGGTCTGAAATATATAAATTGGTTAGATGAAAAATTTAGTGAAAAAAAGAATAATTAATTAACACTTTTAATACTTGAACTGCTTTTTAGTCGCTTATTTTGAAGCTTAAAAGAAGTAAATGGCAAAGAGTTCCTTTGAGAATTGAAATATATGTATATATATATCGATTACATACTGTAAACAAAATTTTAAAAATTACTTTTTTAAACTCTGACTGCTATTTAAGCGTTCTTCGGAAGCTGAAAAGCAGCAATTGACAAGAAGTTTTTACTCTTAAAAAACATATTTTTTAAACAAAGCTCATTTTGGAATAACTTTTGAATAGCACAAAGACGTCAAAATACGTGGACTGCTTACCAAGCGGTGCCTTAGAAGCTATGGTACATACATTTTTAAATAAGTAAATATTGAAAATAGTTTTTAAAACTTGTCTAGATTCTTTTTTTATATAAAAAGTAAGTAAGTAACACTAAGAAACCTAAACACTTGAATAGCTTCATAAAGTTTCTTCCGAAGCTTAAAAGAAGCATTTGGCTGTAAGCATTATCATATAAACAAAAAATTAATTAAAGCTTTGCCATTATAAAAGAACGTTTAAAAAAGAATTAACAGCTGATATGCACTTATATATTTGAACAGTTTACTTAGTGCTTCTTCGGCAGCACAAGCGATTCACTATCTCATAACGATTTACAAGTAGAAAATGTATATAGTATAAATAAATATTACGCTGATTTGTAAGCTCTTTGGAAGCACTTGTATGCAAACATAAAATAACTCGAAAACGTTGCCACGCAATTCGAGTATGACACAACGGACTTTTCTTTTATTTATTTACATCGACTTTCTTGGGCACGTGACGTGACAAACCTTATAAATAAATCGACAACATTTTTAATTAAATTATATTAAATTAAATGGCATTCTCCCGCGATGAAATACACATACACGCTTAATTAACTACGAAAATAAAACACAAATAAAATCATTAAATTGCGGCTGCTGAATAACTTTTAATTAAAAACGGAACGCCAAGAATGAAGTCCTTGAAAATCCTTTCTGCCTTATTTCTTCGATGCTTGCCTGCCATTTGGCACAAGTTTATGCATTAATTTGAGCCATTTTGTGTGTGTCTGTGTGTGGGTGTTAGACTATTGTAAATAGCTGAAGCCAAATACAAAAAAAGAATGCAAAAACAAAAGCAACAACACCAAAAAAAGAAAGAAAAAAAACAGACGTAATTTCTAAAAGCAAAACTTGGCTTTGTTTTGATATTTTTTGTTGTTGTTGTTGTTATTGTGGGGATTTTTTGGCGTCTGCTGGCAACGCTCTTTTTTGAATGCGAACGAATGTGGAAAAAATCCTTTCAAGTTGAACACCTTCGCACCTGTTTACATACATCGAGTGAGTGGAGTTATAAAAAAACACACACACACATACTCGTACACAAACGATATGTACGAGTACGAGTACGAGTATGTGTGTGTCGTATATATAGCGGACAAACAATGTCCTTAAATGGAGTCGCTCTGCGCAACGAAAGGCGAAGTCTGGCTGCCAGGGATTTGTTAAATTGAATAAAAAGAAAGGGAAATTAATAAATATGAAAAAGGAAAATTTAAATAAAAAATATTAATTAAAAACATGATATTACGTACATATGTATATATGTAGTTAAGACAAATTTAAAACGCTTTAAGATACTTTCGAATCTTTGGGATACTATTTAAAAGGAGTTTAATGTGCATCTATTTGAAAATGTTCTTTAGAAAAATTGTATCTACAAACTAATTTTCATTATGCTTTATTTTTGAATCTTATATGTAAATTAAATTGGTGTATTTAACGGATACATCAGTAAAAATCAATAGTTGGTTATACCATAAAAAAATGAGATACAAAGTTGCTGTAAAAAAAACAGAAATCAATTTTATATCGGATTTATATTGTATCTAAAAAATACAAGTACAAATACAAGTAATCGGATTTATTTAATTTTTTAAGGCACTTTCGAATCCATAGCAAATTACTTTGTTACTTTAAAAAGTATCTCTCAAGTTGCACTTCATTTGTTATACTATTGTTTAAAAATTACCGCTTGATATCTTCTTACTAAAACAATTTAAAATATTTGTTCTACATATTTGTCAGATACTATTTCTTCATTAAGTAAACTGTTTAAGCTCAGATACGTTGAAAATTCCAACTGTTTCACATAAAACACTACAGGCAAAATTTCCAATTTTTGTATCTTCAAGATAGTATAAGTATTTTCTATTTTTGCATTTTGCTTTATTTGTTGTTTCTTTTCAAAGCATACAATTACACAGCACGAAAAAAACTCTCAAATGCAAATATGCAAAAACAACTTTAATTTCAACTCACACACACACACACATTTACACACAGATACTTCCTAGCTCAAGTGCAATTTTCAGGTATTTATGGAAAATAAATAGTTCACAAGATGTCAATTCCTACCTGGTCGTCGTCTTCCTACCCCACTCAACAAACACACCCACACAGCACGACAAGTAAAACTAAATTCGCGCAGATATTTGTTAACAGAGTTGCCACATTTCAGCAGAAATGAAACTAAGACCGCAGCCAAGTTACCGGAAATTAAATAAAATATGTATGTTAATCTTTCCAGGCTGGCTATCGCTGGACAAGTTCCTTGAAATATATTGAAAATCTTGCGTTTTCTTTTGATAGTACTTCATTGCAGTTTTCTTTATTTTTCAATCCGCTGGATTCTTTTTTCTACTTATGCCAAACAACGAACCTTAAAGAATCTTTTATGGCGCATAGTTAAGATGGTCTGCTCGGTTGTTGTGAATGGATTTATCGTAACAGAAGTGCATAGAAAGGGTTAAAAGAAAAGAGGTTACATGGGGTTAACAAAAATATTAATGATAATGAAACAGTGTGAACACATTTTATTTAGCAACAGGAAGTTATGTATATCTTTCAGCACATGCGAAATTATGTATGATAAGAAACAAAAAATCGAACAAAAGTGTAAAAAATAAACGAATAAAATTTGTGAAAAAGAAAACAACTTAAAATATGAAAATTTTTAAAGAAAACTTTAGAAACTTTTGGAGCTCTAAATAATTTCTCTTCGAAAGGCCGATTGGATACCGATAGTACTAACATAATATAACAGATACGAATTCAGAAAGTCAAAATCCATTTATAAGTAAATTTCAGTTAGTTATCCATGAGGTTAAATAAAATCGTAATCATTGCTTATCAGAAAAATTTCTTATCAACTTAAATTAATGAACTAAAGAAAAACTGTAAAAGCTTTAAATGTACAAAGTTATGCCTAGAATTGCCTAAACTATATACAAGAACTTAAAGCTCTTTTAAGCTAAAACAAAAATAAAGTTATTATTAATCCGATCGAACAGATATCATTGTTAATATATATCTTATCTACCCATTTACCTACTGAGAAAATATGTGAAAATCCAAATCGACGAACCTTGGTAAATAGAATCCGTGCTGCAGCCAATATATACACACACACTCTGAAAAGATACACACACACAAACACCTACATATGCGCAATATTACATGAATGTATCTGTAAGTATACAACAACAACCGCAGCCAAACGAAAAAAAAACCAAGGTTCGACCCCCGCCGCCTAAGCGAAACAAGACGAAAAACACGAAAATTATACGAAAAGATACGAAAGCAAATCCAATGGGAAACGCCCTTCGGAGAACGACGGAGCGCCAGCGACAGAGCGAGAGTAGACAATTGTAAATGGACGAACTATAGTTGTTGCGCTCTAACATAGTCGCAGCCACCTGCTGGGTATCGTATCCATGCGCTACTTGGGCGCGCACGTGGGTTGCATTTTGTATCTGTGTGTCGTGACTTAACTGTGTAAGTGTGCGAGCGTGTGTGTTTTTGAGAGAGAGCGTACTACAACAAATCTTAAAAAAGAACCCGTTTCTGCATTTGCATAGCTCGCGCAACAAACTCACAAATCCATCGAACAAAAAAAAAACCAACACAAATCTCTTAAAATGCTGCGGTTATTAATTCAAGCATCTATGAAGATGTTGTTGTTGTTTTTTTTTTTGATTTGTCAAATCTTTGAGATACAAGATACACGTGCTCTTTGCGCGACTTGTTTTTTTTTTTCGTTCGTCGATTTGACTTAATTATTAATTGACAGCCGTTCCAGCTCCTTTTACAAATGCTTTTCTTTTCTTTAAACATTTTTTTTTTGAATAATTTTTTAACTTCTTCTCAGCTTGCTCCCCACTGTTAGCTCCCGCTCAGTATCTTTTGGATACTTTATCTAAACTTTGGTGGCATGTTTGTCGTCGTTGTTGTTGCTGTTGTTGTTGTTGTTCTTGTTATGTTTGTTCTGTGGCAGCGCTTAGAGTTGCTTTCGCGTATTTTTTGTGTGCACGTCGCCCAGTTTCGTTTGTAAACGCTCGCGTCTGGACGCGCCAAATCCGTTTTTAATCGTTCGTTCTAAGCGATACGCAGATACTCAGATACAAAACTTGATTTAAAAAATATATAGATATATAAAAAAATCGACCGAAAAAAGTGTTGTTACATTATTTTTTCAAAGTAATTTTTTTCATTTAAGCGGGGAAATATTTTGCAATAAAAAGAATTTAATAAATTTATGTATAACTGAAAATGTCTTTCCTTAACAATTTCAATAAATAATAGTATTTAAATTACGGTGCTTTGTTTATTTAAAAATGAAAGTAAATCGATTGACCAGAGGTATAAAAAAAAGAAACAACAAATTTAACCCTTTATTATTTTGAAACAAAGTGCATTTTGTTGCTGTAATTAAAAAAAAATTAATATACCAAAGTTCATAATATAAATAAAAACCATTGCGGTCACTTCTTAAGTGCCTCAAGAAATGCTGACAGCGAGCATAAACATTTTAAAGTAATACCCGACTTCTCATATCTACAAATAATATGCAGATAAATTTTAAACTGCTCTACTGGGAAACAGACTTAAGCGGTTATGACTTGTGACCACAGCATATTAAACTAAACGAATATGTCCAAATAATGTATGACGGCGGCGTTGCATAATGGTTAGTGTAGTGGTCTGCGATGTGGAACGTTTCAGGTTCGATTTTCAGGTGGCGCATAAAACAGAATCTATAATTTTCCGATTAAAACAAAGAATCTGTGCGACTGTCGCTCTTTCAGCAATTCAATTCTTTCGAGAGCAACGATTTGCCATACAAATTATTATAAAAAGCATGACCTGCACGCAGCTAGGGTGGTTGCGCCTTATATAAATATATATGTCTTATATATTGAATTATAGTTGAAAAAATTTGCGAATACCAAAAGAAGCAACTTTGATTTAAAAAAGTCTAGTAGTCGTACTAAGGCTCTGGTCAAATTCCAGCTGACTGGAACTTAAGTTCGTCTTACAGAATTTGGTAATGAAATATTTTTTTTGTAGGCAAATAAAAGCAATTAGCTCAAAAAATCTTTAGGGTGCACTTACGTAGTTTCTTATCAAATCACAACTGACTATTTTAACTCAGGTGCTACTAAGGCCTTTTGAATTATCACATAATCTTTTGATGCCAATAAAAGCAGCTTATACGTTATTAGGAAAAGTCTGGTAGATGTGCCAAAGTTTAGGATATACATACATATCAACTGATCACGAGAGCTTTCCTTAACACTTGATTATGAAAATTTTGAATCAATTGTTTTTTAATTTTTTTTTTACAACAAAAGGAATGACCTAAAGAGATGATTAAATTAATGTTAAATAGGTTAAAAAGATAAACGTAGCAACTTAACTTACTTATGTTTGGATGCCAGATATAATAAGAAGTGTATTAAAAGAGTGGAAAGTTCATTAAATTTTATTTAAAAAATTGCTTCAAGTTTGAGTTCTATTGTTAAAATACTATAAAAATTCAATAAGGGTATTCACAATCGCGAATATTTAAATAAAAAAATCTATTTTGAAAATTTTGATTTTTTGACATTTATAAATGTTTGAAAATTTTCTCAAAATCTGTTTAATTTACATCGAGTACTAAATTTATCAAAAATACTCTAATACTAGAGCCATATATGTAATACTTTTATATTGAAACTAACATATCTGCTCAACGTGAAAAAATTCTAAAATGAAAAGAAGACAACCTATTGGAAATTTTGCATTTGTATTTAAATACGTGTATATTTGAAAACTTACACACATAAGAAACTACGAAATCAATCCAGTGGCGATTCAAATAAAGACAAACGCGTGTCTAAATAAAAATCATTAAATGATTTGTAAAGTAGAAATTTGTTATCATTTAGTTCGATTTTAAATAAATATTAAATTTGTTCAAGTTTATCGAAAAATTTATTATTATTTTTTCCACAAAATGTAATTTTTTGAGAATGTTTTTATTGCCGCCACTGAAAGTTTTGAATGTTCAATTGTCAGTTGAGGTACATTCGTCTATCGACTATCTCACTCATAAACAATATTTCTGTACTGTAATGTTGCGACAATGTACCTTAAGAACAGTAGCAATATAGAAGTATTACATATATGACTAGAGCCAATACTCGTGATTGTGAATACCCCTAATGAAACATTGTATACTCGTATGTGACAGCGACCTGGTACAATAATTTAAGAACGACTAACCGCAAAAATAAAATTTTAAACTAATACTTATTAATTGTTTATTTTAATTATAGTTAGATTATGTCTAAGACAAACAAATTTTCAACAGCCTAGACTAGTCATAAAAAGCATTTAAATAAATGTTTGGTTGAATCGAACAAGTTTTTGGGTGTAATTATGGTCATATATTTTATATTATATACATATGTATGTATACAATATACTATAGTATTAAAAATGATATCTGTTAATACGCAGTCGGATAGAAAACCTTTTGAAAAGAGAAAATTCTATAATTCCGCTTCGGATTTTTGTCTTCCCTACTTCTTATAAAATGACCAACAGCAAGACCTTTCGCTCTAATGTAATTTGGAATGACTCTTTTAAAATAGCTCTAAATACAGACCCTCTTTATGTCACATAAATAGGATCTCTAGTTATGTTTCGAAGTTCTTGTTTTGAAGTTAACTTGACAATCTTTAAAATCTTACTTTTTTAACGTCAACTCTATTAAAAAACCCTTTAAAACCTTTTTTAAATGACCTCGAAATTTGAACAGAAAAATGTCGACTACAATAACCGAAACTATTTAAATTTTAGACCACGACGGACAAAGAAGCGCCACATTTTTAGGGCGGAAAAAACTGCATTCAAAACAACAACTTTTCAAAAACAAAACAAACCTAAAAATTAATTTGTATAGCAAAAAATCGATACAACTAAAAAAAAAAAGAACTAAATAATAGTAGGAAAAATTAACAGAAAAAAAAACACTCACCACGCATACAAACAAACTTTGAAATTGTTTTGGGGCCGGGCATGAGCAGGAAAAAAAACTCAATTTGTAACTGTGTGAGTTGTATGTGTATAAATGAGCATATGCGTATCTGTGTGTGTGTGTCGTGTGCTTGTGTGTGTGTGTGTTTGTGCGAATGTAACAAGTTTCCAACGAATGCGGCATTTGGCAGTCAGCTCCAAGCTGAAGACTAAAATAAAAAAACAGCAACATCGAACTGAGGCATGCGGCGGCGCCTCCCCACTTATTTTTTGTTGTTGTTGTGTGACTAAGAGCAGAATCGAATCTGCTCTGTGTGTGTGGTGGGCAACAGTGGTGGTGGTGGTGGTGAACTATAAATCGCAGGTGTGGTGAATTTTCGCTCAATGGCAAGCGTAACCAATTCGGCCAGAATAGGGACAAGCAAGCAGGCAAGCGTCTTTGAGCGAACAAAAACAGCGCGCACAGATACATTTACCCGATACAAGATACGCGAAACGTTGCCGTGTGTCTAGATACAAGATACACGCGCGAGAAAAATCCAACGAAAAGAAACGAAATATTGTAGCTTTGAAAGACAAAACGCGAAACGAGCGGTTAAGGTGAACTTTGCAAACGCGCAAGAATCACGCAAAGTTTTCCAAACGCTATAACAAAAAAAAAATCTAATAATAAATGCAAAAAAAAACGACAACAAAAATAGTTTGAAAATGGAGAAAAACGCTTTGTATCCATGAGCTACAATTGTCACTAAACGCGCGTTCGTAGTCGACGTACTGCCGCGAAATATTAGCAAAACGCTTTTCATCAGTTTTCGCAGCTTTTTGCAGTTGTTCGGTTTACGGAACGATACAAAAGCGCGCGTTGTTGTACTGTATCCAAAAGATACTTGAAATAGAAGAACACAAAACAGAAAAATAACCTCATCATAGGCGCCGTGAAATTGCTCATAATAAAACCAATAACAATGGTCATAAGAAAAGTATATCAAGAAAAATAAACAAAAATCCAAAAGATACTCAAAAAAATTAAAAGTATTTGTGAAATTGTTTTGGTTAAACGAAAAAATACAGTAACAGAATCGTTGGATAAATACCGTTGAAAATACATTTAAAAGTTTAAAAGTGCGAGTGAGTACACAAAACAAGAAAAAAAATAGAAATTGTATCTTATAAGTTCAATTGACAAAAGCTTCACGATGACTGCAAAGTAACTGAAAAGTCGGTTGATTTCATTTGCCGACGGCAAAAGTTTCGCTTTCATGGAATCGATTTTGTTCGAGTTATATAGTTGATATAAATAGTTAAACACGTATAGCTCCTTTTTATAAAACGAAATAAAATTAAAAGTTTTTTTGAATGGACCCTTCTTAGGCCATAATCCGGCCATAAGAGAGCAACGATGGCAAAATTTTGCCGTGAATTTAAAGCTTTGAAAGGCTAAAAGCTTTTTTGAAAAATTAACCATTTTTTTTAAATATAAACACGTGTATTTTAAAACCAGCAATAAATTAAAATAAAAGTGAACAAAAATTGTTAATATTTAGAACTAAACCAAAACAAATTTTTATTTACAAGATAACCAAAGTTGCCAACCGGCCATAACTATGTGCACCTCTCAGAATTCTTAGTATGAGGTCCGAACACTTATTAGACACATCAACAAATCTGAGACTGGAAATGTCACAAGGCTGGGCGAAATAAGGAACACCTGACATTTTCTTGTACCCAATTTAGCCCACCTTGTTGAAAAGATGTCTTTAAAAGACTTTTCAAAGCTCTGAATTGTTATTGAAAGAACAATATTTAATAACAAAATGAAAAACATTAACAGGAACTGAAAATTTCTTAGCTTAATTTCTTAGTTAAGAGCTTGTAAGGAAACCAATTCTTTACCCAATTTAGCTGTTATTGCAGACATAGATACATTTTAAAAAGTAAGCATAACTTTTTTTCCATAAAAAAAAAATAATAAAGCTATCATTAAATTTTTTCAAGATTTTCAACAATCACTCGTTCCATTTTCAAGTTATTTAAGGAAAACCATCCTGGGCGGAAATATGAGACAGTTACGTTTAATTAGAGTATTTTAAAAAGTTTTCTAGAAAGGTAGAAAGGCTTCCATGACCTAATAAACAGTTTAAAGGGGTGACCAATAAAGAAATTCTCAAAAATAAATACAATAACAAAATGATTCAAATTTCTTTGTGGTTAATAAAAATAAATTTTTTTAAACAACTTTTTCACTTATATTTTAAGTTACATTTAGTAGGTTTATGAAGGTTTAAATAGGCAAGTAGGAAAATATGAGGTCATGTAGGGTTAAGTAGACAATAAGGAAAATTTTGGGCATGTGGGTTCAATTAGGTTTCAGTAACGCCTTGTTAGATTAGGCAGGGTTTAGTATAGCCGAATAGGATCAAGTTGGATTAAGTTAAAATTGTATTAAGTTAGATCAATTTATAATTGGGTCAAGTTGAGTCAAACAGATAAATTTGTGTCAAGTTAGTTCAAAAGGATTAATGAAAGTAAAGAAGGATCTCAAGTAAAGAACCAAAACTTTTACTCTGAATTGCGGTAAAAAGATTTTTTCTCTTCAGTTGTATAATTTTAATATAATATGTGACCCATTTGCGCGACAAAGGTTAAATAGTAAGCGATATCAGTTGATACTTGCCGACAACTTAAAGTTCTGTAGTAGTGATCATGGTGTAATAAATATAAGCTGAGGAAAGTAGAAAATTGTCCATCCCCACTTTGATATTGTTTTCTCTTTAAGAACAAAATTTTTTTGTAGTTGTTGTTGCGACCAAATTATCAAGTATATAAAAAGAGCAATAAAATTAAACTTCAAAATAAGGCAGAAATCGAGGTGAGCTCCTACTTTCCTAACCTTATTAGTCAACCATGATGAGAATTGTAAGTTTATAAATGACAAATGTGTGCGGATTTTTTATTTTTCAAAGAGAATTTTAGTAAAATTTAACAAATTTAAGTAACTTTAACTAACCGTAATTAGTTTATAAAATATCTCGACTACTACAACACAAACTAATAAAAATACTAAACGCATTTATATCCGAACAACTGGTCAGTCATTAAGTGTGATTAAGTTGACTGCTTATAAAATTGTTAATTCGTCACAAGTTAACAGTTATTTAGTAATATCAAAAAAAAAACAAAAATTTAATAATTTTATGGTATTTGCATATTTAAGAAAATTATAAATTATTTATAATTCCAGTGTAGACCAACAAAATTCGAGAGCCGATTAAATTGATTGAAAAACTTTGCTCAAAGTCCATCAACAAATTAAAAAACAATAAAAAAAAGTTATTTGTTGCAGTAAAATAAATCCGCATGACTACAATAAAAAAACAATTTAAAAAATCACAAAATTCTTAAGAAGCAAAAAAAAAAAGACAAACATAAAATTAAGAAATAAAAAGTTAAAAATTTAAGCCAGCAAAATTCACCGAATCAATTTGAATGGTTTAATAAAACTTAGCTAACAAAAAAACACAGTGAAATAATACAGTGCAGACAGTAAACCGTGAATAGCAAATGTTGATTGAATAAGAGAACACATTAAAAAGCACTAAAGCTACTTAGGAAAGCTCAGAATAAAGAAAAGCTCTTAGAGAAAACTAAATACTGTGTGCAACTTAATGAACCAAGGTGTATGAGCCCAAAATATGAGCCATTAATAAGCCTTTAGAAAACTGCTAAGAACGCCAGGAGCGGAACGAACCAATTGCGGAAATGATAAATCAAACTGAACTGTTTTAAGTTTTACAACAATTTTTTTAAAAAAATTATAAAAAGTGAAAAAAAGACCAACAAAGTCAAATATTAAAAGTTGTAAAAAGTGAAAATTGTGCATAGTGAAAATTGTGCATAGTGAAAACTGTAAAAAGTGACTAAATAGTAATTAAAAAGTAACTAAAAAAAAACTGTGAAAATAAGTACAATAACAAACAATATCGAATTGACAGCGAATACTGTTAAATCAACAACGAACGACGAGATTTTTTTTGCAGTTCAAGTGAAGCACACAAAACTGAATGGAAATGACTCAATACTCGAGGTAAGTTTCAAACCAAACGACTGTCGAATTTTACCTTTATTTTTTTTTATCAATTTAAGTAGTCGTCGTTAAAAGTAGTCGTCGTTAAAAGTAGTCGTCGTTTAAAGTAGTCGTCGTTAAAAGTAGTCGTAGTTAAAATACTTTTAGTTAGAGTTGATGGGGGGCTTGTATGGGACCATAGCTCTCAGTCCTCAGGGACGATTGTACTGTACCCAGGATAGTGTCGGAATAAGAAAGTAGAGATATGGGAATGAAGTGTTTGAATGGGAAAATCAGAAGAAGGTAGTTTCACGAATGAATTAAAAAAGATTAGGAATAGGAAGAGTCTGATTGTTATGTATACTCAGCACATCACCACTCAGTAGCCGCAGTCTCGCCCTTGCAAAAGCCGGACACATACAGAAGAAATGCTCTGTAGTTTCATCGCTCTTAAGGCAAGACTGACAAATTGGTTCGCTGATGACGCTCATGTTGGTCATATGTCGGCCACATGTATTATGTTCCGTAATTTTTAAGGCAACATTGTTTATTCCGAAACCCACGTAATACAATACGAGGACTTTATTTTAAATTAGTGAATATATTTTTAAATTTTAGACAATTAAGTGGAAAATAGTTTGAAGTTTAGAGAATTGCTATCCGAGTTCGCGCAATAACTTATCATGCGACATTTGTCACTAGCAGTGGAAAGAACTGACGGTCAATTCCGGAGCACGTTCCGGGCTTAATCCACTTCTTTTTTCCGGGCCTTTTGTCCACTTCTGTTGTTTCTTTAGGTGATGTTTGTCTCTCTGCTGGGTACAGACCTGCTTTGGTTGATTAGGTACACATTTTCTCTATTTAGCAGTTTGATAAGCTGCATTTAGGCGATTTAAAGGAAGATTTTCATAGTAAGACTCTTCTCTTCTGTTCAACACAAGATTCTTAATCTGATCTGATGCCTAAGCTTTGCAGAATACCGTTTGGCTAGCATCGTTCAACAAGTCTATTGTCTGTACTTCATACAACACGTTTATACAAGATATCTTTGTAGTCCTGACCGAGTCTACAGTTTTGCTGATTCCACTTTAACTTCTATATGCACTCTTCTCATTGTCACTATTTTTGTTTTCCAACATATTCATACTATGTGGGTCAGCACAATGGGACAGCACAATGGTCCTTGAGGACTGATACTAGCCCACATCAACTCCATATGTGTCACCTTTCTGATCGTTTATCTAATTACCTATGAATCCGTGGTTATCACAAGCAGACAGGCCACGCAATTAGTCGACTCAAGTCTATATGAGAACTTGAGTTCTGAGTCGATTCTGTTGCTAGTCATCTGAGCCTGCCAACTAATTGGTGACGAAATCGAGCGTATTTTGAAGCCTGCCAGGATTTGAAAGAAGAAGATTGCGACTTTAGTTTCTAGGTCAAATCTGTTGGATGTTACTCCAAGATACTTAGGCAAAAGAATACTACAACCCGGCACAATCATAATATAAATTTTACTGGTCCAAGTCGTAGTCGTAGAGATGTACGACTACTAGTCACAAATAGGAAACGCTTTCCAATATTTTAAAGGATTACGAACAACAATTTCCTCGGTTTTTCAATTAATTAAAAATTAAAGTTTTTAAATATATGTTTATCCTCATATATTAACTGAAATCCCAAAAAGTGTTGCCAACCACACATTTTGTGACATCTCGTTTTGCTGCTCCCATCTAATATTCGCGTCGGCCATATTTGCGTGATGCGCACACGTCCGATATTTTGGTTTCCCGCTGAGCAATGTCTATGGTCACACTTTGACAACGACGAACGACGACCAACAAAACCAACAACAACAAAAACAAAAACAACCATAACAAATTGAAATAGTACCAAACCCACTAATGCAGCACTTGTAGACGGAAGAGACACCTTTTTAGGGTTGCTACTTGACAGCGACAACGACGACGGCGTCCTCCTTGTATACAAAAGCGGAATTATTACACCGTGTCGGACAAACAGACAGACAGACAGAGAGACGGACATTCAGTCGGAATGGCATTTGGACGCCATTGTTTACGCGTTCCCAGTCGAAGGCTTCTTGTATTTGTACATATACAAATTTCGACACCTGCAGCTGATGCGCTGCGCTGCGCTTCCTGCACATCGAACTCCCCTACTTTTATAAATTTTTTTTTGCTCACCTTGCTTTTGTCTAAAATGACTGCTTTTCCGATAAGCAAATTTTAATAATGTTCTTTGGAAACACAACAACAACTACAACAACAAAACAAAGAAACGTCATGGCAACAATGGCTGCCATTGATGGTCAAATGCAAATGTGTCTAGAAAGTGTCTAAAATGTAACTAAAAAAGTAACGAATGCGTGTAAAAGCGCGTTAAAATGCAAATCAACGTAATTACGTATGTAAGGCGAGTTACGAGTTTGCGTGCGTAATTTATAAACTCAGTCGTATCTGGTAATTTATGACAACAATTTTTTTGGTTTAAATTAGCGCTCATTTAGTTGGCTTTGTGTGTGTGCCGAGTTATTGGACTGAAATTTGTTTTGCTTTTGTGGCAAAGTTTTTGTATAATTTTTTGTTTGTACGATGATACGCAAGCTGAGTTTTCTTTTTATTTCGACTATCGTCAAGATACTTTTGTTCATTTTTTGTATCCGAGCGATACTTTTGTTTGCGCAAGATACTTTTAATAGCTTTGGACACATTTCCCATTGAATTTGGCTAAATTGTAGACTTATTTTTTATATATTTACCAACTTAATCATGTGATTTCATTAAATTTAGAATTTTTTTTTTGTATATGACAAATATTGGTTTAGAAAACAAAATATACCGTTAGCGGTAAATATATTTAGCTCACATGTTTTTCGCCTTTTTTTGCATATTTTTTTGTTTTTGTTGTTCTAAAACAATGACAATTTTCGTTGATATTTTTATAAAAAATATTGATTCAGGTGTCGCTGCTGAAAATAGCTTAACAGTTTTCGCTATCCACGTGCCAACTTCAACTTCAACTTAAATTTGTATTTGTTTCTTCGTAAACTTTTAAAAATATCCTAACATATTTTTTTGTGGCTATTTGTCTTAAGTCTGGCTACTGGCGTCACGTGAAAAGTAAACATACATAGTTTGTTTTTATTTTTCGTGGTAGCGTCTACAGCAATAACATCTTGAAAACAAACTATGTACAGTCATGTTAACTTGTTTTAGGCTCACAGTTACGATTGTTATTATGTCTTCAAAATTTCAAAATATGCCAAATATGCAAAATAAAAATATGCATTATTTAATTTATTTTTAAACTTATTATACTTCTGTCTCATTTTATTGCGAGAGCATTTCATTTTAATATGCAAAAAAAATATGCGAAATAAGCTCTTCAGCTTTAAATATGCAAAACAAAAATATACATTCCAAATAATTGGTTTTTTAAACTTTATATATGTATAAATGTTTCATTTTTTTTTCGAGAACATTTTTTTTTTAATATGCATTAAAAATATGCAAAATAAGCACTAATGCATAAAATATGCAAAATAAAAATATGCATCTCAAATAATTTGTTCTTAAACTTTTTTTTCTTATGTCTTATTTTTTTAAGAGATATTTTTTTAAAATATGCAAAATAAGCTCTAGAGCTTTAAACCTGCAAAATCAAAGTTTGTTTCCATTATTTTTCGTTTGTTGTATCGTATACTTCGTCAAATAATTTTTTTAAAGATTATTAAAACTTAGTTGATAATTTGTCTTTATTACGAGAACATTTCTTTTCAATGTGCAATAAAAATATGCAAAATATGCACAATAGCCTAAAATATGCAAAATAAAATAGTTTTCCATTATTTTTCGGCTTGTGTATCGTTCAATTGTCAACTTAATTGTGAAATCAAATATAATATTAGGTGTACAAATAAGTTTCCGCCGTTTTTGTCTTATGGTTGTAAAACATTTGTCTCATGTCTGCCTCATGTGGCGCAAGCATTTGAAATATTCAAAATATGCACACAAAAAGTAAAATATGCAAAATAAGCACAATGCAGTAAAATATGCACAAAAGTCAAGCAATCAGCATTTAAAAGCCTTGCTGCAATTTAGTTTTTCTAAACTTAAACATAAAAAATTGCAAACAACTAACAACAAAAACTTAAATAAATTTTTTTTTGATCGATATTTTTTAACAACATATTTTGCATATTTTTGCATATTTTTGCATATTTTATGACTGCCGAGCAAAATAAAAGCAATTGCTCCAAACAGGTTGCTAAATTTATTTCGCTGTTGATTTGCACGGCTCGTTATTATTGTCGGCCGAGTGTGAGTGGACAGTGTTGCATGTGTTGGCGTTTTTGTTGCCAATACTTTCCGCTTTGGCCAAATGTTTCTTTTTTTTGTTGTTGTTTTTTTATTGTTTTTTTTATGTGTGACTACATTCATTCGCACCACATGTGCCGCCGAGCAGCAAAGCGCAACACAGCAGCGATTGTCGCACAAAGTCATCAGGAACACAACAGCAAAGCGAGCAACATATGTTGCTACTTTTTGTATACATTTTTTTTCTTTTTCTGGTGAATTTTAAGAAATTTACAAAACGTTTAAAAAAAACCGAAATAATTTGGAATTAAGCTTTAAATTTATGAAATCCTTTTGGGCAAGTGAAGCGCTCATGGATGCGGCATGAGGCATGCGGCATGTCCTGCCGCGCTTAATTCTTATTGAGTGCAAACACATTTTTATTTTTTAGTGTGAAGTTTGCGTGCTTCTTCTTTATTAGTTCCTTTTTTATGTTTATGTACGCTGTGGTTTTTGTTATTTTTGTTTTGTTTTTTTTTTTTTTAAATGTCATCCAACTTGTTGTTAACATCCTGCTGCTCCGGCTGCTGTTTCTTCTCGTACCACGATTTGATTTGGTTTTGCTTTGGAGTTTTTATGCTGCCTCACAGTAGTCTCGACTCCTGCTGTTTCGAAATTGCAGCCAAGATATTTTTATTTGCTGCGAATTATTGCGAACGCTTTGGGGGCAATGCCAAAGGATGTATATAATTTTTTTTTTGTATATATATTTTTCAAAGTTTTAAAAATTTTTACTGATAAATTTCTTCAATTGTATTTCGTTTTAAATGACTTGTCTGGTTTACTAGTGAACCTATCGCACGCTTCTCACTATAAAACAAGCTACAGGATTGTGAAAAATGCAAAATATGTGAGATACTCGTATACGAGGGAAGTGTTTCTAATATAAGACAAATATAAGATGAACGCAAGGCATAATATAATATAAGAAGAAACATAAGACACAACGAATATTGTCTTATATCATTAGAAAAATATAAGAGAAAAGTAAAACAAATTTATGACAAGTATAAGACAAAATATAAGACAAAAATAAAACATATATGTAAGTGAAATATATTGCAAACATAATACAAATATAAGACAAACATAAGACAAATATAAAACAAACATAAGACAAATATAAGAAGAATGTAAGACATAATATAATGTAAGAAAAAGCATAGGACAGATATAAGAAAAAAAATATAAGAGACAAATACTTCAAAAATATAACACAAACCTTCGAGAATATTGAGACAAATTAGAGACAAATACATATAATAAATAATACCTACATAAGACTAATATAAGAGAAATATTAGACAAAAATAAAAAATATTTAAGATGAATATAAGTCAAACATAAGACAAATATAAAACAAACTTAAGACTAACACAAGTAAGAAATTATAGTCGGTCATACCGACTATTACAAATGCACCACACTTAAAATATCAGAATCAATTTGCGGTGGTTCATGATGATATTTAAAAAACTAAGTAATGTTGGACCACCCTAATTTTATAAATCTTGAACCATCCTAATTTGATTACTCTACTTATATAAAATAGTTTGAGTACCAAAATATTATATTTAACTTTAAAGGGCTTTGTTTAAACATATAATAAAAAATAACAAACATGGACCATCCTAATAGTTAACAAAATTTAATCAGTTGTTCCCAAGGACAACAGCATTTGTTGTACAAAGTTGTACAAAGTTTCAACATAATATCTCATATGGTTCTCAAGATATCGTGTTAACAAGAAATTGCTATTTTTTGCAAAAGTGGGCGTGGTCATGGGCGGAAATCTAATCAGTTTCTCGAGGGCATAAAAGTAACTAGAGTACAAAATTTCAGCTCAATATCTTTAACGGTTCTCCCACTACCGTGTTAACAAGAAATGATGACAGACAGACGACTCAGCTTTTGATACTGAGCAAGAATATATATATATTTATGTCTATATCTATCTTGAGTATTTCTCTACGTTACAAACATTGGACCAAAACCAATATACACCACTGGGTGGTGCATAATAGGACAAATATAAGACATCCATACTCATATGACAAATGTAGAACAAACAAAGGGCAAAAACCTGCATTAGAAACTAATATATAGGGATACAGGGCTGTATTTAGGGGGTGGTGAAGGGGGCAGTTGCCCAGGCGGCACTCTTTAAACAAAAATGAGTTAATTTTTTTTTGTTTGCTTCTTATATACATATACTTTAATCAGTAAGAAGTAAATTTATGGAAAATTGTTTTCTGTTTCTTAAAGACCTTTTTTATTTTTATTTTTTGCTTCATTTGTTTCACGAAAAAAGTGAAAAACTAATTTAATTAATAAAAATTGGTTGTATATATGATAAACAGAAAGAAAAATACATTGAAAAATGTTAACTATTTGAACGTATTATAAGAAAAAAGTTCAATAACAAAAAATTAACATCAAATCATTTCAAAGTTATAATTTTTCATACAAATTTTTTTAAAATTTCTTACTGATCTATACTATGACACCTTTTAGCACATAGCAAAGTTAAAATTTGATCTCAAATGTTAACCTAGTTTAACTATTTAACCGTTAACTGTTAAACTTTTTTCACAAAATGTTCTTTAGAGCATATTTTCGACGTTTTTAGTGGATATTTCGAAGTTTTAGCGGCAAGTTGTGGGATTTTAAGTGCATGCAACATGCGGACATTTTCGATTTTTATAAGACGAAATTTTGATTTTAATTTTCATTTTATGTATTTTCCGCCCAAGACACGTTTTTATTATTTTATTTTAATAAAAAAATAACAATCCTTTATGTTAAAATGAAAAATTATAAAACAACATTTAACAAATCGTCTACAACTTCCGCTTTTCTTATTCCCCAACTCACGCTTAAACTTTACAAGCTCAAAATAACGGTGGAACATTGATAATCCCATTAATAACGCGTCTAAAATTCAAATCTAACTAACAAATTGCTTAACCAAATCCAAAACTGACAAACAAGCTCTCGAAATTCATTCATGCATTTCGACAAAAACAACAAAAAGAAGCTATAAAAAACTTCTCGAAAAACAACCATAGGCTGGTTCCATAAAGTCTGCGTCGAAATGCATTTTTCACAACACACTCACACACACACACAAACATATATACACACACAAACATATACATACTCGTAGTCGTACTCATAAATGCAGCTAGTAACACCAGTTAAGCGATAATAGATATCATCTTGGAAATTTATATCGCCGCTTCTCACAGCTAAATTGCATTCAAATGCAAATATATAGATACAAAAAATACCACAACAACAACAACAACAAAAGTGCTGCAACACTTTCAGCTACACAGAAGATACTTTTGTATCTTTTCACAGACTGTGCCGAGCGCACAGTAGGCGCAAAATGGCCCGCAGCCACTTGACACATGAGCAAATATTTTCCAGTGGAGCACACGAAAAGTGGCAGTAGGCACGTTAAGAGATTTATAAAATACAACAACAAAATGCAAACAAAAAAAAAAAAGAGTTGAAAAAAAAAACCAAATTTAATACAAAAGCGACTGACAAACAAGAATTATGAACGGCTTAGCCACATGCTGAGCCGCCGTTGCGTCGCTTTAAGCCGCCAGCCAAAAAGCAGCAGCAGCAGCAGCAGTATTGCAGCTATCGGATACTTGCCTTATGATGCAGCAGATACAGATACGCAGATACAGATACGCAACAGAACGGCTGCAGTTTCGTTTATTCGAATGTGTCTCGCAATACGGTAGGGCTTAAATGTCGTTTCGTGTTTTTTATTAAATACAAATAAAAAATATAAAAAAATACAACAACTACAGCAGCGTTTTTTTAACGCTGTGGCCCCCTAATGTTTATAATTAAATAGTTTCACACTCGCAAACAATCGCAGGAATTCGCGCCTGCGCAGTTCGCATTAAAATTCTG
This sequence comes from Suillia variegata, assembly GCA_949127995.1. Taxonomy (NCBI): domain Eukaryota; kingdom Metazoa; phylum Arthropoda; class Insecta; order Diptera; family Heleomyzidae; genus Suillia; species Suillia variegata. The sequence continues at coordinate 8,980,013 of OX421845.1, read as the reverse complement.
CGGATACATCTTTTTCACATACACTGAGAAAAGCGAAATCCATTGGATATGTTTTTAAAAAAATCTGAAGTTGTTTCAGTTTTGCACTACCAACATTTTGTTACCGCTTGGTACATTCGCATTAGTTTGGCAACCTTATTTTCGCGTGCCTAAATGACTTCGACCTAACCCCCGCTTGCCTAATGTAAATTCATTACCTACCCCCGAACTTCAAAACTCCATTCCATACCTCAAACAAATTGTCTTAAGACAGTTTATAGCTGGAATATAAATAAAAGATAATAGCTCACTTAAAACTAACTACCCGAAAGACTCGTCAACAAGTTGCAATCAGTCCAAAAGCCGTCAAAAATCCTCAAAATGACGGCTTAGTACAAACTGCGAAAAAAAAAACAAATAAAATAAAACAAAACCGAACCTGCGGCCACAGACAGACAAACAGAAGCACCACTAAATCCCCCAATTAAGCGTCATAAACCGCCGCACAAAGTCGTCCTCCCGCCCGTCCACCTGCCTGACGCACATAAAACATTTAACTTAAGCCTCATCAAAGTGAAAAGCTGTCGTTCTGTCGTTTCGACACATTTCAGTCACACGACAATCATCGCGGCTTTTATTTATTTACGAGTATATCACAAGCCAACGACGCAGGCTTCCACTGGCGTCGTTCGCTACATTCGGGGGCGGCATAAACTTGTAAAAGCCGGCCGAAAGTACTTAAAAGTCGAATTTATTAGAATAAGCGCAAACAAGCGAAAGTTTCAAAGGACTTGTTGCGACAGCACTGAGGGGCGGGGTTCGGAGAACATTGTCGTTCAATTAAGTAATTGATTTAGGCTTTTAAGAACAGTCGAAAGCCAGCGACACTTGAGTCCGCTGGGAATTGTACAGGACTAGAAGTGGGCATGCAAAACAATGCACAAACAATGCTGCGCGGTTATAGACTCACGGTTTGTTTTTTTTTTTCTCTTTTGTAAACTTTACAAGAAGCTGTCGTTTGCCTGGCCATCGCATCCAACCCAACGACGCACTTCCGTTTCCGGCTATTGTTGTAAATTTAAAAGCATCGAGACATCCAAAGTAAGGCGCAGCGCAACGCAACACAACACTTGAAAGTCCTGCGACCAGTTACTCGTTTTTAACCCTTGCTTTTTTTTGCGTTTTTATTCTTCGAAAGTTCTCATCCCCCTGAATGTTCTACTGCTGAGACTGCTATTGCTCGGGGATGGGGGGTTGTGTGTAATGCTGTACTGACACAATGAAAAATTCATTATCCGTAAAGCACTTGAAGCGCCTTTTTCCATGCTAAACACAAATTCTTGGCTTTGTATTTTCGTTTTGTGACTTGGCATGCAGAGGAGTTCTGCGGTCGCTCATCACTGCCAAACACCATCACCAGTAGTTGGCGTCGTCGTTCGCCCAATGCGCCCATCAAAACAGACACAATCCACAATCCTCATCATAATCAAGTACATTCATCGAATAGTACAACGCCAGCTATTTTGACGACCTTCGTTTTGGACTGTCCGTCTGTCTTTCCGTTTGACTGTATGTCTGTCTGTTTGCCAGTCTCTGGCCGGACATATGCCGTCGACATATGTCGGCCTCTTGGTCAATTCTTTCATTGAGGCTTCTATTTTCCTGCTTCTGTTCGTGTTGTTATTCTATTGAGAGGATTATATAGGTTGATTTAAGGGTTGCCCCATTTTTACCCGCTTAAGCCTTGCTCTTTCCCACTCTTTCCGACTAATGCCCATTCTTTTCGCTTCTTTTCGATGCTGGCCGTGCTTTGGTTATATCTTTTTTTCGCTAACAAGTATTCGGTTTGGTGTATTGTAATCAATGTTTATTTAGGAACGTGTTAAATACACTTGAATTGGATTTAAAGTGCGTTTGCGTTTTAATTTGGGGTAACCATCGATTTAAAACGATGTTCCTCGACGGAGGGTTGTGGTCATTTCATTTCACATGCATAGCAAATCGCTTTTAATTTGTTTAATGGAGCTTTGTACATTACAATCATTGACAGCTGAATAGTGAGTGTAAATACTCGTATACACTAAATGCAAATACCTTTTGGGCTGGAGCTGGCAATGAAAGGTTCTTTTTGATATGTCGGAAAAAAAATTAACAATGTTGTATTAAAATTCTTCTTTCCCATTTCGACCTGGGAATTATTGTTAAGTTTAGTTTTTTTGACAATCCAATGAGTCAGAGGAAACAAAGACTTCTATATCTTAAACTTAGAAAACTCGGAATAAATTATTTTTGGTCAAATAAAATTTGGAAATCAACAGATAATATTGCTTTGTTTGTTCTAAATTTAAAAAACTGTAAACAATGATGCCAAAAGGAATGTCATTATCATACATCGAAACCAATTCTACTAGATTTTACTAAATTCCAAATCTGATTGGTAATAAAGCTTTGTTTTCTGTTAGATTGGAAAACGCTTTCATTATACTTCAACAGTCTCAAAGTACCAAAGTATCGACTTAGGTCTTTCCAAACATATTCTCTTCAAATGATATACCACAATTCTAATAGGATACTCAGTTATGATTGATTCCAACATAATACAAAAACAAACAAACAAACAAACAAACAGACAGACACACATCGGGCATCAGCAATTAATCACAATCAACTTAACACTTTAGTAAACAATACAAAAATTTAAATTAAATTAATATTAATAAACGTGTAAGCCAAGCTTACGAACAACCTGATGTGGCAACCTCGAACTATCGGGTACCGCGAACTCCCGCATGCTGCAGCACGTTGATAAGTTGACATTGATCAATGTCCCATATATGCCGGCGGCACTTGACTGAATGAAACTCATGAATGAAAGAAAGAAAGATCGAAAGATCGAACGAACGAAAGAAAGAAGCGAGTGAAATAAAGCAGAGTATATTCCAAAGACGCGACAAGCGGCTTTAATCAGGCAAGATGAATACATTATAACGAAAGCAATAAATCATATTTGGGCCAGACTTGCTGGTTTTGATATTTAATATAGGTTGAGCGGTTACTTCGGTTACCAAATGTGGTTACCGTTTAACTGATTGGTAACCTAATTTTTTTTATATTAAGCATATTTTTTAATATAGAAATTATTATAAAAATGACTCAAGTTTTGTTGACTTATTAAAAATGTCCGTCTCCCATTGTTCACTTGCAGTAATACCACAACAGCAAAAATAATAGTAACACCCAGTACCACGCCTACTCCGCCAAACTACGCCGTCACTTTATTTGATAGCAGCAACGGTTTCCTTAACTCCAGCAGCTTCACAAAATGATGGATCGCATTCCATCATTAGCGTTCTCAGGCATATCGCTCGCACATCCACTCTCACTCTCGACGGGACAAACGCTCCAGAATCATTTAAGTACCGCAGCCGTAACTTCATCGACTGGCGGCCATTTGGGACAATTAGCTGCGGCCGTACATCATCATCACCAGCAGCAGCAACAGCAACAACAACAGCAGCAACAACAGCAGCAACAACAACAGCAACAACAACAGCAGCAGCAACAGCATCAGCAACAACTCCAGCAACAGCAACTGCAGCATCATCACCAACACAACCATCACCACAACCATCAGCTGTCATCGTCACTAAACTCGTTGAGCAGCCTCCAGGGTCTGCACGCCGCAGTCGCCTCCTCGTCGACAACGCCAACATCGCTAGCAACGCATTCCAGCTCATCGCCCAGCAGCTCAACATCGGCATTGCATCACAGTCACCACAATCACTCCGCCTCCTCAAACGCCGCATCAACAGTCAACTCAACGACAGCGCATCACAACGCGCATTCACATACAACGCATCATCACCTTGGCACATCGTCGTCGTCATCGTCGGCGGCAACGTCAACGTCGAGCGGTGCTGTCGCTGGTCTCACGCATTCACCACATCATCTGCATAATTCATCTGCCGCCGTCGCCGCTGCGGCCGCATTGCATCATCACTCGTCATCTGGCGCTTCGACTGCGGCATCAGTGAGTTCTTCGTCCTCCGCTTCGGCAGCAGCAGCCGCAGCAGCAGTAGCAGCCCATCACAGCCATTCGGCGGCACATCACCACTCGACGCATCATCATCATCACAATCATCTGTCGTCGGTGATAGCTGGTGGGTCGAACGCTTCGGGCTCGTCGTCATCCGCCTCAACGAATTCCACCGCATCAGTAATGGCTGCCGCCGCCGCCGCTCATCTGCATCACAATTCGCAGGCATCGCCAATGACAAATTTACACCAGAACATGGGTAGTCTGATGAATAGTGGCAGTACCGCGAGGTAAGTAATTATTATTATCATTGTGGCGCTGCGGGGGCGCATGGGGGCAGGCGTATGCTGCGTGTGTGTGTTAATTGGAAATGTGCGATAATTGTCTCGGTTCGTGGTACATGTCGAACGTAGATTTGTGGCGTCATTGTTCCGCAGTTGACAAAATAGTTTCTGTCTATTTTAATTAATATTAATGCTAATTTCCACTATCGACAGACATATTTTGTTAGCTTAAAGGGTTAATCAGCGGTGTGCCATGTGAGGGTAGTTCCAATGTTTATAATTATTTTAAGAAAGGATGTCATAAATTTGATTCGGAGCAGACTAACTTCTGACACATATTTCCTAAACAACCTTTATGCTTTATTGCTTAATTATTTCCATATCCATTGGAATCCTGACGTTATTGAGGCGATATCTAAAACGATGCCATACGAGGTTTTTAAAAAGTCTTCGAACTTTGCATTATCAAGATCCTTAAATCATGTATTTAATGTATAAGAAGACATAAAACTAAATTTAGTCATGTAAAGTGCAACTATCACTTGTCGAATGCCTGACGATCTTAGGTTAGGTTATAATGTCTGTCTCTTGAAGAGAGCCCCACTTAGGCTAGGAGCCTTTAGGATGACATGCGGTATATGAGTTATGCCACTAACTGAACCATCCTTCACTGTTTATAAAATGAAGAATATTATTTATATTCGATCTGGATATATCTAATAGGCCTACGAATAAATGCTTGCCCAGATGTCTATATCTTTTATTTGCCAAAGCGGGGCATGTATTTAGAAGATGTGTTATTGCTTCCTCCTCCTCATCTCTAGAGTTTCTGCAAAAATCATTTAAGAAGATGCCTAGACTTCTTACATGAGTTGATACACTATGATACAGTGTCCTCCAGCCGATCTTAGGAATTGTCTAAAAAGCTAAACATATTTAATCATAATAAAAAAAAAATAAATGGATCAATATCTTGTTTGGGTTAGAGTGCTTTCTTATCCAGGAACTTAACTATATAGGCATTAGGATTAATGTTCCAAATCTCATAGTTAATAAAAAAAAAGCCCAGAGAGTAATTTGAGATATTTATAAATAGTTTAGGTGTAGAAAGGGCAACGATAGATCTTCCAGATTGCAGTAATCTTGCTGCCTGTACTAAGTAATTTTCAAAATAGCTTTGGAATATTATCTATATATAGTTATGTGTATTTGTTAATGTATATGTTAATTTATCAAACTCTTAACATGTGTTCAACTTTCGTATATATGTAAATTGTCCATTGTAGTCTTCGATTTTCGGGATATATATTGTCTTAGTACAAGTATGGAAATTCTAAACTATATCTCAAAGTAAACAGATTGAAATTATTTCAAAGAAAGAGTTACGTGACAAAGCTTAACAACCGATTGAATAAATTCCCCCAAGAGACACACAAGTGGCACAAAAACTTCCAGAACGGTTTCTCCCCTTGAACTTAAGTTTTGAAATAAATGCTAGAAATTACTCTTTAAAAATCGAAATACTTTAAATCTTGTAACTCTTTCCGTTTCATCGCCAACAGTGACGTCTTCTTCAGCCTAATGATACAAAATACAACGAAACGCCAAAACGAGGAACACATCAAGCGACCGATGAACGCCTTCATGGTCTGGTCTCGCCTACAACGTCGAAAAATCGCACAAGATAATCCGAAAATGCATAACTCCGAGATATCAAAACGTTTAGGTGAGTAAACACACACAGTTTAGTCTTAACTTAGTCCCACATTGACCCAAGCATATGTGCCAAACATAACAAAGAGCTGGGGGGCCTCCTTTAAAATAGACGCTGCTCCGTCTTTGAATGGGAAAATCAATAATTTCCGACAGAACGAAAACAAACAAAAGTTGCATTAAAAAATTTAAAAATGAATATGAATGCAATGAGAAAAAGTAAAACAGAAATCATCATCATCATCGTCAAGACCAACTGTTTGTGAAAAAAAAAATGTATATAAAAATTCCAAACAATGCCCGCCAGCGCGGAATCTGCACACTCGCCGCACATTCGCATTTATAATAGGTTGGTACTCGTCTATGGCAGCGGACAGAAGTGAGGCATTTATGAATATGAACATGGCTCGTTTAGTGATTTGAACCCGAGCGAACTTTTCACGAGTTTGAGCTGGGGGGTGGGGGGCTGCTTGGTGTGTTGTACGAGCTTGAAGAGTTTGACCCTTGCCGGTTGGCGTGTCGTTGAGGATTATGAGCTCGCATGTCGAGACATTGTTTGTGCGAAATATTGTGAGTGATTATGTGGGATATGCGATTGCGTTGGTGGGTGGGTGGTTGGGTTTATTTTTTTCTTTCTTTTTTCCGTTAGATTATATATCTATTATGTGCAAGTGCGAGTAAAAATATTTTAGTGCATACTTGAGGCATTGTTTCGGGATTTGTTTGGAGGACTTTCCTTTTTTCTTTTCTTTCTTTTTTTTCGCTTTTTATTTGTTTGGTCTATTGTGTGATTTTTGACCTGGTGGCCAAAACATGTGTAGGTTTGGGAACTTAATTTTCAAAACGGGATCGTTTGTTTCACAACTGGGGTTATTAGTTAAGTGGACTTTTGGAGTATGTGGAGCTATGGGGTAATTAAGGGCCAAGAGTAATTCGATTATGCTTTGAGTGGATGAGGTTAAGTGGCATTAAAGCTTTGACTTAAATGGAAACTTTTCGAAGTCACAACAAATCAATTTAGGTATTAAAAATTGTTGATATTTAATTCGGTATGTAAACAGTATGAAGTCTCGTATATTTGTTTTTGTAATTATTATTTAATAAATAAATAATTTAAAAAAATTATTTGTTGTATTGACTGGTTCTTAAATCTAGGACGTTTATTTTTATCGGTTTTCGATTTTAAGACTCTCAAGCTTGGATCTAAAGTAGACGTTAGAAATTTAGAAGCCTGGAGTCTATTTTACGGAAGGATATGCCGACGTTTTTTTATGGAAACTGTTTAAAGTTTCATGCTAGTTGGCGAAGTGTCGTTATTTTTTAACAAGAACTATTCATATAGTCGAATTTTCCCGCTCTGAAGGATGTCATCTTAAAAAAATTTATTCCAAAAAAAGTTTTAAACTCTTCTACCTTTTAGTAAAACAATCTCATAACAAGCGTTTTTTCTAAATTTGTTTTTGTATTTGCAATGTGCCCCTCACTCCCATCCCATTCCATCGGTAACTTAATTTCACAAACTTCAAAAATCAGCCACTTCCGCTAATCTTAATTAAAATACCCTCAAAATACACCCAAAAATCCAGGCGAAAACAAAACGAGACACACGCGCGCGCTCAGCCAACTGTCAACTTCCTGATCCGAAGCAGATAAACGTTTCCCACCACCCGAACAAAGGCCGCAGCGTCGTTATCCCATTTCGCAATCTGAAAACTAACCAAGAAATGTGACAGTCATAAGCGGGGCAAGGCAGCAATTGCATAATCCAACTTAAACGTAATGAAATGCCGCCACCAACGCTTGACGCCGAAACATCACAACTGACACGACCTGTCAAACAATGACACAAGCGTCGTCGCTCCTCTGCTTGCATCATTGCAATTGCCCAAAAAGGGTTTGCGCAGCCAGAAATTATTTTTCTGTCACATCATTGTGTCGTGGCGCCGGAATTTTAGCCAACTCATGCAGTCGACCAGCTTTTAAGCGGGAGCGTCAGTTTAACTAGTTGCATAGTTAAATAGTTATTCGAAGCTAATCCGATCTGAAATAAACGACGCGTGTCCCGCCCTAAAGTTTCGCTTGTGTCTCTCTCACTTCAAATTCAATTTCAATCACAGGACGTGACACGTGTCGTCGTTGTCGTCGTCGACGAGGAAGACTTCAACGAGTGCCGAGTTGGCTTTGCGAAAAAGTTTAGCATAACAATAGGCGCACATCTTAAGCGTATTGAAATATAAACTTCTTCTTCATCAGCGCTTTATGAAATATGCATAAGTTTTTCGAGCTTTGGCTTTTGTTGCGTTGATGCGAAGAAGTGTCGCCTGTCACAACAAAGATTGCATAGTTTTAGGACTTTGGCCCATTGTGTGGGTGGGTGGGTTGGCTGTGTTTCTTAGCGAGTTAAGGAAAAATTTCGCAGGTGAATAATACTGCATTTAAATAAAGATATTTATAGAAAAAGGAAATAATTTATGTATTCATTTGCAATATGCTGTGTTAATAAAGATAGCATAGTTTTAGGCTTAAGGTACTGAATTTCTGCAAGTGATATTTATTTTATTCAGTTTAAAATATTTAAAGTTGAAGTTAATGTTTTTATTAATATGAAAGAACATTTATAAATATTTACGAAAAGTATAGCATAGTTTTAGGCTTACGACACAGTTTTTATAAGCTTATTAAAATATTAGCATTGTTTGATACTAGAAATATAACAGAAAATAGAAATCATTTTTTTTTTTAATTAGGAGAATTATAAGAAAAAATGTAAATATTCAAATTAAAAATTATAGCATACTTTAAGGTTCTTATATAAAATCTAATATATTTTGCTTTTGGCACTAAGAATTCGTGTTAAATAAGTCTTTAGAGACAAGTATTTCAGAAATAACATTTGTTGCTCAGTAGTAACACATTCTCAGTAATTAGCATACTTTTAGGCGCAAAACATAAATTTTTTAAATCTGCAGAGCAGTCATTTGTGGTAGTATGTTTTTTTTTCAAAATATGAAAAGCTTATACGAAAAAACACACTCTTTCCGTGTTTTATGTGTGTGTAAAAGTCAACCGCCCCCTTCCCCCCTAACAAATTTCCAGACCTCCTGCTAATGTCAAATTTTTCAATTACTTAAAGTAAAATTTGTTCGCTGTCAGAAAATAAAAGTAACTACCTTGCGCCAGTGAAACATTATGTATGCCGTTAAAAAATCTTGACTCAAGTCAAGTGCAACACAACAACAAAAACAATAAGTACAACAACAACAACAATAATAATAATAATTAATAACGAGTGAATTGTGCTGCAGTTGAGCAAACACAAACAAATTTAAACAACAACAACAAAAAATAGGTAAAAGCAAAAAAAAAGCAAAAGAGTAATACGGTAAAAATGCAGCACTGTTACGAAAACAGACGCCGGAAAGGGTTGCCGCCTTTTGTTATTTTAAAAGAACGACTGAATGAGCGAGTGAGTATGTGCGCCGAAGAAAAAACAAAAGGGAGTTTTTGTTTTAGCGCAAACAGCGCAAACAACAACAAAAGCAACAACAAAAAAAGAAGTCAATTGTCATTAGAGAAAATTAATAAAGCGTGTAGGAAGGAAGGAAGGAAAAATTGGAGAAGAAAAAAGAGTTAAAAATTAATTAAAAGCAATATTGGCAAAGTTTTGTTTTAAAGAGTGTAGCAGCTGTGAGTGTATTTATGTAAAACCTAAAACTGTAAAAAACAGCTGAGAGTGTTGAAAATTGTAGTGAATAAATTAAAATTAAAATATTTATTATTGCAATTAGTTATTAAATAAAGAAATTTATAATTTGTTTACTTTACTGTTTTGGTTATGTACAAGAGTATTATCTTATATCTTTGATTGTACATAGAAGTGTAAAAATTACTGTTATATAATAGGTAACCGTTTTTGTTTTAATTATAGTCAAATTTTAAATGACAGTCATTTTAACACTTCTTTGCATAGTATAAACAGTAAATTTAACCTTTGCTTTAAACTACTGCCTAATTTACTGTTTTAATTACGCTTACGTGTTAAAATTACTGTCATATATTACTGCATACAGAATACATTCAAATCCTACACTGAGAGCAGAATGTAGTAAAAAGTAACTATAAATCTGACTACGACGTAATGGAATTGCCCGTTGACAATCGAATGTAATTGAAGGTAACTACTGATAGTCGAACAAAATTCTGATCGAATATTTCAACTACGCCGTAATTATTTCTGAATATTTCTTTGTCAAAAAATTAAAAAATTTAGTTTTTTTCAACGACTGTCGACTTACTTACCTGCAGGTTAACTACTTAAGTCAAATTAACTGAATTTTTTTATTTTGTTATATTTGACAATCTTCCGAACGACTTACATCATAGTCAATTTGGAAAGTGTAGTCATTTTCGTAAATTTTGCATGTACTACTAAAAAATCAAAATAGTTACTATGTTATACTTTGCTTTCAGTGTATAAACAATGTCAAAACATCGAAAAAAAATTGTTAAACTCAATGGAAAAAACTGTTTATACTACATTAAAAAAAAATTCTCTCAAAAAATGACTTCAACAAAATTCAACCGCATTGAAACTGTCAAAATGCGTCAAAATTAACTACTTCGGTTGGCAACCCTCACCCCCTCCCCCTAGACTCGTTTACAATTTCGTGTGTTTGATAATTTCGGGCAGATTGAAAACATTTCATTTCCTAATCAGCAAATGACAAAACAAACACCCACACACACACACACAATCAGACATTTTAGACGACACTCGCTGTCTGCCAGTGTTGCCCCAAAGTAGCAAAATTCAATTTCAAAAATGTGTGTGTGTGTGCGTGTTTTTTTTTTTTGCCGTTTTCAATACAATTCAATTTTGAGTTCGTTATTTCACTTCCGCCGTAGCGCAAAAAAAATATAGAGAAAAAAATATGAGAAAATAAAAAGGAGTCGGGTGCGTTATTGTGATGACAGTCGAAACAGTCGCTGTCATTGTGACAACGACAATAGAAAGAGACAACAAGCTGGCTGGCTGGCGGCGGCGGCTGCCGAGTGGCGCGGTATGGGCGTTAAAAGTGAATAAGGTGCACACACAAAACAAACACAATAAAAAAGAGAAGGGGGAAAAGTGCAAAAACTTACTTTTCCATTTTGACAAATAAAAAAGGTGAACAGTGAATAACAACAAAAAAACAACAAAAAAAAAATAGCGAAAATTTCGAGTTGATATTGGAAATTTCTATGGCAACACTACAAAGCACGATACAAACCAATTTTTAACATTATTTTTCCTCTTATTTTTCTTTCTATTTTTGGCATTTTCAAACTAATATTTTCACTTGTTTGTGGATTTTCGTTTTTTTTTCTCTCCAATTTTTATTTTACATTCTTTTTTACATTCTCTTTTACATTGTTGAATTTTCGGTAAATCCATTATGTCAATTGACAGGAGCATAATATTTGGGCTGTCAGTTGCAGGCATTGTGCTTTGTTGTTCGACTGTTGTCAAAAATGTGCTTGTAAGTGTGCGAGCAAGAAAGAGGAAGAGATGGAGAGCTTGAAAAAATAGAAAGCAATGCGAAAAAGGACATAACTTGTTGTTGTATTTATTGACGAAAAGAAAATTTTTACAACAAAAATAAAACAAAATGCAAAGAAAAGAAAAAGTTTTAAAATTGAAATTGAAGTGACAACACAAAGCGGATTGTAAGGGGTGGGGGGTGGGGCTAAAGGCGATAGAAAAGTTTTGTGAGCAATCGAAATGTCAATTTGAAGAAGTGTGGTCAAAAGTAACGCTGAGCATAAAATAAATTATTGAAAAAAAGAGACAAATATTTTTTTCTAATAAATTTCAAAAAAATAAAATTGAATAGAATAAGTTCACTTTTACACTAGGCAATTAAACTTCCGCAACTAATCAGTTTGTGGGCGAGAGAGTCAATAGGCAATGAGAGGGCTACACACTCGCCTGTACAGGCAATTCCATTTTGATTCGCAAATCGGTTTTTATAGCCGTGCAGTTGGCTGCGCATTGATTTAGCAATAGGGGGATTCCTTTGTCTCGAAAAAATAGAAACTCTTTGACTCTCAAAAATAGTTTGAAGCATAATTTTTCGCGTGCCTCAGAGTAATCGTAAGAACAACCTCGAAAAGTTTCTCGTGTATTTCAGTGTTGTCGGTATGTAACAAACAATTCGGCCAAGATAAAAGTGAACTTACTTACTTTTGGTTATAAAATTGTAGAAAAATAAAAGTAAATATTTCTTTTCGTAAAAAAAATAAGCCAACAATTTTTTTTTATAAATATTTCACAGTTTACATTCTTGCTAAAATTAAAACAAAAGACAAGCAATACTATTAAAAAATTACAATTGGCAACACTAATTTTTTTTTTATTAGAGGCCAGGAAGCACTGCGACCAACAAGATCTATTGTGCATGGCCTATATTTTAACCCGATAGTCTTTTAATAAACTTTAGCACTAATTGGGGATTTTTGTTCCAAAGTTTATATGGATTTACAACAGTGTCACCGTAGTCGACACTAATAAAAAAAAACAGCTGACTGATCTGGTAAAATGCTGAATTTCACAAATTTTTGACGTTGCAAAAAGTTGCGCACCCGAAAAGAGTCTCGAAATTTTTCGAGTTTTCTAGTTTTAAGGAATTCCCTGAATATGAAATTTGAGATTTTCAGAAGAAGCGGAGATAGAAACTTTAATTGCTATTAAAAGAGACTCGAATTGCTCGCCATTAATATTGCCTAGTAAAAAAGACTTATCAAAAAAAATTTAATGAGTATAGAAAAAGCCAACATTGTGACAACAAAAAACATTACAATTTAAATTGACAAGGTATGAACTGTAAAAATTTCAGAAATTTTATATAATGAAAAAGTTGTCAATTGATTAAATTTTTGACAGAAAATCAAAACTCACAAATTTACAGTTTTCCATAAAAAAAAGCGTTATTGCCTTCCAGCGAAGTTAAAGAGTCATTAGCGTGAATTCAGTGTGGGGGGGGGGGGTGTAACAACCTGGCATAATTGAAAACCGCACCTCACTTCGCTCACTTCGCTCACTTCACTTAATGCGCACAAAACAATATGGCAAATTTTTTTTCCTCTCTCCCATTTGTTTTCATTATTTTTTTTATAAATACTTTTTTATACAGTATTCCAGACAGTAATTAATGACAGTTACAGTTACAATTTGAAATTTCAATTACGGCGCGGGTCGCCGCCGCCGCCGCAACTGAAGCGCACTTCATGTTTCCCTCTTTTCGCCCCATTGAGACTTCCGGGCGAACGTTAAAACAGACGAACAGAAAAAAGGGAAATTCGCGCCGCCATTTTTTGTTTTGCGTTATTTTTTGTTGTTTGTTTTTGTATGCCGCCCTTTTTTGTTGTTGTTGTTTTCACTGTTTTGTTGTTGTTGTTTGTGTGGGCTTTGTTCGATGCTTTTGAAAATTAAATAATGAGCTTTTATTGTTGTTGTTGCGAATAATCAGAAATAACAACAACAACAATGCGCAAACTTTTCAAGTGCAAAAGTTTCAACATTAATTTTTGTTGTATTAATGTGGCAACTTTGACAATTGTTGTTGCTGCTGTTGTTTTGAGAAAACAAAAATGGCCGTCGCCATTTTTTTATTTTCGTTTTTTTGTTTGCCATATTGTCACTTTTTGTTGTTGTATTGTTTAATTTTGTGTTTAATTGTAGTTTGCAGTTCGTTGTGTGATTCGTGTTTCTTTTTTTAATGGCTCGTCAAGATTTTTCATAAATTGATAACGTCAATCAATCGGCTTGACACTTTTACAAAAAAAAAAAAAATTATATAATAATACGCTGAACTGTCAAGTTGGCAACACTGCTGCACACACACCCGGTTTACTTATCTGCGGACACTCCTCTTATACAATACAATATAAAGTAATGCAATTTCTTGAGCTTGAGTTTAAAATATTCACTAGGAAATGACATTTCAAATGTCACATTTTTGACATTTTGGCTTTATTTTGAAAAATAGTCATGGATAAGAAAATGAATTTAATATAAGGAGGAGTGCCATGGACGTAATCAGGTTGGGGTAGGGAGGAACAGTTTCTACCCTATAACTTGATTGTTCTTGAGAATTGTTGTTTTTTGGTTTTGACTTTCCTCCTTTCCTGCCTCGAGTGGCACATAATCCTGACTCGTTCATGAAAGAAAACAATGTTGTCAACTTCATTTACAGAGCTGGGCACGAACTAGTTAAAAATTATTAACGAAGTGAATTTTTTGCTAATTTTTAGCTATCCCGTTAATTTTAAAAAACCACAAAGAAGTTTATTAACTCGCGTTAAATTTCTTCCGTTAATTCAAGTAAGTTAAATATAAAACGAAAAATTTAGAAAATAAAATCTTTGTTAATAGAAAAAAAAGAAAAATTAAGTATTGAATTAGGGCAGATCGAATGATTTACTTACAGACTCTGACTGACTGAATCACAAATTTAACGACATTTCGAATTTCGATTTACCCTTGCTTAGGTGGGCATCGTTAGTTAAGAATTTAACTTCGTTAATCCGGAAAAGTATTTTTTGTTTTTGCTATAGACATTTTTACTTGTACGTTAAATTTTTAACGACATTAACTTTTCAACGATATTAACGAAATCATCTTAAAGTTAAGTTTTCGGTTAACTTTTCTCTTATTAACGAAGTTAAATTCTTAAACAACAATGCCTACCTATATATGTTCATTTGTTTAGAGCCTCAAATATTTTTTAAGTTCGGTTTTTTTTTACCCTGGCCTTTTTCCAACCAAGCAACCGAAAAGCAATTTTTTCCTAGCAATTTAAATTCTCACATGTAATATCGAAACCAACATAAATGTTTTAAAAACCGAATTGCGATCGTGTAGCCCTTTTTTTTTGCTTTTTTGCTAATATATGTCGAACGGAAAATTTGGGCTTAAATCTGCTTCAGCGAATCTTGGTCTTAAATTTTTTGAATATTTTCGATATTCTATAAAATATTAAACTTAAATTACTAGCAAAATCAGAAATTTTGGTCAATATGTGGTCATCTTTGAAATAAGCTCGAAATCATTCAGACAGCTTTTATATATTCTACTCTCTACAGATTAATACAATATATCAGATTATAATATATAGAGGGTACAGTCGTGCCTGGATATTGAGAACTTATTATTGCAAGGACTGTTCACTATATCCCGGTTGTTCATTCTTTCAAGGTGGACTTTTGTTGTTCTTGCGTTCAGAAATTGACTTCTAGACCGCTTTTCACGTAGACTTCGCAGTTCTAGAATACCAGCTGCATCAGTAGAGTTTTTGTTGTTGTTTTTTTATTGCTATCCGCTTGAAGTTGCTTTCAAAATTTTACTCACTAACCTCCAAATAGTGAAACAAATTTGAAAGAACATTTCGATTGTACACTATTTTGAGTACTCCATGTAAAAATTTAAGTGTTCACTATATCGAGGTGTTCACTAAACCCAGTCACGACAGTTTGTCCACTTTAAATTTGAAAACTTTTTCTGCAGGATTTGCCCCGACTTTTAATTATCTTTAAGCATTTGACTTGAACCCGATATTTTTTTGGGTTTTGAAACTTTTCCCTTAACTTCTCGCTCTTCAAAATAAAATTGAATTGATTAAGTATCCATTAATCTATTAAACAATGGAAACTAATATTTGGCGCAAGCACCCATGCAGGGTGTATTTTGAGCTTTTTTTCTCGAAGCTTTTTCATATTCATTCGATTAATTCAAGTTGAAAATCATTCTAAAACCATTTAAGAATTATTTGCCAACAATATTTAAAAAAAAAATAAATAAGTTCAGCATTCAACACAATTATCCTTGCTTAGCAATCCTGTTGCACAATCCATCCGTCATTAAGTCAGCAAAACAAAAACAAAAAAATCGAAAGCAGCAACAACAACAAAAAAAAAAAGGGTTTTCTACTTGATTGAAAAGAAAATTGAGCGTAATTCGACTCGTTGATTTTAATCAACATCGCTTTTTTTATTTTTGTTGTTGTTGTTGTATTTTTTTTGTTTATTCTTTGCTTCTTTTCGCATTCATCAGGAATATCCTTTGGGGATATTAAATGTTGAACAACAACAACAAAAACAACGCTGCTATCCAGGGCAAACAATGGCCAAGGACTCAACTCGATTCAAGTCGATTCGACTTTATTTCTTTCGGCGCTTTCAGTGTCTTCCCTTTTTTCTGTCAGACGTGCGCTTTGCTTGCAATCAATGCGCACAACAATGCCGGTTGAAGAGGGTGTGGCATATTTGGGGGCGGCGGGCGGGCGGCCGGTCGGACGGTTTGGTGGTGGTAAACAATTGATTAGTTTTGCAATTGAAAATTGCATTTTCGATTGAAAAACGAGTTTTCATTGTTTTGTTGTAATTGTCGTTGTTGTTGTTATTCTTGTTGTTGTTTGTGTGACTGTGTAAGTAGGTGTGTCTATTTTTTGTATTTTTGTATTTTTTGTTTGTTCGAAAGTGGGTGTTTGTTTGGAGGAATGTCCTGGGAATGCAATTGACAGGTGTGGATATTTTTTTCTTCTAATCTCTTTGTCTTTGTCCTGACTTGGGCGTTTTGTTTTTGTTTTTGGTATTCGATATTAATTTTTTGCCTTCTTCCTTTCATTGAAGTTAATGCCTTAAGGACTTTTTTTGAAGGATGCAACATTTAATTAAAATGTTCTAAGCGTCGGCGTCAAATTTAATATGTATCAAAATGATAATACATTAATGTAATAATAACAGTTATGATAACATATCATTATTACGCGTCTGACGTATTAATTCGTCAACAATGTCATTCTTCAATATATCAATATAAAGCCTCAAGGATTTCTTCTAGGATGCAGTAATCAAATAAAATTTTCTAAGTTTTAGTGTCATTTCATATCTAAAAATAATGTAATAACAACATTGATAATATCATTTGCTGCGTCTAACATTAACTCGCATTAATTCATCACTGATGTCATTATTCAATATATCAATACAGGCGGACTTCAATTTATTGCGAGGACATTTCCATGGAACTTAAATTGAATTCCATTGAATTGGGCTGATGTCAATTACAATAACTCAATTCTCACAATCACAGAGCAAATCTTATCATACCAAACACACAAGCATGGACAAAGGAACTGTCACACTCGCATAGACATACACACACAGAACACACACACACTCATATGTATATACAACTATTACAACACACAGACAAAAGCGCAATATAACGGAAACGGAAGTCACTAAAATTAATATCGCCATTAAGTAATTTTAGCCTAAGGAGAATCCATTCGTATACTCGTACACTCGCATTCAAGTAAGTAACACACACAGACGTTACCAACAGCAACTGCGTGTGCCATTCAGGGCATCTACAACAAAATGCGCAATTTGACGCGACACCTACGTACAACAAAAACAACAAATATATTCGAGCGCCCTTAAGCGTTATAACAAGACATCGAGGAGAAATAAGAACGAGAGAGCATAAAGTGATTTACGTCACCTCACTTCAAAAAGGAATACACAAAGGATACTCATACACACACAAGCACACACACACAAGCATAGAGTAAATACTTTATAAACAAAGAAAGTTAATAATTGAATATGAAAGACAAACACACAGCATGGCAGAAATATGTCTTTGTTTGTGTGCCTGCGTCCAGCGTCCAAGACTGGACAAGACACTTTCGTCGAAATGCTGTAACTAGCGTTAAAGTGGTCCCCCCCAGCACCTCATCTTCTTCTAACATACTTGACAATTAACAACAACTGAAGAAAAAAATAATAATAAAAAAAAATACAAAATAGTCAAACAAGTCAATTGCAGTTTTGCCAGTTGGACAAAACGACAGTTCGGCCACACAAGCAGATTCCTTCTGCCACAGCCGCTGTAATCTCAGCGCTGCCCAGTACATGTGACGCCGTTTGTCTTTCGTTTTTGGCAACGTTACATGCGAATGTTGATTTTTGAGGATATGCTCTTCTGCTCCTCAACTTGGTCAAACGAAAACTCTTGTTTGGCCACCACAATGCAAATATCTGGCCACTATATAAACTCGATTGTGACAGTGGTCCACTCCTTCTAATATTGACTTTAGTTTTGGTATTTAAGGCAAAAGCCGTTGGTTTTTGGCATGTGATTTTTGTAGTCTTATTCTATGAGTGACTCTTCGCTTGTGTTGTTTGGATTAGCTGGTTCAGTGGTTACACTCATAACTGATGCGTTGGATAAACAAGACCAGACGGTGACGTCGTCATTGTCGTTGTCCTGGTGCTCAACCGTGAACCGACGAGCTGTGGTAATGTGAAAAAAAAAGTAGTCAATTCCAAATCGGCAGATTGACTTAACAAACGAGATGAATGGCATTTGACCAAAAAGCTCAAATAAAGCTCCCATGATTGACCATCCCCTTTTAGGCTGAAGCTATTTGTCGCATGTGTTGACCAGGCCAAGAAATTTAATCATTATGAAAATGGGTTTTGAAACATTCCATTTTTGTTAATTGGCAATTTTTCTTTTTTAAGGCATCACTCTTTTTTATTGCTTGTTTAAGCCAACATTTCCAACGCTCCTAAAACTAGACAACATTAAATTTAAGTTTAAAAAGCTCTTTTCACAATAGCGTAAATATTTGAATTCGCAATTAGGCTTTAAAAATTATTTTAAAATAAAAAAAAAGATCGAAAGAAATTTTATTTAAAAAAAAGAGAAAATTTTTTGATGTCACTATTGAGAGCCTAAAAATATGCAAAATATAAAACATTTTATTGTATATAGAATCCTACAATTCATCAATGAGTTTGTAAAAATTACATATTTAATCCCAATAATCACCTAAAAGATATAAAAGTAGTATTCTAAAAGTACCTGAAAGTATGTTATAAAAGAAGAAGTAATCAATAAGTACCTAAAAGTATATTATGACATAGAAGAAGTTATTTAAAAAAATAAACTAATCTGAAAATGTGCTGACAAAATTAATAACAATTGCAATTTTGACACTGATTAATTTTGAAAGCGCCGGAAAGTATAGAATGAAATTGTTTAGGCTGCACCTAAATGAAAACTTTTCAGTTTTAATAGTGGCAGAGGGGTTAAAATAAAACCAAAACTCTTTTTTGCAAAATTTATATTTCCTTGTGCGCCTCAAAGTATGCTTATAATATAAAAAAAAATTTCGAAAAATTTACAGATCTAAAAATATGCTGAGGAATTACTTATAATTGAGATTTTGACACTGCTGCCTTTTTGAGGCACACGAAAGTATGCAGTGAAATTTTTTATGCTTCACCCTTAAAGTGGACTAAATTTTTTTAATTGTGGAAGAAAAGTGGAAAAATAGCCAAAATATTTTGAACGTAAAGTTTTCTTGTATACAAATGAAATAATGCTTCCCAATGCGCGTAAAAATATGCTTAGTTTTTTTCTTTTAAAAAATAAAATAATAAATCCTAAGGCGCATAAAAATATAGCAAATTTTTTTTATTATTTGTTGAAAATAAAATTGACGTTACGCTTGATTAAAAGTACAGTTATCAAACTAAAATTAATCGCATGCGCCCAAAAGTATGCCATAAATTTTTGTATTGTATGAGGAAAAAACACGCAAAACATGCCTAAAATACATTATTTCCATAGAACAAATATTGTTACCAATGACAACAATATGACCATGTACCTACATACATACTTACATATGTATGTACATAGCCAGTTCGTCAACAGCCCAACTCTAGAACCTCAGCATTTTCGATTCGACTCCACGCCCAGCTACACAACTGCCACACTTTACACGCAAACTAGCAAAGAAAAGCGCTCCTTTTCAGCGAGAGAACTGCAGAAAAATGCAAAAATGAGACAAAAGTCGAAAAAGGACGAAAAGGATTTACATGCCACAATGTAAACTGACTCACTAACAGTAAACAGAACAGAATGAGACAAAGCTAAAACAAAGGCAAGACAAGACAAGACTAGAAAAGAAAAGAAGAACATGACTAAAATACAACAAGTAGAAGAAATGACAATAGGATGAGTTGTTTTTGGTTCGGGGGCGGAGTGGGTGGCTGGTAAAAGTGGATGATAAGACAATAAGGATTCTCAAAGTATACTAGCGGAGGCGGATATACGTCAGAGCAACCATTGTGAAGTGAATTTTTCAAAAAAAAAAAGCGAACAGAAAAAATGGAATACAAAAAATTCGAATGAAAACGACAGAAGACAGAGGAAGAAGTCCTGCCACAGGATATGCCAAACAACCAACACGAAAAGTACGATTCGAGCAGATTTACGAAAATGTAAAATAATACCAGGACGACGACGATGACGACGACGACAACGAACAGAAAGACAATAAGAAATTGAAACAGAAACAGAAACAGAAACAAGTGAATGACATAAATTTACATACATACAAACATCCTTACATACATACGGTTAAAACCTACATCAAATACAACAATCGAAAAAGTAGGATATAATGTTTCCGTTGATGTACACAATATGGCAGCACTCTCTACCCCTCAGGTTTAAGGCGGGGGTTGGGTGTGGGTGTGTAGGAAGCAAGCGACATGACAGTAAGTTTGTCTGTCTTTCTGTTTGTTTGTTCGTTTGACTGGGTGGCTGGTTGGTTGCTATATTTCTATGTTTGTAGGTTTGTTCGTTCTGTTGTTTAATAGCACAAGTATGTGGCAAATAAAGGCAGGTAGCTAGCATAATGACAGACATGTTGTTATTGTTATTACTGTTGTTGTTGTTGTATTTGTTATTGTCACATTTTGGCTAAAATGTTGACAGTATAGTAATGAGGGGTGCTTACAAAGTATGTAAGTATGTAGTAAGTGTGTATGGGTTGGGGCTGAGTTCGGGTTTATGTGGCTGAGTGGGTGTGCCGCTTGAAGTGGGTGTTCAGCTAGGATAATGATGTCTTTATTTAATTGTGTAAAAAGCAGAGATTACAACTGTACTTTTTAATGCGAAAAATTAAAGGCTTTTTAAAGCTGAAAAAGCTTTTTATAAAAAAGTTCGATTATTTGAAAAGCTTTTGAAGATTGTTAAAATCTTTAATTAATAATTTTATATCTCTAGCCAATGAAGTTAAAGAATATATTAAAAAAAGCTTTTTTCTCCAAATCTTTTTTCTCCAAAAGCTTTTTTTTAATAAGAAATCAAATTTTCAATCGAGAACTTTTCCACACTAAATTTCAGGTGCCGAATGGAAGCTGCTGACCGAAGAAGAAAAACGTCCATTTATCGATGAAGCCAAGCGGCTACGGTAAGTTTTTTGTCGCGCGCCTAAAAGTATGCTTTTACACTAATCAAGCAAATTTTGCGCTTATGACAAAATCAACCTGCTGCTTTCTACAATTCCCAACATGTTTTAACACTTAACTAATTTGAAGTTATATTTTTAATATTTCTTTACGCTTGACACACACACAACCACATCGACAACAACCACAACAACCGCTCGGGTTAATTAAATCAGCGCAATGCATATGAAGGAGCATCCCGACTACAAATATCGCCCACGCAGAAAACCAAAAGCGCTGCGACGCGATGGCTACCCCTATCCGATGCCTGCATATCCCTCGGTGCCCATAGAGACGTTACGTGCAGGTGAGTGGAACTTGCAGACATGCGGTAAGACAGACATTAACAACGAAATTATGTAATCTATGTTATATATGTAATATGTGCGAGTACTTATGTATAATTAAAATGTGCGCAAAACTACAAAAAAAAAAAATGAAAACCTTTACTACAACTAAATTCAAGTCATAAAAATTAGCAGCGAAAAGTAGTAGTATTTTGTTGTTGCTGTTGTTGTATGCGCCAAGAAGCAACCCTAATTTATGAGCAAACACAAAGCGGCATTTATGTCTTTATATACTGACGTTACTTACATATACGAGTATGAATATGAAGCCAGGAAGTTTGTTATTTGTCAAAAGACAAATTCCAACATGACACGAAATAGTCGAAGCGCCCCTAGCCCTGGTAGAGTTGCCACCCACAGGCGAGTAGTAAGTGGAAGTTAGTGGTACACTAGAAAAAAAAAACTATAAAGTATTCAAGCAAATTATTAATATAATTTTCTGTAATCGAAAAAGTTTAAAATACGAGGCGGTGTAGCGCGACGGTTCGTGCATTAGCTTTCGATGCGGCAAGTCTCAGGTTCAATTCACGGAAGACGCAATAAAACAGAAATAGTGAAAAATTGTTTCTAAGCGATCGAAACACTCTAAGCAAGTTTTTGGCAAGTCCTTGACAGCCCGCATGGGTGGTTACTCCAAAATTTTATTTATTTCTTAATTTTCTATAAAAATTATTTAAAAAAAAAAAAATTTTTTATATGAAAATGTATTTCTGGCAAGGCTAACTATTTAGGTGGCAACAACATTCTCATCAGTAGCCTTTGAACAATTTGCGATGTCCTGCAAGGACTTTATATATATGAAATATTTTTACTAAAAGTGAAATGAGAATTTTATAAGACACACTAAAAGAACTCAAAAGTACAAAGAGAAATTGTAGTCTACAAAATCGAAATTAAGACTGCTTTTCCACTAGTCGATGTTACTTGCTTTCAAGTCGTCGATTTTATAGGCGAGTAAAAGAAGACGAAAGCAAA
Source organism: Suillia variegata (assembly GCA_949127995.1). NCBI lineage: Eukaryota > Metazoa > Arthropoda > Insecta > Diptera > Heleomyzidae > Suillia > Suillia variegata. The sequence goes on along the minus strand of OX421845.1, from coordinate 8,957,325 downwards.
GGAACAACGACTTGCTCTAATTATCAATTCTCGAACGACTCGCAGCAAGTCCAAAAGAGAAGCGAGAATCATTGCCTAAGAAAAGTCGCTTAGTGGAAAATGGAAGCGTGGTAATGTTTTTTTTTATTTTTTTGCTATGATTTATGGAGCTAACGAGCTCATAAAATTCTCATTTTACATAAAATGAAAGTAAGTGCCAAATCACTTAAATTTTTTTGAGTGTAGTCCACATGCGGAGCAAAAAGGCATATGTTACAGTTAGTTCCAACTCTTGCAGAGTCATCAAGTCTCGCATGAAATTTCTTAGTGCTGGGTTCCTGTGTGCACAGGACTCATCCACTTCTTGTCTATTTCGCTATTGTGTTTATTTTCTATGTGCGAGAGTGGTGCGAGGCTTTAAATTAGCATTACTCATTTTCCAGCGCTGGGTTTGGTTGGTTTTTCCTATATTTATTTCATTTTTTTTTTGTTTCGATAGTTTTTTTCTGAATTTTCTCGTAATTTTACGCAATTTCTTAAAAATACTTTTTTGGGGGAGGATTTCTAGCTGTGCGCGTCGCTAGCGCCTTGATTAATGTGAAACGGAAGCTAGACCATTTGCATAATTTGCTGGTTATTATGAATGAAAGAACAAATATTTTAAAAATGGATTTAGCATAGAGAATGTCAGAATATCTGTTAAATGATAGACTTGTCAGGTCTAGGAGTCGTAGTGATAAGGTCCAATTCAGCGTCTTAATGGATGGGTTCAGTCTGCCACACAGCACATTGAACTTTTTGCCTACACAGGAGTTTATAATTAAGAAAATCACAGCGAAATTACAACGAAATCGCAGCGAAAACGTAGCGAAATCTACGTGTTTGTGCTATCTAATATAGCCAAACACTTTTATTACGATTTTTTTGGATTCACGTTTTTATTTTTTCATTCTTCATTATTTAAATTTTTTTCGCTTTGTAATTGCGCTGCGATTTGATAGCGGCAGCTTTCAGAAATGAACAGTTTGCTATTCAAGAACGGGCAAGGTAACATTCCAAAAAAATACTCAACTTTTAAAAATCGTTCTGCATTTTTTTTAAGCTGCAGTATTATCAATTTTGTTAAATTCGTTGCGTTTCTGCAGCGATAAAAAAGTAATTTTAGCGGGAACGAAATTTTTTTTTTGTAAATATTTATATAAAAAATTGCAAATTTCCAAGGAAATGCTCATCTTTTAAAAATCGTTTGAATTTGTATTTAGCTACAGTCTTATAATTTCGTTGCGTTTCCGCAGCGATAAAAAAGTAGTTTTGGCGGAAACTAAATTTCTTTTTTTTTTGTAAATATTTATATAAAAAAAATGGAAAGGAAAAATTATAAAATTTGTTAGGTTTCGAAAAACATTGGCAACCCCGACCGCTGCTACCGCAATTTTCTTAATGTACTTAGTTGTAAAAAAAAGTAGTAAAAATTACAAAAAAATATGCACAAAGGCACAAAGTAATTACACTGTCAAAGTGCATATCAAGGAAACATAAATTAGTATGGCGCTTGTAATTATAGACCTAAAAAAGTGTAGTAAAAAAAAAGGAAAAAAATACTTTTTTTTTTATACAATAGAAGAAAACCTCAAAAACAATTCAATTAAAAGTACGACTACTATTTCGTGTCGATTAACATAAAGCAGCTAACATAACAACTCCGGCTGACGAGAATAGCTGAATCACAGCGATTAGATGAGCTCAGCACTTTAAGCCTTTATGCGCCATTTTAATTTTGACCATTGAAAAAGTACTTTTTCATTTATTTATTTTTTTTTATGTTTCAACGGTAATTATTTTTCAAACAAAAGTATTGGAATTTCGTTTTCTTTTCTTTTATTTTCGTGTTTAGGCATGACGCCGAGTTACTTTGCACCGAATCCAGCGGCCGCCTATCATCTGGGATCGCATCTGACGCAAGCGAATACGCCGACGTCGCAGGTCAGTAACACACACACACACAAACAATGTTTAATTGTTACAACAACAAAAAAAAAGATTAAAATAATAGTAGCCGAAAAGGTAGTAAGTATCCTATTCAATTAAGTCAAGTACGTCCGACCGACTGATCGGTCGGCGGCTTAATTGTTTCGCCCAAATGCAACGCTTAACTGCAACTGTCAAACTGACAGTTATGCACTTAGGCGATGTTTTAAACACAGCGCACGCACACGGTAGCAATTGGACGAAACCAATTAAATCAAGCGTATTAAAAGCATTTTATAAATTTTAAATTAAAAAAAAAAAAACAACAACAAATATTATTTTTTTTTTGAATAGCTCAGCAATAAAAGGTTCAGGCGTGCAAGCGCACCTTTAACCTTTTTCCGCTCCGCGTCGGTGTTCGACACCTGCAATTTATGCGCTTATGTTTAATAACATAATTACGCGCTACTTCAGCGGACGCCCACTTTTCCGCTTTTGCCCTTCGTTTTGTATTTGGTTATTTTTTTTGTTGTTGAAGCGTTTTTAACGCTTATCATAAATGCGCATCGTACATGTCCGTCGTACGTCAAGCAGCAGCCTGCGCAAGGATGGTCGCCGGTCGTACCTGGCCGCATTTACTTAAACCTTTGTTATGGTTTGTCTCATCGTTTCTCACCGCGTTGAAGTTCCGCCTTATTGGCAAGTCATCGTTTTGCCGCATGGCAACACTGTTTTGGTATTTTTTTTTTCGGTATTTAGGCGCGTAGACGAACGACAAGTTGTAATTTTCCAATTATCGATTGGAGCAAAGGATATGCCCGGATAGCGATAATTTTTTATTTGTTAAACAAATAAAACTGAGGGCAGGGCAGGTTGCACTAACAAGGTCGTTATGTCTTGTTGTTGTTGTTGTTGTTGTTGACGACATGACAAGTTGATTTAATTGATTTGGGTTAAGCACTTCATAAGTAGAGAATGAGTGAAAATTAAGGCATGTGCGGGCGTTGGTTCTTGTCGAGAGAGACATTTTTGTGGAAGTCCCATTACTTTGAGGCAGGTGAATATTTTTAGATGAAAAACTTAGTAGGTTATTTAGACCAAAGCTGGATTTAGACCAAAAAAAGTAAAAGCAAATAAAATTGTTAGTCCACGGTAGATGATATCCTGACGGAGAAGTCATTACATAGATATTTGGAATATTATTGGAACACGAAAAAGAGGACTACAACATCTCTGGGTGAAGGATAAGGTAATGGGCAACCTGTTAGCACTTGGTCAAGCCAATTGGCGACGCAGTACGTGAAAATCAGAGGCAACTGGTGGAGCTTTTTAAACGCGACTAAGAACGACAAACGATTTTAATAGGTTGGAAAGTAAAATTATTAAATACAGAAGTATGGTAGTTACTCCATCAAGCCCATCCAATCCAATTTATTAAGTCGGCGAAGTCTGATCAGGATATCTAGTACATTCGGTGTTCCCATTTCATTCAAGCTTCCGGTCTATTTATTTCCAATTTAACAAATGGTACGACTTTTTTATATTGCGTCAAATAATGGAAACGTCATAAATCTTAAGGATCTATCTAGTGAAAAAATCCAAACTTTGCTCTAATCATCCGAACTTCAATGCTTGACAAATATCTCCAAGCTAGGTCAATACTATTTCTTAATTAATAGCTATGCCACCTATCGACCTAAACTGGATGGTTCAGAATATTCAGTTTATCTGGTACATTAAATATCTCCGGTTCAGCCGATCTATTCATTTCCGCTTTTACAAAATTTTTTGATTTTTCGTCAACGCTTGGAAACATCTCGTGCCCTATTTTTCTGATGACCGAACTTTCATGTTTCACAAAATATTCAAAGCGAGCTTAATACTCTTTCTTAATCAATAAGAAATAGTGGCATCACTATGAGTCTAGACTGGTTTATGTTAGGAATCGTCCGCCACAATAACCTTAACCTAACATTCGATACATAAAACTCTTTGCACAAAAGTACCCAAAAACGCTCGCCAAACAAATTAACTCCCACGTTTAAATACCAAATCCAATCACAAACATTTGCCACTCACTACAATTCCCAATCGGTTTATAAATAGTCTAAATCAGGCGGTAATCCAAAACGATTTTTTTTTCTCGAGTGAAGCGAACAATGCCCGAATGATGTGTTAACAATTTAATTATAGCCTACAGCCGCGACCAAATAAACAAACAAACAAACAAACAAGTAAACCGCCCCTCACCACGAGCGCAAAACAACCCTCACACCAGTTAGCAGACAGACAGGCAGACAGACAGACAGACAGACCAGCATGATTTGGCGCGAAATGCATTTTAAATCGAAAATGAATTGAAATCTTGCTTCCAATTGCAAATTGAAAAATTGAAGAAAAAAAAAAAACATTTTCCAAACAAATGCGATTACATTGCATTAAATTGTGTTTGGTTACAATGTTTGTTTGTATTTGTATTTGTCTAAGGACGTGCAAGGACGAAACCTGCGCGTTTCGTTTATTTTATTTATTTGCGCTTCTGCTTGAATGGGCGATACGTTCGGTTTTGTGTGCCCACAGCAAGGAACGCAGTTCGGATGCATGCAACTTGTTGGAAGTTCTTTGTGGAAGGAAACTTGGTCTCATAATGCACAACTAAGCGACAGTTGTGATTTTATCCTTTACCATAAACAATTAATTTTGAGTGTTTAAATATTTGCTCTAGTTGTTAACCCTAATTGAGCACGTACCGGGTAAATACTAGAGATGTGCAGGTGGCGGTATAATAATTTTGATACGAACATTAAATATTATATGCAAAGTTGTAAATAATTGTAAGCAGATGTTTTTTAAAGCTTCGTCCAACAATATTTAGAAAGTTTAAATTGTTTCTTTTTTCATCGTATGTAAATAAAATTAAAGAAAAAATCTGTTATCAGATTTTAAAAAATGCTTATGGCCAAGTTTCGTCTATTTAAATAATATTCCAAATTATCAACTTTGAACTGATTCCTGAAAAAGGATGGACAGAAGAGTCCGGTTTGCTTTAAGAGAAAACCACTTGAGAGAATATAGGCTGGGGCATGTGTTATGCCACACAACCTCTGTGAGTTCAATTGAGTTTTCTTGCTCTCCGCGGATTGCTTAACGAAAAACTACATCACAAAGTGAAGTAGAAAAGGTTTGGTTGAATTTTAGTCTTCATAACCAAAGAATGGCACTCAAATGAAAATTTCCGACACATTTATTGAACCTTTATGAGAGGGCGACGGCGAGAACATATGTACAAGCGCCACAATGTTGAGGTGATTTTTAGGAAAGAGATGATAGTGAGAAGAGAAAGCAAAAGGGGCAAAATCGATCTCTTTATCTCACTCTCCTCAAATAACCCAACCAACAACACCAACATCATAAAGCGAAGTAGAAAAACTTTAGTTGAATTTTAGTCTCCACAACTAAGGAAAGGCACTCAAACAAAAATTTTCGAAAAGTTTGCCGAATCTTCATTAAAAGACGACGTCGCGCTGAAAATATTTCTCAGCTAGTTTAAAAATTATCATCGGTTATTTCGGAGCTTAAAAACTCTACACTATTTTAGACACACAAAAACTGTAAGTGGGCGTTATTCTTAGCCGATTACGCCCATTTTCTGCCAATAGTTTAATGTTACTTCTAAAGATGTAATTTTATTAGCACTGTAACTGTTTTTATTAATTTTTACCACAAAAAAATTGGAAAATATTTTTTGGGAGGTGGAAGTCCGATCTCGCCCATCCTCAACCTTAACCTCACATTTTTTTTTAAATTTATCACTTATGCCGCTTAAAAAATTACTCAATTGAAAAGCTATGAAATACCATGCGCTGGCAAATTGAAATCGACAAATTTACATGCTCACCAAATTGTTTCCTTTTTTTTCACTCTTCTGTTGTTGTTGATTTTTCTTTTTATTACATTTTTATTAAAATTTGTTTTTACATCCGCAAACTATTTCCATTTAAGCTGGCCTATAATTACCCCCCACCCCCCACCTTCAATGTCAGAGCCTTTTTCAACACCCGCACACATCAATCTACTCAAATGTCAGAATTAATGTACTGACAGGTGCCACGCCCCCCTTTTCAAAGACTCGGCTGCTTGCGTTGTCGACGACTGCTTTACACGCACAAATAATAATAACAACAACAAGAAAACGAAGCCCAAACGAAACGCAAAAGCAAACGTGAACGAAACAAACCCAAACAAAAGTCACGGCTTTTAATAAGTTGTTAACAAAACGGATTGCAACACGCCAAACAAGCAGCTTCCAAACACACGGACAGACGGATGGACAGACGGATGGATAGACAGACACGTGGACGGACTTACTACGCGACGGTTGCCAACTTAACCTGATCATTAAATGCGTCTTTGGCATTTCTTCTCTTCTTGACTTTTGTGCCAAATCAAGAGACGACGTCGACGAGCCACAAAAAAAGAAAAGCAGAAAGGAAAAAAAAAGTTCACTCCCGCAAGCGGCGAATAGCGAAAAAAGTAAACGCTGACTTTAATTACAACTGCTGCTGCACAGCCAACTGTACAATGCGAATTTATGAAGTTGCGAACAGGTAACAACCACAACAACAAGAACAACAACAACAACAACGACGACGAAAGCGCTAACAAGACACACAACCCTCACTGTCAGTTTGACAGCGGCATTTGTGGCCATTGTTTTCTCGGCTCCTTTCACTCCTTTTGCACTTCTTGAGGTTGTCAAGTTGGCTGGTGGACTTATTTTTGTTTGTTTTTTTTTTACTTCGCTGGTCTGGCAACGCTTTAGCGGTTGTAGCGGTTCGACTTTTGTTTGGCTTCTCGCACCGCGCCGGCGTTGCCAGTGGCAACAAAGAATTTAATTAGAAATTGTTGACATTTTTGTTTCAACTTGTTTTATGCCTCGGTAAAACGGCATGCTATGTAAATGGGCTATACCTCGGTAACTATAGCAGTTATGTACATGAAATAAATTGTGTATTAAACTACATAGATAAAGCTTTCATATGGTGTATTTAAATTATTTGTTAAAAGTTTGGAAATATGTTTTAAATTACGAATTAAGTTTGTTGTCATACATCAAACTGTTTTTAGAGGTTAAACTAAGAAAACTGCTATAACTTCTAAACAACGCGAGATAATTACATGAAATGGACTATTATTAAAAGCTCAAACAAACACCTATTCAACGATGTGTATTTATAAATATTTAAGTAGGTTCAAACTGGCAAGAAATCATGATAAATAAGTAGAGAGAAAATTTTCGAAAGTGATGTTTTTTATTTATGTGTATAACTTCAAAACCTAAGAAGTTGTGCAAAAATTTTATAATATATCTACAATACAAAAAAGATTTACTATAATTATTTAATTTGTATTTATTTTGTTTTTGCAGTCCTCCATTTCGAGCCAAATGGACGTACCGAAATTCGCGCTCGATCGCAGCTCGTACCTGAGCTCGGCCGCGACCGCGGGCTCGCTCTACGAATCCTCCAAAGTGGCACAGCAGGCGAGCGCCGCCGCCTACAGCGCCTATCTGGATCCGAGTGTGCTGACCAAAGCCTATTTCGATTCGAAAATGTATCAGGATCGTTCCAACTATTTCGATATAAGTAAAATTTATGGCGCCCATCATCAGCACCAGCAGCAACAGCAGCAGCACTTGCTCAACGGCCTGGGCATATCGGCGAGTCAGCACCAACAGCAGCAACAGCAGCAGCAACAGCAGCAAAACAATAACAACAACAATCATGCGCTCAATCATAACAACAATAGTTTGGATGAGCGCGAGGCCACACCACATTTGGACAGCGGTCCTGGTGGTGGCGGCGGCGGCGGCGTTGTCGATACAAAACCGCATCTGCATTCGCCAAGTGAGACGCAGTTGGACTATGCGCAATATGCGGCCGCCCAACAGTACGGTCAGGTGGGCGGCCTTGTTGGCGGAGCTGGCAATGGTTTGGGTAATGGTTTATTAGGTGCCGGCGGCGGCGGTGGCGTTGTTTCGGGCGGCGCTACATCGGCTGCAGCAGCGGCGGCCGCTTCCGCTGCCGGTGGAGATTTTCGGCGACCGTTGACGGTCATATTTTGACCACCATCCGTCGAGAGTGAGGAACTCAACTTGTCCATGACGCATTAGGAGGAGTTTAGGTTTGTGTTGGAACATTTTTTTTCCTGCCGATATTAAATTTCAGTTAAGGAGTTATGATTGTAGAAAGTTATTGTTGCTTTAAATATTTTGAATAACCTAAGGTTAAAGAAGCAATTGGCTTGAGCCCAATTAAGATGTGACAAGGAATCACTTTCGCTTCACTTCACATGCTGATAACTCATTAACTATATTAGAACTAATTTAAATAGTTTGCAATTTCCCGAGTGTGTCCGTCTGTCTGTCTGTCAGCATATCATGTTCTGATTTTGCAGCCAATCGGCCCATTTTAATTTAAAGTAATTTCAACCGAATTTCTCCTTAACTGAAATTTACAGTACCGGAAAAAATTAATGGGCGGAACGCAAAAATCAATTAAAACATTTGCTGAAATGTTTAACAAACTTATAAGTAAACTTATAAGTACATAAACAAATAAATTATGAAAGAGTTTCATGAAAAAGTTTATTTTAAATTAATGTAAAATTTTACATAACATTCCAAATTTTACATACCTTTAAACAGTTAAATTTGATTTACGCTCTTTTGATGTATAATAAATTAGCTTATGTAAACTAATTCAACAGTTTAACTGTTTTCAACAAATTTTAACAGTTTCGAAATCTTACCAACTTTCAAAAAGTTAAATTCGATTAACGCTCTTTCATGAAACCAGCTGATGTAAAAGTAAAACAGTAAAACAGTAAAAAATCTTAATAATGTTAAATTAGTGGAATTCGTAGTTTAAGTACTTAGAATAATTTTTTAATTGTGTATTTAACCATTTTATTGTTTATATTGTAAAAAAAAACAACAACAAAAACAAAAATCAAACTACAACGAGCGGTGCAATTGTATAAAAAAAAAGTTTTATTTAAAAAAAAAAAAAAATGATTACACACATATTTCCATATAAGCAGAAATTATACATAATGTGTAGTTTTATGAGATTATATTGCTATGTAAAATAAGACAGTACTTTAAGCTAACTTACAAATGTAATCCATTTAATTTAATGATTTCTCTTTTAATTAAATTGATTAAATTAAGCATTAAACTTATTCATTAAGAATAAAAATGTTATATAATAAGTTTCGCAAAAACAACAAAAAATTATAAGAAACAACAAAAAAAGACAGTAAAACAGTAAAAGGACAGTAATAAAGATGGTAAAAAGACAGTCAAAAGAGACAGTTAAAAACGACAGCGTAAAATTAAGCACAACCGTTTAACTGTAAGTATAAATAGTAAATTACAAATGCTTAGCATAATTAATTATTATTCATTAACAGTTAAAATTACTTAATTAAATGCATTTAATAACAACAACAACAACAACTTAAAACAAAAACAAAAAAGAAAACAAAAAATAAATAAAAATAAAAATTATTATTTAAAACGCAAAGTAAAATGACTTTAACTAGAAAGTGTAAAAAGTTAGTGGGGCGGGGGAGGGGAGGCAGGGGGTTCTAAGGGGGCTCTAAGTAATTAACTTTAATCAATTACAGCGGAAAAACGCGCAAAAAAATAAAACAGTAATCGCCAAAGTGGCATAAAAATCTCTCGAAATCTCAAGTGTGCGCATATTAAACGGTTTTTCCTGTTTTTAATGATGCCAGTTGGCAACACTGGCACTGGGGTATACCTGCGATTGGGGGCACTCTACTTTTTTTTTTCTTTCTCATTTATTTAATTGCAAATTACTTTGGTGAACTTAAAAACGCGCAAAATTCGCAAAAACACGTCGTCACTAATTGCACTTGTGCCGATACGCGAGATGAATCGAGAGTGCGCGACACGACCGACACTTGGGGGGCGGGGCGGGGGTTGGGCATTTGGCACCTTTGCCAGTTAAGTAATTAATTACCAAAGCGCCTGTGCTTTTCCTTTTCTCTTCGTGGCATTTTGATAACTAATTTTACTTTTTAATTGGCGAACTAAACACTTTTTGGAATTGTTTAGAGACTTTTTAAAAAAAAATTGTAAATGTCAAAAAAGAAAATTTAAAAAAATTTCAATATAAAAAAAAAATAGAGAGTCTATTAATTGCTTCAACAAGAACTTATGAACAAACTAGCGTAAAAGCTTTTATACCCTGCACCAAGTGCACTTACCGAGGGTTATATTGAGTGTGTTCTTTCATTTTTAACGCCCAGAAGGCGGCGTGGCTGGTATGACAAAGTATATATATAAATGAGCAGCGTCGGATTCTGAGTCGATTCAACTATGTCCGTCCGTCCGTCTGTCCATCTGTCTGTTCCAGCGATTACAGCCGTAGTTTAAAAGCTATCAAGCTGAAATATGGTCTGTGAACTCCTATTTTCCTAGCTGCGGCTAATTTCTAAAATAGGCAGAATCGGACCAAAACTACAACCCCCGCCCATACAAACCACCCCTTTCCATGCGGAAAAATATGACTAAAAATAACTGCAGCGTAAATAACCAGTTCTAATTCGGTATTTAACACTTTGGTAGGAATACAAAACTACTAACCAAAAAGGGGCGTGATCCGTCATCCACTTATAATAGAGACATGTCGCAGTTATGTGCTAAAAGGAGCACATTTTTGTGTCACTGAAATAGCGAAGGATATATGAGCTTCAGCAAAGCCGAAGATAATTCTCTTACTAATTTTTGCCTAATTTGATGCCTATTTGAGTGGCCCTTCAGAAGTTTGTTTCTTCAAGTTTGTCTAACATTATTGACCGGCCTTAAAATTAATGAAATGTGTATCCCAAAAGTTCGTGGATTCTTTTTGGAGCTACTAAAATTAAAAAATCGATTTTGTAGACCGACCAGGCCCGTATCTAGAGCGGGCAATTGCCCTGGGCGCCACTTTGTAAGGGCGGCATGTGGAAGAAGCTTTAGGGCGACATTTATTTTAAGCGAGTCTCTTTTTTGTTTTTTTTGCTTACATCTGTTTTCATGAAGAAAAGGTACTGTACAATTTTAGAAAATGTTCCCTAAAAATATTTTGAAAGGGCGACAATATCCACTCTTGGCCCGGGCGCCAGAATTCCTAGGTACGGCCCTGAGGCCGACCAATAATGTGAAACAAATATTTAAGAAAAAAACTTCAGAAGGGTCACCCAAATATGCATATTATGCAGTTAGTACCATTTATAAAAAAAAATGGAATCTTGGAATCTTTTTTAATGACTAGAGTCAAAATATCAGACAGTCACTTCAAAAGTGGCACAATTCAAAATATGCCACATTCCGAGTTAACTTAAATAAATGGGCTCAGGTCGACCAACAAGCAAAAATATATTTTGAATTGTTTGTAAATTGTTTTGAAAGCAATTATGTCTCTTTAATGTTACGTTTGGCAAAATTTTCTATTCTTAGTATATGCTAAACAGACATATTTTAAGTTGTGCCACTTTCGAAGATATCAGTGATTATTTCTTGTTTAGTACTAGTATAAAAGAGTTATGCCTGTTTAAAAGATTGAAGTAAGTAAAATATTTTAAAGTTATTTTGAGTTATGTCGCTTTAAAGAAAAAATTGCAGGTTTTTGTGATAATAAAATAGCCACAACTGTACTATTTGTAAATATTAAATTTTCGACTGGATTTTGAAACAAAAATTCTGTAATTTAGCCCAAATCATAAGCTTCAGGCGTTTTCTACTCAGTAATTCGCATTTCATTTCAAGCTAATGTTTCGTTAGCTGGAAAACAGTTTCTTACGTTTTCTAAAATTGTTCACAAAGTGAAGTGAACTTGTATGTACTTTAATTTATATTTAATCTTCATTTTAATGCAACAAAAACTCTTTGAATTGCTTATTTTTAAGTTTTTCGCTAGACGTACGTGAAGGGCGGTCGACATCTTCGAGATACAACACGAATCAGCGCACTCTATCAAAAGATAGGTAGAGAGAGGGTCATCTATACTTTTCGCATGCAGATGGCGCCAGTTCTAATAGTGATTAGTGGGGATATTTGATATTAAGTCATGATGCACACATTTTTTGGTGGTGCTGCCTGCCACCTGGGTTTCAATTGATAAAGTTGTAAAAGCAGAAGTTTGGATGATAGATGTCACTTGCAAAAGTATCACATACAATATTTCAAACCTGCACACAGGGCGTCCAAAAAATGTTGTTAAAAAAGTTCCTTTGTTTGTTGTTGTTAACAACGGTGGATGAAGAAGGGAAAAAAAGAAGAAGAAGAGCCATACAAAAAAGCGGAAAAAAATCCGAGCAGTTCGGGTTGTGAAAAAAATACAAATTTTCACGAAAGTGGATAAAATAAAAAGTAGAAAAAAGGGCGACTCAAAAATAAAGTTGATCTGTGAGACTATCTATTCTATTCATATTTGTCACCCACCAATAAAAAATCGTTAGTTAGTGGGCGAAATCGATATTTTAACTGGGCATGGTCAAAAATTATTTTTTTAAATAAAATGAGACTGGTTGGGTGGTTCGTCGGATTTGAATGCGGTTTTTTGCTTTATGGTCGGTCTTTAGCCCACTAAGATTTTTGTAAAAATACTTTTGTGGGCGTAAGTGGGCATGGTCAACTACTTTTTTAAACAAACAAGATTTGGTTGATTAAAATGAAAATGGCTCTAACGAATTTTGATGAAACTTGCCAGTTTGCCGTAATTTGGTACAATAATAACATTGCGACCTCGAGAACACTTCCAAAGGGGATAAAAAAGTGGGCATGGTCGAAAATTAATTCTTATCATATAAAATAAGAACTGTTAGTCAAAATTTGAACCTTTTTTTTTAATTTGATTGATTGATCATTTACTGGAAATAAAATTAAAAAAAAAAACTTTTTAAGTTCTTGGAAGAATCTCTTCCATTGGGATTCCTACAGAACCTAAGCGCGTCCTCTAAAACTTTTTTAAGCAAATCGGTTCTTTTGGCATTTAATAACAACAAAAAACATGTACTCCTCAAATATTATATCCACTAGGATTTCTCCAGAACCTAAGCGTATTTTCCAGAACTTGTAAATGCAAATCGGTTCTATTGAAACTAAATAACAACAAAACCCATGAGCTCTTCAAAACTAAATTCCATTGGGAGTTATGAAGATTTATGAAGAGTGTTTTTCAGTAATGTGAAATAATTTAATAACGATGGAAAACTTTAAACCGAATTTTTGGTTTTAAGGTTAAGCGGGAAAGCTCTTAAGAGGGAAATTTATATAAATTTATATGAAAAATATGAAAAAAGGAAAATTCCCCAACAATTGTGTTTTTAAGCTGGATGGAAATGCAATTAAGAGGAGATGGACGTAAGCGGGGAATAATTTAATTTTATGAAATAAAAAAACAACAAATTTTATATGTTAGAAAAAAACATTTCTTGTCATTACAACAACATGACTTTATCTGTCAGCAATCGCTTGGTATATCAGTTGATCTCCTGTCGGTGGTGCTGTACACCGCAGTCCACTTGTAGTTGCCCGAATTGGACTTTACTGGCCGACCGACTGCATAACTGACTGACTGTGCAGTCATTTTTAAATTTTATTTTATTTTACAATTCAATTTTTTCCCCGTTAATTTTTGCAACTGTCGCAGCACACTTGTTAACTTCCGACTACGTGACACATTTTCCGCCATGTTTTTTTTTTGGGTTTCCATTTTTTTTTTAATTTTATTTTTACAAAAATGCAATTAAATTAAATTTGCACTTCAATTGCGCGTGTTTGAAGTTGCCACATATTTTGTTGTTGTTTGTTTGTTTTCGGTTTTTATTTTTTTTAATAGACTTTTCAAAACGAGAATTTTTATTGAAAGCTCTTGTAATAACACAAAACGACAGCAAATTTCAGTTAATTGGCAATTTTTATATACAGACTCTCCTGTGGCAGGCGGAAGAAATTAATCAATACAATAAATTTTTGTTTAATACAATTGATTTTTCATTGAAACTCCAGTCACAAATGATTGAAATTATATAAAGAATATATTTCTACCAATTTAGAGAAACTTTGGCGCTTGTCAGGGATCGAACCTGGACCTACTGCGTCAGTGGCGAGCGTCTTAAGATTGTGACAGTGATGCACCATACTACACATATCTGCATTTTATATACAATATTGTATATATACGTTTACAAAGCTTAGAAGCTGCGACATAACTGAGCAGTGTTTTTTTTGCTGAAATTTTCGATTTTTTTCAATTAATAATTTAATTCATTCAATTAAAAACTTTTTTTAAATGTTTATCTTGTATAAAAAATTACTCAAAACTGAAATTTATTTCTATTAACAATTTAATTGTATTAATTAACTCTTTCGTTTGATATTTTTTGCATAATATTTTTAGTCAAATATTTTTTTAATTTAATTAAAAACTTTGCTAATATAACAAAATATCAATTAAAAAATGTATTTTTATTCTACGCCGTTCTGCGTTGCGGTTGTGTGTTTAAAGTGGCGCCATCTATCAGACATGCTGATCGGCATTTATTTTAATATTAATATTGACTGAAAAATGTAACTTTTTTAATTTTCTATTATAAATGCTTCTGCATCACACCGCTAGATGGCGCCTCATATATTTTAAAATAAGGTGAGGAGCGCTCACCGAGGGTGCGATTCTAGATTTCTGACTGAAGTTCATTTTCACGTCTTCATCTACTTGTAAATTTATTTTCATTGTCGTAAATCGACTTTCAAAATCGTTCGGGAATTTTCCCCTCTATAATTCTCACTAGGGATGATCGAAAAAGGTTTTAAAACATGAAAACCAAAATTGATATGCCTCACTTTTCTACATCTAAATTCCCATCGCAAATTTGAAACTTGTCGTTCGGTGTAATTGATCGATTCCTTTTTTTTTTCGTCGCTTGTAATTTAATTAAAAATTATTGCATGACACTAAAACGTCAACAATGCGCGCTCATTAGTGTGTCCGTCCATCCATTCGTCCGTCCGTCCGTCCGTGTGTGTGTGCAACTTACAAAACGCTTATGACCAAAATTTAAATCTCATTTCAAGCGAAAAAGGCAATTTTCCAATTATTGTTTGGCAATTGTCCGCCGCAATATAATTTTATATTGTAAATTGTGTTTGTATGTATGTAAATGGTTTGCAAATTTGCATAAATTTGCTAAATTTTGTTGTTGTTTTGAATAGTTTGGGGAATTCATTGGCGACATTTGCGCTTAATTTACCAATAATGAGCTCAAAAACAACAAATTTAAAATATTTTTCAAATTTTCTTTAAAATTTTTTAAAAAAAGTTCCAATTTTAAAAGGAAAAAAAATATGCTATGTTTACCGTTATCCGATATAATTTCATTTTTTTTTTGACATTAAATGACATTGAAAATACATTTACAAGTAGATGAAGACGTCTAAATGAACTTCAATTAGACATCTAGGATCGCATCCTAGTCAACTGAGTTTAACAGGAGCGCTCCTCACTTTATCTGTAAAATTGGAGGCGTCATCTAACGATGTGATGCGGTAGCATTTATAATAGAAAATTAAAAAAGTGACCTTATCCAGTCAATGATTAAAATAAATGCTGATAGATGGCGCTACTTACAATTACAACGCAGAAAATTAATCTTTTAATTGAAATTTTGGTTATTTTAGCAAAGTTTTTAATTGGATCAAACAAATATTGGACTAAAAATACAAAAAATATCAAACGAAAGAGTTAATTAATACAATTAAATTGTTAATTGAAACAAACTTAAGTTTTGAGTGAATTTTCATACAAGATAAACGTTTAAATACATTTTTAATTGTATTGATTAAATTATTAATTGGAAATTTCTAAAATTTAAACAAAAATTCAAGGTTTAAGATAGCGAATTTAAAATTTTTTTAAGGGTTTTTGTTTGAAATAATTTGAATTGAGTCAGCAAAGTTTTTAATTGGATTAAACAAACATTTAACTAAAAATATTAAAATATTCAAACAAAAGTGTAAATGAATACAATTTATTAAATTCAAATATATATTATTAGAATCTTTTCATACAACTTTAAAATTTGATTAGAATTTTAATTATATTGATTAATTTATTAATTGAAAAAACCCCAATCGAAAATCAACTTTGAGCAGCTATAACATTGTTAGGGTGACTCAAGTTTAATTCAAAGTGTTGTTGTTGCAGTTGCCATTAAATTGTGTTTCCTTATCAAGTTTCAAAATGTTGATAACTTCATTAGTTTCGAAGTTCTAGCGTAAAAAAGTGATGACACTACAAATGACGCGAACAAATTTAATTTTTCTTGGTCTTGCCTTAGTGAATTCGTGTATGTATTTTCTAATAGTGCGAAAAGGAAGTTAGTCCTTTGATTACTCCCTAAAAGTATGCTTACTCCTCCATAGTCTTTAGAACACAATCGTTATCTTAAAAATATCTTCAAATTCATATCCGATAGATAGACTTTAAAAAATGTTTAACATTTAAAATGTTAAATCAAGCCAACATCATGTTAAATCAATATGCCAACTTGTTGTTGTACATTTCGAATGACATTATCCTGTCATACAATCGCTTCGTTTTTGTTGCTGCAACATTCGAATACATTTTTGTTTTGTTTCTTTTGATTTATGTATCGCACATAGACGAGTGAGTGAGTTCGCATTGTTCGTTCATGTTTATTTTTCACTATTCACCGAAACCACTTCAACACGTAAACACGCACACACACACACACACAGATGAAGTCGACGATGCGCTAAGGACTTTCGCTTGTAACCACGTTAGGGTGGTCATTCATGATATTTCGATTTAACGATTTTACTAAATGATAGATATTCAAATTTGTTGATACTTCATATTGGGTCTTGAAAAATTTTCATTTGGGTTATTCCAAAAGGGAGAGGCTGATGTGGAATTAACTGCACTTGCCCGTCTTCACCGTAGCTTGACATATATATTTTAATATATTCTGCTTCTTAAACAATTCAAAGTCTTGGAACTTCCAGCTCATCTAGTAAATTCCGCCTATTTAGTCTATTAAGTACATATCTAGATCATGCATTCCATCTAGAATCTCCAGAACATTCACTTTAAGCAGTCAAATTATTACATTTAGTTCGTCTAGCTTATTAATGGGAATCTAGCAATCCATTACATCTAGGTCATTCAGTTCATTTAGTCTATCCAGTTCATTAGACCCATCCGCTTTATCTAATCTTTCTATTTTCGAGCCATTCATAACATTCAGTCCATCTAGTATCTTTAGTTCATTCACGCTATCCAGTCAAACTAGATTATCCAGCCATACATTACAATTAGATCATTCAGTCCCTCAAGTATATTGAGCACATTCACTTTAAACAGGTAACCTAGAACTTCAAGTTTATCGAGTCTACCCAGTACATCCAGTACACCTAGTAAATCCAGTCCATTCAATTCAGTCTATCCAGTAAATTTAGTTCATTCAGTTCATTTAGTCCCGTTGACTTCGTTAGATAGTTTATATTGATTTACAGAAGCCATTAACTAAATTTCATCACTGTTGCATAAGTAGTTTAAAAATTATAGTGACTTAACGATAAGTGGGCTTGGCATATATAATAACGCCCACTTTTGGTATTGTTGTTCCTACCTACCGTTTACCGACAAAAAATATCAAAACAAAATTTTAATGTTTTGTATGACAAATAAGCATAATCATGGGCGTAAATAAATATTCGTGGGCACAGTAGTGAGGCGTGGCAAATATTTTTCAGCTATATACTTTGTCGGACCTTCTGAGTATGTATGTACCAAGTTTATGAAAAATTCGTTCAGGCAAACAAATAAATAAATCAATTTTAATGTTTTTACAATGGCTAAAAAGTTGATATTATTATATTTAAGGTTGCCAACTAATTTTGAATTTTAGCTAGACAAATATGAACCACCCTAATTTCTCTGTCATGTATGAATGCACAATTTTCTTGCATAAAAAATCAAAAAATTGTTTTAGTATTTTCTACGATTTTAATGAGATGAAAAATTTTTCAAATTCAAACTTTAAACGGCAGGTCAGGGTTAAGAATAACTTTTAGAAAAGTATTTTGAATATTAATAGTACGTTTTTTGTTGTTGTTATTGTTGTGTTTCGTTAGAATGACATATTCGCAATGCAATGGAATTTAAATTTTCTTTGCATAGACTTCTTAAAATTTTTAAGAATTTTTTTTGGAATTTTCAGAAAAATTTAAGGTAAACAAACTGATTATATATACATATATAAAAATGATATACTGATACATACAATATATTAAATTCAATTTAGTTTCAATTTAAATATGACACAAAGGTATGCAACGAAAACATTTTCTATCAATTTCAGTTTGAGATGTCTCTTTGGAAATGAGCTTATTTCAATTTTACGAAGGAATGAAATTCATTTTCGCATTCGCTGCTAATAAAGCAAAAGTCATAAATCACAGCAATAGTGCACTCATACAATCACACATCCATACATGCTTACAAAATCACACATGCAAAGGGAGACAGATAGACAGACGGACAGACAGACAGACAGACAGACAGACAGATAGACAGACAGACAGACAGACATGTACAAACAAGTTGAAACAAAAATAAAATAAAAAAGATGCGATTTGCATCTGTTTCTGCTGTGCAACATACATTTTCCATATGCATTTCACCGGAAATGGCAGGCAGCTCAGTTTGATGCACAGCCACGCCTCTTGTTCCTCTAACCTTCCTGCTTCCTGCATCTGCTTCTACTTTTGCTCCCTACCCTTACTTGTCCACCGTTCATACGAACTGTTGTTCATGTCTGAAAACTTTTTGAATGTATGGATGTATGGATGTATATATATATGTATGTGTGTGTGTATGTATGTATGTATGTATGTATGTATGTATGTATGTATGTATGTATGTATGTATGTATGTATGTATGTATGTATGTATGTATGTATGTATGTATGTATGTATGTATGTATGTATGTATGTATGTATGTATGTATGTATGTATGTATGTATGTTGTAATTCACAGGGATGGCAAATATTTTTGCATTTTTTGAAAATTTGAATTGAAATTGTTAGCAATAATTTTCATAACAATTCATGTTAAATTAATACTGTATCCTGTTAGATTAACATTAAAACATTGTCACTGTCTATTCTAACAAACAATTAAAAACATTCACCTTAGACCAAAAATTCGAACCACCCTTAACCGATTTTTTTTAAATCTTACTTGAACGAATTTTTGTTGTTGTTTGAAAATGGCATCAGCGTGTGAATATAAACGAATTTTAATACACACAAACATTAAAATCGTCTTTAGACTGGCTTATTATGTATTTTTTTTGTCTAAATTTTCGACTGTATCTCATTGCCATTGCTTTTCAACTCATTAACCACTATGCAAACATTTTTATTTAAAATGTTGACTTCATGGCGTCGTACACAATCGAAGGAGTTATTGAACTAATACATTGAATATATCAAAAAAAAGTTATAGTAAAACGAATTAAAGATACAAACTAAGCAATTCAATTTAAAACAAAATTGTTCTACTAACATATTCGAACGTCCCTTGTAACCACATTCGAGTAACATCTTCCGGTTTAGACAAATATTCGAATTCTTCACACGACGCGTAAATTGGCAAAACAAATTATGGTTACTTATAGTAATCAAAAGGAAAGTTGTACAACTTGACATTTGAAGATCACTGCAATAACATTTTGCTATTAGTATGGACCATAACCAGTCTAATATACATACATACATACATACATACATACATACATACATACATACATACATACATACATACATACATACATACATACATATGTACATACATATAGTAATGCACTCAGGCGCGGCCACTGTAGCAGTGTCAATAAAATCTTATACTCTTGCAGTTTCTTTTAATTATATTAGCTACAAATAAATAATTATATACATATGTATGTATGCAACAACAAAGATTTATGAGAATATTTTTCTTTAAACTTTCTTTTAGGTCTTCCAAAATTTAACTTAAGAAATAAGATTTCGGTTTGCTGAGTCAGAAATTTAAATAAAATTTTTCTCAAGTTGAGATATTCGATTTGTATCACTTTTGAATAGTATATGCTTTGTTATTTACTAGAGATGTACCGATTCACGACTCGATCAAAAGTTCGTTGCAAAAACGAGTACAATTAATCCATTAGCGGCGAGTATGTTTACGAACTGCAACAACGAAAACAAAAATCAATATTGGTAGTGGCGATATTAATAAAATTATATATCGAACCAAAAACTATCGATAAATTATCGATATTTTATTAAATATGACAGGGTTTCGTCATTTTGTAATGTTGTAAAAAGTTATCGACAACAAAATTTCGCCAGTGACATAATTTTGAAATTTTTCAAAATAATCGATAATGAAATTATATCTTCAAATGAGAAATCAATATATCGGATTATAAAAATATCGTTAAAATAATTTTTCTAAAGCTGTATCTCAATACATTTGCGGAATATAAGTCGAATAAAGTTGCTCAGAGTAAAATGGGTCAATTCTCTAACTAATTCTCGAAATTGTAACCTCCACCATTTTAGAGACACCAAAATGTGTGCACCATGTCGAACGTATGTCTACTATAAGTGGACGTTGTTCTTAGCCGATTCCGTCCATTTCGTGTTGCTACTGAAATGTTAAGAACGGACTTTTAACTGGTTATTTACACAACAATTGATTATATTATAATATTTTACCGCAAAACAATTAAAGGTTGGGAGTGGTTTCCGTCCGATCTAGCACATCTTAGAACTTAATCTCTGCTTGGAGAAAAGGACTTCACTCGCATATGCTTGGACAGAAAGCTGGATGTTTCATATTATTGTTTGAATTTACATGGCAAGCTTAAAGACTGTCGAGAATTTTATCGAATCGACAGTATTTGGTTTTGAGTGAAAATAAAAACCAAAAACTTTGAAATTAATCGATTTTTTTAAAAAAATTTTTTTAGAATAAAACCGCAAATATTCTATTACAACCAAGCATCTTTCAAAAGTAATATTTACAATCTCGGAATCGAACTTGGACTTAGAATGGACTCCGCATCGGAATCGGACTCTCAGGATGAAGCAGCTCCTCTTCTTCCGACAACCCTTCGCAAATATAAAAAATTTTCTGAAGAGCAAATATCAGAGCTGGAGCTAGAGTTCCAAAAAGACAAGAAATCACCGCGCAACAGGTGTCAAATAATTGGTAGCCGCATTAACTTAACCGCAAATCTTGTTCAAAGTTGGTTTCAAACTAACCGCGCGCTTCTTAAAAAAGTCTGTACAAAGAGCATACAGAATAAAAATATGAGCCGTCTTACGATTTGGGAAAAATTACGTGAACTAATGGAACCTGCATCTAAGCCTTTGCATAAAATCGTGTCTTCATCATCATCAGTGCCTTCTTCTACCTTGCACTATTTTCCGCCTCAGGCTATATCGTCACCTAAGTTTTTACCGCCTCCTCCCACTCATCCCCCTCCTCCTGTGACTTCTTCAGATTACGATTCTCCACCAGCGCCTATGCCTTTTCCTAAACATTTGTATTCATCTCTGTCAGTGTCTAAACCTTCTTCTACCCTGCATTATTTTCCGCCTCAGCCTATACCGTCACCTAAGTCTTTACCGCCTCCTCCCACTCATCCCCCTCCTCCTGTGACTTCTTCAGATTACGATTCTCCACCAGCGCCTATGCCTTTTCCTAAACATTTGTATTCATCTCTGTCAGTGTCTAAACCTTCTTCTACCCTGCATTATTTTCCGCCTCAGCCTATACCGTCACCTAAGTCTTTACCGCCTCCTCCTTCTTCTCCCCCTCCTCCTGTGACTTCTTCAGATTACGATTCTCCACCAGCGCCTATGCCTTTTCCTAAACATTTGCATTCATCTCTTTCAGTGTCTAAACCTTCTTCTACCCTGCATTATTTTCCGCCTCAGCCTATACCGTCACCTAAGTCTTTACCGCCTCCTCCTTCTACTCCCCCTCCCCCTGTGAATTCTTCAGATTACGATTCTCAACCAGCGCCTATGCCTTTTCCTAAACATTTGCATTCATCTCTGTCAGTGTCTAAACCTTCTTCTACCCTGCATTATTTTCCGCCTCAGCCTATACCGTTACATAAGTCTTTACCGCCTCCTCCTTCTCCTCCCCCACCCCCTGTGACTTCTTCAGATTTTGATTTTCCACCAGCGTCTATATCTTTTCCTAAACATTTGTATTCATCTCTGTCAGTGTCTAAACCTTCTTCTACCCTGCACTATTTTCCGGAGCATTCTCCCCCGCCTCCACCACAGTCTATCCCTTTACCAGATCCTATGTCTTTACCTAAAAATTTGCCCTCTTCTTCGTCAGTGTCTACACTTTCTATCGAGCACTCTCAACCGCCCCCGCCTATAACTTCACCTAAGCGCATATCATCACCAGCGCATATGCCTTTACCTAAGTACTTAACTTCACATCTGCCAATGTTGAAACCTCCCAAAAGTACCCGCCTATGAGTTTACCTAACAACTTACCTCCTCACCCGTCTATGTCTTTACCCAACGACTTGCCTCCGCCACCACCTATGGTTTCATCTGAGTACCCACCTCCGCCTAAGAACCTTTCTAATAACTTACCTACAAATCTGCCAATGCCTAACTCTTCTTCCAAATATTGTTCTTCGTCTCCGTCTGTTCCTTTACCTAAAGGCCAACCATCGACACCACGTAATGCTGTACCTATGTACTTACCTCCGTCATCGACTAACCCTTCGACGGAATACCTACATCCACCAGCGCAAAAGCCTTTACCTCAATACTTGCCTTCATCCCTGCCAATGTCTAAATGTTCTCCTCACAACTTACCTTCGACCTCGTCTATGCCTTTACCTAGGTACATACTACCGACACCGCCTGTGGGTATTCCAATGTACATTCCTCCGCCTATGCCTTTTCCTCAGTACTTGTCCCCGACATCGTCGTACTCTTCTCCAATGTACTTACCTCCACAAGCGTATATGCCATTTCCTCCTCCTTTGTATATGTCTCGACCTTCTTCTCAGTATTTGCCTTATGAACTTTACCATCCATCATTGCCGAATGCATCCAACGCCGGTCCATGGCCAAATAATAATCCGGCATTGAGTAGCGAATATGAATACTTTGATCCGAATGAGTTCTCGTCAACAGACTAAAAAAAACTCTTCTTCGGAATTTTCACTAATTTTGACAAGAGTTTGACAAACTCGATTCGAGTCGAATTGATCGAATTGTTCAAGTTAATAATCAATTCGAGTATAAAGATTTGAACTTTAAACTTAAAAGGAATTTTGGGAAAAAAAGTTCATAATAAAGCTTAAAAAATATTTGATTTTATATGAAAATAAGAACAAAACTTAATAAAAAAAAAATGTTTTCTTGACAAAGTTTAGCTCTAAGTTAAATAATATAAGATCAGGTATATGAATTATTAACTATAGAATATGTACAACAGTTTCTGTACAATTTTGTAAAACGACTATTACTAACAAAATTTTAAATTTAAAGAATTTCAATTTAAAATGATGACTTCTTCAATTGAACACATGTCAGTGTGCAGTAATACACAGGCACACACACATACAGACACACAAACAGACACACACCCTCGATGCATCACTTTTGAACAACAAAACCAACAATACAAACTAACTAACTACACCGAAAAAAAGGAAAAAATTTATAAATTATGGATAAATTCCAATCAAATTGGTATTAAATTATTATAATTTCATGTAAAATTAACATGAATTTGACACTTTTTAATGTAAATATTTTTAACGCTAAGGAAAATGTAAAAAATTCTTTAAAAATTGTATTCAGTTGTCAAATATCAATTTTGACATTTTCATCAATGTTTAACAACAGTAAATGTTAAGCCAACAGGATCTAATGTTAACTTGACATTTTTTGTTGTGTTGTGTCTTTGACATGCCAACCTAAAAAAGTGTTAATTTTACATTTTTTCTTGCTAAATTAACAATTTTTCAAAGCATATTTTAGTTACATTTAACATTACAATTCATATTAAATTAACACTGCATCATGTTAATTTGATAGGACGGTGTCAAATAATTTTTACTTTTAGTGGAAAGTTGAAATTAAAAAAAAGTCTTTCAAAAAAAAAAAAAACTATTTAAAAAAAAGATGAACTTTCAAAAGTCCGCAATTTTTTGTTCAAGTGTCGTCGAAAACCAAAAGTGGAATTCTAACAAACTGGCGGCGGAGTTGACTTGAGTTGAGTTGAGTTGAAGCACTGCATTGCAGATTAGATGATGCCAACTAAACTCTCAATGCGGCAATCATTTGCTGTCAGCGAGCGCGTATTCGCATTTGCCACGCCCACATGCCCATGCACCCAAACGCCCACGCGCTCATACGCCCGACCGCCCGTATGTCAGGCTCGTCCGTTACGCATCCTTTTGCCAATTGAAAATTTCAATTAAGTTCGTGCTTGTCGTGCTCAATGAGTCGCATGCGGATTGTCGTCGCGTAGCGTCGCCGTTGTTGTTGTTGCTGTTGTTGTTGCTATCGGAGCGGAGCGGGGTGGAGCTGCATCCGAATCGAAAATTCGTTCGTTTGTGTGGCGTACCTTGCGAACGGCGTACTCCGATGGATGAAGCGAATTCAGAGAAAACCGTAAATTAGAATATCGAAAATTTAATTAAAAAAATGAACAACAACAAAAAATAAATAAGAAAAAAAGTTTATATTTTAAAAAAAATTTGTTGGCAAAAATGTTTGAAAAAAATTAAAATGAATAAAAAAAATGTTGTTATTAAAATTTAAGAAAAAAAATTACATCCAAATCATAAAAATATATTATTATATATTATTAATATTTTTTTTTTTTAAATATTTATAATTAAAAAAAATTAAGAAAATTTTAATTAATAAACAATTTGTTAAAAAATAAAATAAAAAATATATTTTAATTTTAAAATTAATTTTTGAGAAAAATATTTTTTAAATAAATAAAATAAAAAGATGTTATTATTATATATTAAAAAAAAAAATAAAGTAATAATTAATAAAAGAAAACAATAAAAATTCAAAAATAATATGTTTTGTTTCTTTAAAAAATTTATTTTTATTAAAAATCGTTTCTAAAATTAAAATCAATAAACAATTTGCTAAACAAATTCAAAGACAAATAAAAAAGTTTTAATTTAAAATTAAATTTTTCGTAAAAATCTTTGTAAAAATTAAATTCAATAAAAATTTTAATTTATCATAAATAAATTAATAATAATAATAATAATAATAATAATAATAATAATAATAATAATAAAATTTAAAAATTTATAATTTGAATACAAAAAATAATAAAATTAAAAATATATATTTTTTTGTTTTAAAAATTTTTTTTAGGAAAAGATTTGTAAAAATAAAAATCAATAAAAATTTGCAAAGAACAATTTTAATACAAAAAAAAAAAAATAGATATATACATAAAAATAACAATAAAATTTTTAAAATGTCTTGAAATGTTTTATTTTGAAAATGTTATCTTTGCAAAAATTAAAATCCTTAAAAATATTGTGTAGAAAAAAAAATAAATTTTATTAAAATTAAAAAAAAAAAAATAAAATTTTTAATTAAAAAAAAAAACGTTTTTGAAAAATCTTGCATTAAAATGTATAAAATTTTAAAATTTGAATTTTTGTTGTTTTTTTGTAAACGTTTTTTTTCCTAGCTACGCCCATGAGAGTTAAAGTAGCTGCAGTAGGAGCGGTAGTGGCGTGGGCGGGGCGGAGTAATTGTTCATTGTGCCATCTGGAGGCACACACACACACACATTGTTGCCTGCGCTTTATGGCCGTAAAATGCAGCTGGTGTCGCATCGCTTACATTTGTGCATGTGTGCGTTTGTATGCAGAGTCACAGGGTTGAGAGGGAGCGAGAGGAGGGAGTTGATATCAAAATACAAAAGCAACAATTTTGGAAAAGAAAAAAACAATTTTAAAAAATTTGAAACTCAAAGCTCAGAATCAATGAACAAAATTCAAGATATCAAGAAAAAAGCACCGCCCACAAATAAAGGCTGTATACGCCACTGCCGTGTGCCGCCTGCATGTGTATGGCTTTATCTGTTTCTATGCGTTTGCTTGTATATATGTATGTATGTCAGTATGTATGTGTGT
Source organism: Suillia variegata (assembly GCA_949127995.1). Classification (NCBI taxonomy): domain Eukaryota; kingdom Metazoa; phylum Arthropoda; class Insecta; order Diptera; family Heleomyzidae; genus Suillia; species Suillia variegata. The sequence continues at coordinate 8,931,067 of OX421845.1, read as the reverse complement.
GTTTGTGCGTGTGTTTGTGTGCTACTTTCACCGACATTTCAACGTTGAACGTTTCTTCTTCATGTTCGATTTTGAGTGATGTTTCGCTCCATTTCTCTATTTCCGCCAAAATGTCGTCGCGACGCGCATTTCCGGCTCGCTTCGTTTCGTTTCGTCTGCATGTTGCATGGTTGCCATAACGCGCTGACAGTTGTGAAATGAAAATGAGAAGAAGAAAAAATTGTCATATATAAAATTTCCTTTCGATTATGTTGCAAAAAATGCTGAGCATAATTTTGTGTGTGTCGATTTTAATGAGGTGCGCTGACTGACACACGCTCGAGCAGTTGTCAATCAAATGCGATTAAATCCAGTTTGTGATTTGATAGCGAAATTCGCGAAGTTTTTAATTTAAAATTTAAATATTCAACATTTATTAAGAGTTTTAAAGTGAATTAAAGAGATTTAATTAATAACACTTTTAGATTTTTTTGGAATGACCGATTTGTGGAATGGCCCTTAATACTCTACGCAAAAGTTTTCACCGAAAAAATCTAATTAAAAAAAAGAAAATCCATGCTGAAAAGCAAACAAAATTTAACACTGTAAATCACTAAGCGCTGCCCCTATGCGTGGTTGTTGTTGTTGATTTTTTTTTTATTTTTTTTGGTTTCTATCCAGAGTGACCATGTTGCAGTTTAAAGTGCAAAAAAAAAGAAGCGGACAAAAATCCATGCAAGGACCAAACGCCAGGCCAACGTGTTGTTGTGCAAATTTATTGCACGCGTTTTGGCAAATTGCAACAGCAACAATAACAACAGGCGATAGCAACAACATGCCGCATGTCAGGCCGCCACAATTGCATTTTGCATATGTGTGTATGTGTGTGCTTAAATTTACATACACATAAACCAATAATGGAGAAAAAAAGAATAGCCTAAAAATGACATGGCCGCATATCAATTTGAATATTTTGATATTAAAAATTTTGTAAATTTAACATTTGCTAACAAAAATGTTTAATAACATTAAAGCACGTTCAATTGATGTGACTTAATGTTAATTTGATATGAAAATTTGTTAATGTTATTATATTATATATCTATTTACAATCGTTTAGATATGAATGTTTCTTTCTTTGTGATTTTTTTCTCCTATTTTTCCTTTTTTTCTTTCTCTCTCTCTCTCTCTCTCTCTTTCTTTCTTTCTTTCTTCTTTCTTCTTTCTTCTTTCTCCTTTCTTTCTTTCTTTCTTTCTTTCTTTCTTTCTTTCTTTCTTTCTTTCTTTCTTTCTTTCTTTCTTCTTTCTTCTTTCTTCTTTCTTCTTTCTTCTTTCTTCTTTCTTCTTTCTTCTTTCTTCTTTCTTCTTTCTTCTTTCTTCTTTCTTCTTTCTTCTTTCTTCTTTCTTCTTTCTTCTTTCTTCTTTCTTCTTACTTCTTTCTTATATTTTTCTATTTCTTTGGGTTTTTGCCACGCCCACCTATTGCGCCCACAATTTGTAAAATTATTATATTATTTTGCAAATTTTGCTCCTAAAAATCTGAAATTTTGGTATCCAAATTTTGGAGGGTCATTGTCGATAGCGTCACCAAAAATCGGCATGGCTGGATCAATTTTACGCCCACCGTCGTAAGAAGACATGAAATCAGATTTTTATAAGTTTAACATGTTGAAAAATTGCATATGAAACATTTTCAACTCATTTTGCAACTTTTTACCATAAATTTCAAATTGCGCCGCCATTTTTAAAGATTTATCTAGAACACGAAACTGTTTGTTGTACCTTCATTGCGAACTTCGACGATTTTAAAGCTTTGCGCCTTTGGGCTGAATTTTAATTAGCACTACATAAACTCCGACATGCCCTATTCGATGGCATACATATGCAAAGCCATGCTCAAAAGATTGGCGCCGTGTTGAATACATATAGAAAAACCTGGAAAAGCATGTGTACACACTTACCAACCGTAGTTGATAATATAGAAACATTGTGCTACCTTGTCAGTGCCGCACTGACTAATCGAGGTTCGAAACCACATCATGTATAAAAAAAAATCGTGAGTTTGCTGAAATTCGATTGTGGTTGATTTCTTAATAATCACTTGGACTCGAGATACATTCAACAGATTTAAAAAATCATAATTTAACTTATGTTATAAAAAGGTTTTAAAAATATTTCTGTGACAAACGACATAATTTATTAAGGGGATTCCCTTAAATATGAAAATTACTCGAAAATCTTCAAACAACGAAACGCTTCGATCCTCGAAAGAGAACTATCAAAAGTTGTCTGCAGCATAGTGCTCGCTTACCTCGAAAATTATTGAGGCAAATTATTTGCAAAAATACCCTCGAAAAGTTTTTCGAATATTTAAGTGTGGTTTGTATAATAAACTACATACACCATGAACTTTTTGACTTGAGGCTATAAAATTTTAGAATAAAAAAAGTAAATCTTTCTTTTTGTTTCAAAACTCGTAAAAAATATACCATATATATTTAAAAGTTACAATTTCTACTAAATAATTAAAA